>CAXHSM010001376.1:26699153-27042884 GCA_964019185.1 Maratus speculifer | reverse complement strand
GTTCAAAAACTATCAAATGAAAATGAATCACTTGAAAATTGTTTAAATTCAATGGTCAATCTCTGCGATCATAATGCACGCTATTTTAGAAGTATGGTGAATAGAAAACATTTAAACTGCTCTTTTCACAATTGCCTTATTTATCTATCAAACTCTACAATAAATGATCAACTGAAATATTTTTTCCTTAAAAGCCCGAATTTTATCGAATGCATAAGCTGATACAACAACATATTTTATTATTTTAATATATTTTTTCGTCAACGGGCATTGATTCCATTGTTGTTGTTTTTATTTTTGGCTCAATTTTGTTTTTTCTAGCTCGCTGAGTTTTGCACTGATGAAGAATCTCGACAATAGATTCGAAACAGCTGTTTGCTAACTTTTAATGCATTTTTCGTGCATTTATAATCGTTGATTTTCTATCTTTAAATACAATGGCGTTTTGTATGATTTTCAGAAATGTGAAAGAGCATTCGAGGTGAAGTTGCTTTAATAAACACAATCATATTCAATATTTTGTTTGATTCCTGTTTTGTTTTGAAAAATAGACCAGCGCAGCGGGCTTAGCTTGCTAGTTAATAAAATAAAAGAGTTATATTAAAAAATGTAGATGTTTTATTATGATCTTTTTCTTTTTTTTTTTTTAATATTTACTATAAAAAATCATTTTGGATCACAAATTTGTAAGTTTTTTAAAGTGTTTATTTCACTATTTACATTCATAAAGTAATGCAGATTATAGAAAATAGCATATTATGGGTGCGCGGATTATCGATCTTTGACTGTACTTAATTTGGAGAAGTAAAATAAACAGCTTAAACTTCATAAAAGTCCTATTCTTAAAATGCTTCTTGCTTGTTTTGTTATCCGTAGAAAAAAGTGTTATCACCAACTGTTAAAAAATTATTATGAATTATAAAATGTGACAATTTTATTAATTTTGATGCTCAATGATGCAACAGTCTCTTCAAGCACAATGTGAAAATAAAAAAAATAGACAATACTTTTATAAAGTATTCAAGTAAATTAAAAAGACATAAAAAACACTTTTTGAAATAAAGGTGAAAATTTATCATTTTCTTTATAGAACTATGTTAAAATCACACATTTTGAAACGGAAATTTAATCTTTTTAATAAATTTTTTTTTAAATGTAAAATAAATGGTTTTTGTTAAGGATCTCCCAGTCTTCTTTGAGATAAATATAGTTCACTTTTAAAAGAATAAGATACGTATGTTTCAAAATATGTGTATGCATGTGTAGTGTGGGGAGGGTTGACAATCACGATTTTATAGATGCTTTGGTAGAACAATAAAAGTTGAGGAATCACTGGTATTATGTAAAAAAAATTAGCTATCAATAAAGATTCTTGTAGAACTTTTGGTCATATTTATCGTTTTGGTAAGAAAATTTAGAAAATAAACCCTTTTTTTAAAAAATAATAATAATAATAAAAAGATTGAATTTTTTAAAAATTTTGAATTTTAAGAGATTTTTTCCTTTTTTTAACATTATTTATCATGCATTAGCTCACAGTATTTTTGCTACATTCTGCCACATTTGAAAAATCTGTTATTAACACCCTTTTTGGCAACGTTCGCTGATAGATTCTTTGCTGTAGCAACAACTGGAAAATTTAATTTGATTTTTCAGTTTTTTAAAAATAGTGATGTTTTACTTACACATATGCAGGTTTAAAACTGGCTTTTTGAATGTATGAAGGTGTTGCAAATTTAGATTTGAAATATGTCTTAACAACGACAAGAAATATATGTTAGGTATTTTAATATACAGTATAATATTTTTAGTCTGGACATCTATAACTTTTGAAATACGGTCACTTTGGTACGTTTAATCATTTTTATTTAGAATTAGAAATAATAGATGATGCCATAGGTCTTATGTAAAGTAATTTCAGAAACTGGTTAAGAAAATGAAAAGTTACATAATAAAACAACTTTTTTATTCAATATTAAAACTGTAAGAACTCTCTAAATTGCATTTGTAATTAATATAGGTATCTTTTTAACTACAAAGTTGTAAAAATTCATGATTGATATTAATTACAGTTATTTTTCTTTTTTGAAACTTAAGATGCACTAAAATATCACAAAATCGGATTTTTTTATTGTTCTTTCTTTTAAGTATTTAACTTATGACTTACTTTGATATTTATTGTTGCTATATTTTTAATTTTTTATAATATTAACGTTATATATTACATTTTTAAATATGGTATTGTAATTATAAGATTGACTTTTAAATTATAAGTCTTAAATTTCTCAAAGTAATTTTTTTTTTTTTTTGGTTTTAGAATTTAGTTTTTCAATATTTTTCATCATGAGTCTATTACTCTTGCAATATGGATTATTTATTAAGTATTCATTAAGCAAAAATCACAATTTAAAAAAAAATCATACGTTTGTTATTTTTCAAATTTACGATAGATGGCGACACTATATAGAATTATGGTAATACTGCATAAAATATACATTATTATTATTTTTTTAACATTTGTTTTTGAGCATTTTGAATTGATTTTTCTGAAGGTTTTCAATTATACAATTCCTTGCTATTTTGTATTGCCATATGAATAACAGATATAAGTATTATCATTAATCTTCCTGCATCTTAGCAACACAACTTCTGTAATCCGAAATTTTCTATAAATCGGACTCGCTGTAATCGCAATGATTCCGGATTAAAGAAGTTATACTGTCTATTCTAAAATAATGGTTCTAATGTTATGACCATTTTATACTAAAAAAAAATAAGCTCCCTCCCGCCCCCCAATAATTGATTTTTTTAAAAATGATTCTCTTTTTCTATTTCCAGGTCACAAAGTCAATTTTTTTTAAAGATTTTGAATCTGCACAACCTGGGAGCAAGGGTTACAGATTAAAGGATTTTGCAAATTACAGAGTACATAGATTATAAATATTTTTTTTTTTTTTTTTTTTTTGTTTTGTTTTGTTTTGGAGAACATTTTAATACTGTATTCAGAAAAGTATAATATAATATGAATTATATAATATAAATATTTGATATAATATTCCATAAAAGCTCATATTTCAGGAAAATTATATAGTTAAAGAATATTATATACATTAGAATTTGATTTATTATTAAAATTAAGTTTTTTTTATTTTTTTTTTGAAATAAATTCTGCAACTGATTGATGGAATTTGTGATATTTTCTTGTGAAAATTTGTTGAAGTTTACGATATATTTCAGAAACAGATTGTCTAAATTCTCAATGTGATTTCACAACCTTTCGCCAAAATTCACTATATATTCACTATTATATATTTCCATGCTTTTAATAAAATTTTGGAATACTTTTCCTTGACACTTAGCAGAAATTCCTGTTTTTTTTCATAGACCATTTCACAAAAATTTACGATATTTTCAAAAATAGTTTGATAAATTTTTGAAACTTTTTTTCTTTTTTTTTGTAATAAATTGCAGAAATTCATGTGGTATATATATTTTTTAAAAATTATTTCGCTAGTTTTGCAAACATTCGTTTAATGAAATTAGTGATTTTTTTTGTGATCAATTGATGAAATTTGCATTTTTTTTCTGCAACTATTTCCATAGTTTGGGATATTTTCCAAAGATAAGTTGTCAAATATCACTATATAATCCACAATTTTCTGACAAATTTTGAAAATTTTTTACTGCAATTGTTTACACCAAATTTCACATTTTTTTTCTACTATCATTTGCCAAAATTTGGGATATTTAAATACATATTAACTAAATTTGTAATTCTTTCCACCAGCATTTCACAAAACCCCTCAATTTTTTTTAAGATTCGTCAAAATTTATATTTTTTTTTACTGCAGTCGACTGAAGAAATTTGTCGCCATTTGTCCGGTACTTTTGACAGTAGATTGGATAAATTTCTGATATTTACTTCTCCCAAGCAACATGGGCTTTAGAATGGTGTGTGAATTATCGATTCTTGACTGTATCTGTCATCTTGGTTTAAAAGTAGATTTATTTATATTTTTCTGTCTTGGAATAATTCAATTCAAAAATAAAGATTGAAAAATAAGATAAACAAATATGGCAAAATGAGGAGTTAAGAAAGCTAAGGTTCACTCTATCTGAAAAAGAGATGCTTTCCCCCCCTCCCCCCCTAACAATATGCTATTGAAAAAGAAAATTAGTTATATTTACAGATGTATGTCTGGCTTTGATAGAACACACTAAGAATCTTGTATAACTCCTTTCACAATGACCTATTTCTGTAAAACTAATGGGAACACATGCAAATAATTTGTTGCCGACTTATATTTGTAACTCTACAATGGCTTTTACTTTCATTAAATCTTTACAGATCTATCGTGAAAGGATCATTTTAGTGCTTATACATTATCTGGGAAAGAGATAAATTGCCAAAAAGGGTTACCAAACATATTCAAAACAGTAATTTGACATCGTTAAATATATTTAAGGTTGTTAAAAAGGATAAATAACAACAACAACAAAAATATAATAAATAAAAAAATATAATAAATAAATAAAAGTAAATAAATAACAAAAAAATATAAAAATAAAAATGAGCTATTAAAAAAAAACCCATAAAATATATTACATATTATCATCATTGTAGTTTTTATCAGCTGTGCTGTGCTACATAATTGTCATAAGGGTTTTCTCTGTTCTCTGGTTCACAGTATTTGACTGTAACACTTTTCTTCCAAATCCAATTTTTCAAAATTTCTCTTTGGCTTTAAAATATTTCTTTCAGAGTTTACGAACAATATATTAACAAGCATGAAATTAAAAAAAAAATTATAACTAATTAGAAAAGTTATCTAACTCAAAGCATAGTTTTTTATAGTGTATGTCAGTTACTTAACTATTCGACCAGCCAAACATACAGTTTACCGGATTGCCGAATATTTAAAATGACTATAAATGTCAGCAAAAATGAAAGTTGCGACAAATAATATGTCGTATCATCATACGATCAAATCACAAATTGTAAAATTTTCAGTAGAAGAAAGACTTAAAAAGCATGTCTTACCATTTATTTTGTTAAGTAAAGGAGATAGATCAATAAAACGATTTTAAAAATCAGCAATTGTTACAGAATACCATACATTAAAAGAAAAAAAAAAAACGCAATCAAGGCTTTCTTTTTCTCAGTTTCACAAGAGTTTCAGCTAACCTGGCTTATTTGGCTTTACAGACGCCAACACAAAGAATGAATCACAACGAACAAATTCATTTGAGAATAATGAATCAATCCATAAATAATTTCAATTAACAAAATGAAATATTTATTTATAAAAAAAAAGGAGTGAAAAGAATGAGTCAGATTTTCTAAATATAACACTTCAACGAAGAATCTAACTCTTTATTTTCTCCGATACAAAATACTCATCATTCTCGATATGTGTGCTTTGATTGATTGAATCCTTTTCAATGAGTCCTAATATTAAAAAAAATGATTCATTTTTGCATAGGCGTCTTGCGTTTCGTCGTGTTTGTAATATCAGGTAACTTTTGAAGTGTTAGTTTATTAATCTCACTCTCTTTACTAAAATAAGTTAATACTCACTTAATTTATTTGGTTAATCTTCAACTAAAATTACACAATTTACTGTTTGATAACGTGACTACACGAAATTTCATCTATCGCAACTTTCATTCTTCCGACAGTCATTTAAAATATTATAAAAATGTTTTACTAAGAATTTAAAGCATTATTAAAATGTAATGCTTTTTTGGATTTATTTTTGATTGTGGCTTCATGCTCATTTCATATTTAGGTGTATTTACAAGACGTTAATCAATATTATTTGCAAAAATCAGCACATTGTTTTGATACAGTCAGTTGAATGGATCTTCGAAATTGGGTAATTTTTGTTACTTTATTTTCACTGCCATTGTCTATTTACTTTATTTTTAGGTTTGAAATTTTACTTTTTGCTGTTGTTTATTTTACCACACATATCACTTATATAGATTTTTTTTTCTTTAGAATCTAAATTACTTTCCTCTGTTTATTATTATTTTTTTATATCTTCTTTTGTGGAAAATTCTGCAAAATGTAAGTACTAATGATAATGTAAATGTAAGTACTAAAAGATTAATGTCAAAAATAAATTTTAGATGCGTTAATAAGTTTGCAACTTTTATCAGAAACTCGCATCTTTAGTTTTTCCAGTTTCACTTGCATTTCAACAGTTGTATTTTTCAGCTCAAGAAATCAAAGTATTTTATAAAACTACGATATGACATCATTGCATGAATTTCAATAAAACTACATAAAGGTACTCTAAATTGATTGAATGTTGACAGAGCAATATAAAGGTATTCTAAATTGTTTTGACATCATTATGTGATCAATGTTTGACCAATCATAAAATTGTTTTATTTTTCAGAGATTTTCAGCATCTCCACTTTTTGACAGTTAGCTGAAATTATGCAAAGTTAATGCATGACTTTCTTTGCTTTTTTTATGTTTATCGTGCATTATAGAATTAGTGCTGTTAATACAGTAAAAAATTAATAATCCGTGCACCCATAATTCACAATTTTCTATAATTCACGTTACTTCACAAATGTAAGCAGTAAAACAAACACTTAAAATAAATTTATAAATTCATAATCCAAAAATGATTTTTTAAAACAAATAATAAAACAAGTGATTTTTTTAATTTAACTCTTTTATTTCAGTAAAGGTAAAAAATAAACTGTATTACAGAACATATCATCACCTGAGAATAATAAGGTTCTATCTGTGTTTTTGAAAAAAATTGGCTTACCGATATAGATATTTTCTGTTTGTATTTACAAAGGTATTTTTGCATCGAAATGTTATATATAATTTACGTATGGTATAATGATTATGTTATGACATTATTTTAATCCAGAAATGCCTTTATAGACACAAATAGAACACTTTTATATTAATAAGTATTTTTTTTTTCTAAAACACAGATAGAACCTTATTATTCTCAGTTGATGATATGTAATTTTTGTTTAAAAGTACATACATATTAACTTTTTAATAAAATAACTTTTAAAAGATATTTTTTAAGGTAGCATATTAAATTAATTATTAGATTTCATACAGTGTAACTTTTTTAATCTGGAATCGTCGCGATTACAGCGAGTCCGAATTATAGAAAATTCTATTCATAATACTAATATCTCTTATTAATATGGCAATACAAAATAGCAAGGAACTGGATAATTGAAAACATTGAGAAAAAGTCAATTCAAAATGTTCAAAAACGAATGTTTTTTAAAAAATATATATATATGCAGTTGCAGTGTTACTGTAATTGTATGCAGTTTCGCCATCTATCGTAAACTTTTAAAATAACAAATGTACGATTTTTAAAAAATTGTGATTTTTGCTTAATGAATACTTAATAAATAATGCATATTACCTACAAGAATAATAGTCTCATGAAGAAAAATATTGAAAAACTAAATTCTAAAACCAGAAAAAATTACACTGAGAAATTTAAGACTTACAATTATAATTTAAAAATCAATCTTATAATTACAATACCGTATTTAAAAATGTGATATATAACGCTAATAATGTATAAAATTAAATATATAGCAACTATAAATATCAAAGTAAGTAATAAGTTAAATACTTAAAAGAAAGAACACTAAAAAAATCCGATTTTGTGATATTTTAGTGCATCTTATCTTTCAAAAAAAAAAAACTAACTAAAATTAATATCAATCATGAATTTTTACAACTTTGTAACAAAAAAGGCACCTATATTAATTACAAATGTAATTTAGAGAGTACTTACAGTTTTAATATTGAAAAAAAAGTGGTGTTATTATATAAGTTTTCATTTTCTTAACCAGTTTCTGAAATTCCTTTACATAAGACTTATGTCGCCATCTATTATCTCTAATCCTAAATAAAAATGAATAAACATACCGAAGTGTCTGGATTACAGAATTTTCAGATTATAGATGTTTGGACTAAAGATGTTATACTGTATTTATCTTTCCATATTATACTGATTACAGAGCTAAAATGCTGTGTAGGAATAATAAAATGATGTATAACCCATAATCTTCTATAATCATCAATATTAATAATCTGCAGAACCTTTGGCTACAACTTGTGCAGATTATAGAATTTTGACTGTACAAAATATCGATCTTGATTAGCTTTTTTGTGTGCATCACCCAACATGTGGCTCTCTTATGAAGATTTTATAAGAGTTTTTGCAATAGCTCTATTTTAGAAACTACTGCACAGATTTTCATCTAACTTCAGATTCGGTTAGAAGTTTACATACATTGTTGCTGACTAGATTTTGGTGTAAACCATCTAACCCGTGGCGCTGTTATGTTGCATTTTTCAGGAAGTATCAACAATGAAAAGTTAGAAGGAAGTTTTTGGTTCACCACATATGACTAGTTTTAAATTAGAAATATTAATAAAATAATAATTCATTTATACAAATTAATAATTATGGTATTTTCTAATAAATAACTTAATTAGCTTTTTTTAACAACAAAATTTGTTTAAAAGTATCTTAATACCCTTTTTTTTTCAGAATTCTTGCCATGCATGTTAAAACTTTAGTGTTGCTTTATTTACAATAGATGGTAGCACCAGAAAATAGTTTTTTATTGCCAATCGCATTATTATTACATGGAGTTGGGTAAGAAAAATTATCATGTTTTGTAATCATGTAAAAATTATTCTGAGCCCGCGGGCTATACATCAGTGCAATTCTGTGGCTTATACACAAACTTTTTTACTGTACTCTTTGGTTTAGAGGTAAGGCTATAGATCTGAAAATACTGTAAATATTTTTATAGTCCTATTTTAAATCCTTATAAACTAGGTGAGATTCAGCCCAATAATTAGGAATTTAAGAACCAAATTAAAAATCAGGTGCAATAATCTCCCTCAAATCCATACAACTTGTGACCGGAAGTTGTGCAAATTTTAGAAATTTTGCAGATTTCTGCTAACATTTAAAAGAAAAAAGAACAAAAACGTCCACATTAAAACTCTTAGTAAACTATTTTAATATTATGCTATGGTAGAACAGTAGCTTATGATGGAGGTATCGCCATATTATTTGAAATTGAACAGTATCCAGCTTTGAATATAATGTTGTATTAAAAAATTAATTTACATTATAATTGTTTGTTTGAATTTCTAATACACATAAACATTAATGCTTTACAAATTTAGAGCCTCCACAGTTCGATTAATCATTATGAATAATCATAAACATGAATAAATTTTAAAGTTTTCTATTTATTCATATACAATTAGTAGTTTTTCATTCATAATTTTGTTTTAAAAATTATTACTCTCTCATAAATGTATAATTATACTTATTTAGCTGAAAATTTCAAAAGTAAATTTTGAATATTTATTCTTTAACTGATTATTATATTTCTTTTTTCTTTCATGATATATTTTTTTTCTCACATTTTTGTGTTGGGTGGGGGGGATTAAATAGACAGCTTATTTGGCAAAAACTTATTTTCGATGGGATGTTTTTAACCACATTTTTCCATGGTTTTTTCCACCTATAGCATAAACTTACTAACTGTGGTCACAGTTTTTTTAAGTGAAGAAGGAGATAGAATTCTTAAAATTGAATTCCAAACCATTTAAATATGTGAATTTTTAAAAAAATAATTAATTGTTGTAAAGACTGTCTTAAATGTTAGTTAAATCTGAATTTATCTCCAAATTATCAACTCTCTGCATAAAAAGGCACCACTGTTTCTAAATAGACATTACAGATTTCTAACGGCTACATCAGCAGATCAAGAATTGATCTAGTTTTGCTTTAATGTTAAATTTGTCTTACTTCATTTCTTTGTTATTTGATGGATTGCATTTATATTGAAAGATTTAATTCCATTCAACACAAAATGATTTATCCATTTAAATAAACAGAAAATTTACTTTCAGTTTGTAAATACTTCCACTTTCATTTCATTCCTATTACTGAAAATAATGTTTTGAGAGAGCCTCAATGTTCGCTCGTTGTGAATGAAAAATATGATAAGGTTGGACTTTAACCTCTTCAAACCTGAGATACACAAATGTGTACCTCCATTCTTTTCCCCATAAAAACTAAACAGTTCGAATTTTTTGCATTTTTACTTTACTTCTTTGCAGCTGAATGTTTTTTGCTATAAAACAAAACCAATAAATGTCAGCACTGATGAATATTATCACATAAAATAAATATTATTTTCATCCAAGTTTCAAAAATACCATCAAGACATCGTGGCCAAGAAAGTAAGAAATATTTTTAATTATTCAACTTAAATGCTTTACAATGAAAAAAGTTGAGAATTTGCTGATCATTTACTTGTTTAAAGACCTTAATTTTGTTATTGCATAAATTTATATTACTGATGAATTCCAAGCGTAACAGAGGGGACATTACACAAGAATTTTACCATTTAAATACTTACTAAATTTTCCAAAGACAAAAGTTTTACAAGACTATGTTAATTTACGGAACAGTGCTTAATTAATAATTTAGAAACGATGAAAAAGCCAAATTATTTAATTATAAATTAATTAAAATGGTATGTAAGAGAGGAGACAAAAAAAGACACATTTTTTGACATGCAATACAATTTATATAAAACTCTGTGATTTGGAAATTACAAAAAAGAAATTAAATTTATTTTTTAAGTAAAGACATATCAAGATAAAATAATTACCTATCAGATTGTTTATATTGAAAACACATTTTATATAAATGAAATTAATCGAATGTAACAGAGGGGACATGGAATGTAACGGAGGGGACATCTTACAAATTCAGTGATCATATTTCCAATGCAATATCATTAACAAGGTGACGTTTTGATTATTTAATGTTGGTAGTACTTGTTTTATTTCAAACATATGAACCCATGCTATATCTTTATGATTATATTTAAATGTTTTCAGTCCACTAGACCGACATAAAAATACAACATGGACATTGTCAATTTCCTTGTCAATTTCAGTTATTTGGGCAACAAATTCCACCATCCTATTCTTTCTTTGAAATCTAAAAATTGCAAAATTGCCAACTTTAATATCAGGAGTTAACAAATAGTTATTTTCTTCAGATTTATCCATACCATCATTGAAGCAAAACTGCACACCTTCTTCAACAGACACAGATGAATAAGAAATACAATATTTTTGTAGCACTTTATCACAATGAATTCTCCTCAAATTTGATATAGCTTTTATATTTGAAACTCTTTCATTTAAGGCAGCAGTGTCCCTTTTGTACATCTTCTTTTGCACAATAAATAATTTCTGCTCCATTCCAAATGGTATCAGCAAATGATTTAGCATCAGATGATGAAGGAGCCCATTTTCCCAGACATAATTCCTCGGTACACAGCCGTCTTTACAGTACCTCTCCCTCCATCACCTGCACTCTTTATATGACTAGTAGCAAAATAATGCCAATTGACTTTAAAGGATGAGAAAGTAACATTGCAAAGTGTGTATTTCTGTTTGAATTGGGATGATGGCCTATCACTAAAAGTATCAATTTTTTTTTAACACAGGGAATTTCTTTTATAATTTATCAAATAGGATTTTATTGAAAGTGTGGATTGCATATTTGTCATACTGCATATAGTCACTGGCTATGACATAACTCTTAATTTCTTTTTTTTCCAAGAGATCATCTTTTGGAAACCAAGCAACAGCAGTAAAACAAGGAACACTGCTTGTGAATCCAATGTGTTGATTGTATCTCATTTTGTGTAACAAAAATAAAGTTTTCGCTAAAATCTACTTGTAACGCACACTTGGTTGGATTTTATCTAAGCTGCTTAAAATAATTAGATTGTATTGAAAATTAGATTGTGTTAAAATAATTAGATTCGTTCACAACCATGTGTAACAGAGGGGACATTTAGCTCAGTCTCCTCTGTTATGCATGTATTTAAAAAAAAAATGAATACATTTTCAAAATTATTACATAATGTGATTACACAGACGATATTTATTGTAAGCACTTTTTATTAAATTTAAATCTTTTTTATATATTGAATAAAATAAACTTAAAAAAAATTGTAACAGAGGGGACAAATAAAAATTATAACTAACTTCATTTTAAAGAAATAAGAAGAAAGTTGTATATGAAGATTATTACTGTAAAATTATGATTAGGAACCATTTAACTTACTATATAAATGAAAAATATATAAAATCACCATATTTTTAATAAATAATTGATCTTTTAAAAAGTCACATTTTTAACATTATAAATCAAAATTATTAAACATCCATTATTTATCATAAAATTTAAATAAACCATGCATAATTTTCAAAAATAAATATTAAATCCATTAACTGCAATATATTGCCTTTAAAATGACACCAAATACTTGAAGATAACATGAAGTTGAAAAATTCACTACTGGTTTCAGTTAGCATGGAATTCGTCTACTGATAGTTAAACTGATTTTTTAAGGGGATTAGTACTTTTATATCCATATTTGTAAATCTAAATTACCAGTCCCCTAAAGTACTGATTTTATAAAAATGACTCTTTCTGTCATCTATGGTGCCATTTCGATTATACAAAAGCAATAGATATATATTTGCAGAGTTATTTTACGCTCAGGTCTGAAGAGGATAATGTTATTTGTGAAAATTTCTGCATTTGCATATTACCCGGTCCATGCTCTATTCACTGTGCACATAATGTTATCAAAAGTTAGGTACTTTCTGCTTAGACGGATGCATGTGTTATATGTCTATACATTTATATATATACATAGCTGCCAACTTGTATTAATTTTTTTTACCAGTAAAATTTGGCAGAAATTTTTCTCTTCTTTCATCGTCGGAAATCGTTAAATTTCAGCAATTATTTCAGGTAAAATTTTCAATTAAATTTTATTGGTGGGAAAAATTTATACAAGTGGGTAGCTTTGTATATATATACAGTATAAAACCTTTAATCTGGACACCTATAAATCGGAAACTTCTGTAATCCGGACATTTAAATACGTTTATTCGTTTTTATTTTGAATTAGAGCTATTACTAGATGAGGCCGTAGTAATAAATAAAAGAATTTTAGAAAATGGTTAAGAAAAATGAAAAGACTACCTAATAACACTATTTTTTTTTCAATTTTAAAACTGTAATATCTTTCTAAATTACATGTGTAATTAATATAGGTGTCTTTTTAGATATTTAGTTGTGAAAATTCATGACTAATAGTAATTTCACTATATTTTTTTCAAAAATGTCAAGAAAACATTGCAAAATCATTTTTTTTCTGGTTTTAGTATTATTAAAGTATTTAACATGTAACTTATTTTGATATTCTTAATTGCTATATATTATTAAAATTTTTATAACATTAGCCTTATATATCATAGTTTTTAAATATGTTAATGTAATTAAAAGGTTATTTTTTAAATTATAAATGTAAGTCTAAAATACTATAATTTTAATCACTATAATTCTTTTGTAGTTAAAAAAAAAAAAAAAAAAAAAAAAAAAAAAAAAAAAAAAAATCAATATTTTTTATGACAAGTCTGTTATTTATGTGATCTGCATTATTCATTGAGTATTCAGAAATCGCAATTTAGATAAAAAGTTTTACATTTTTTTTTTTTTTTTTTTTTTTTTTGAAAATTTACGACAGAGGGTGACATTGCATAAATATGCATAGTTATCTTTTTTTAAACATTTGTTTTCGAGTAATTTGAATTTTTTTCTCTTAATGTTCTTAATTATCAAATTCCTTGCATTTTTGTACTGCTCTATTAATAAGAGATATTTGTAGTATCCTATATATACAGGCATCTCAGTTCAGAGCATATTTTAAGGTATTTTCACTGGGTTTGGTTTTATGACCCAAACAAATGTTCATACATTTCACGTTCCACTCCCCTGATAACAGAAATTAAATTATAAGAATATTGACTGGTTGACAAACTTCTATACATT
Source organism: Maratus speculifer (assembly GCA_964019185.1). Classification (NCBI taxonomy): domain Eukaryota; kingdom Metazoa; phylum Arthropoda; class Arachnida; order Araneae; family Salticidae; genus Maratus; species Maratus speculifer. The sequence goes on along the minus strand of CAXHSM010001376.1, from coordinate 27,028,917 downwards.
ACTAGTGATGTCTATTGTACTTCTGTTGAAAATTAGGAAGTTTCGTAACCTTAACTTAATCATATAAACCTTGCCTTTAATAGGTAGGTAACTTTAAAGAAAGGCTAAATTTCTCGTTCATGAAACACAATACCCAGTCTACAAAGATCATATGCCTAATTGAAACTTTAATAGAGAAAATTATTATCTAAATTCATTAGTTTTTTTTATTACTTTGTACATTGGCCATTTTTCATAGCCATAATACATCAAACATGATCCTTGTATAAATTCTGGAAAGTAAATTCAATATGAATCGTTAAATATTTTTCTTTAGTGAAATAATACCGTAACTATAGTTTTAAATTGAAAGTAGAACTAACCATGATAACAAATTTTTATCTTTGTGTTTAAAAATCATGAACTAAAAAAATTACAAATTTAAATTTCGTAACATATTTTCAAAACACCAAATCAAAATTATTGTAGAGGTTTAAAATCCTTTGAGTTTTGCAAATTAATGTACTTTGCAAAGAGTGAAAATAAACAAGAAAACAGTTTTTCTCTTTATATTTGAAAAAACAAAAAAATCAAATTATCTATAAAATATTTCCGAAATTCTACAACAAAAATTACAATGTTTTAAAATTTTTATACAGAAAACTGTCTTATAAAAAATTGTGGAATTCTGTAGGTCAGAAAACGATTTTGTTCTATAAGTTTTAACATTTTTAACTTCATTAAATTTTTATAGTATTTCCAAAATGCTAAAATAATAATTACAATCGCTAAGTTTTTTAAAAGTTACTATATTAACTAAAATAATGAACTCGAGATTCTCATATATTTTGTTGTCTCGAAGCTTTCTCCTTCTTTATTTGTCCTCTATGAATTTTGAAAAACAGGCCTTTGTTCCAATTCCATTAAGGGCGATGAATATTCTTGATTTTAACGCTTTGTATTACCGGTTGCAATTCTGCAACATACCCAAAAGTCAATAGTACTTACTCAGAAAGTTTTAAGACACGATTTCATCTGTTAATTTTTAAATTATTTTTTACATATTTAAAATAATGTATTCTAACATCTGAGTCAATATTTTTCAAATCAGAGTTGTTAAACCGCAAAGGATGAAATCTTTTTTTTTCTTTTTTCCTTTTACATAATTACGATTGTTTGTTGAATTTTATCGGTCTATTTATGGTGGACGCAGCTCTTTTTAGTTCTTAGGCCAGCCCTGTGAGGTGCCGAAGAAACATGCGATTAGACCAATTTGTTGAAAACAGTGTGAGATTTAGAGGCCTTAAAGTAGTAAAACAGTTTTGCTGTCGATGAGCAGGACTTAGTTTTTCAGTTGCATGCATCATCAGTTAATTCAGTAGTTCACTTATTCTTTACCACAAAAGGGTCTAAACAACAGCCTCTGTTTGTCTTCTTGAATTTTAGAAAACATCTCTATCATTGTAGATGCTGATTTAATCCTATTGTAATCTTTGGGAAACAAATTATTTACAATTCAACAAAAATTCATTTTTCTCTGAAGCATCCGAATCATTTTATTTCTTAGTGCTATTATTATTTTTCCCAACTGTTGTTTGTTACCACCAGAATAACACACATCTTTTATAAAGAATCAAATTTATTTGCAAAAATGTTTCTTTAACAATTCTATATGCATTTTATATCAAACAATATAATAAAAGACTTTTGAATGTCTTCCTTAATTTTCTCAATGTGTTTTCAAATTTTTTCAATTTAAATTAATGTTTTATTACGATTTTTTTCTATTTGTTTTTAAAAAAAACATTTTTGGATCACGAATTTGCAAATTCTCTTAACTGTTTATTTCATTGTTTACATTCATAAAGATATGCAAATAATAGAAAATTGTGGGTTATTAGTACTCGGATTATTGATCTTTGACTGTAATTCGGCTTCAGAATTGAAATTTATTGCCAAATTATAAAGCAGCCAGGTAAATAAACTTGATAAATGTTAGGCATTTTCGAATTTGTATTGAAATGTCTCATATATATTTACCGGGTGTCCCAAAAATAACTGATGGATTTTAAAATTCAATAACTTGAGGTGAGAGCTATTTAAAAAATTTTTGCAGTAGGATTATGTATAATGTCAGGATTTTTTTTACCGTAATTTTTTATTTTAGTTCGCATCTAAAACAATAGGTGGCGCTGACGGCGATTGAAGGTCAGGTCGACACTTCACTCAGCACTGATCACCTGACCTTCAATTGCCCTCAGCGCTACCAATTGTTTGAGATGTGAACTAAAATATAAAATTACTTTAAAAAAAAAAACTCCTGACATTATACATAACCCTCCTGCAAAATTTTTTTAAATAGCTGTCACCGTTTGCAAAATATTGAATTTTAAAATCCATCAGTCATTTTTGGGACACCCGGTATATATCTTATATTGTTTTATATGCAATAGAGATTAGTTTTTCAACTGGGTAACAATTTTTGTTCCAAATCTAACAGGATGCGTCAGCTCCTGTTATAGAAGCCTTAGTTTGGCAATTTTACAGATAAAAGTGCTATGAAACTGCATTGAAGTAACAGCAATCAACTATTTTCATAGTTGCATAAATTTTCTCACAACAATTATTAACTATACATTGGATTTTACTGGCTAGTAAAGTTTTCTAGGAAATGAAGATTTCTATTTAATAAATGCATACAAAATGTTCAAACAGTTGTGAATTTTGCAAGAATTTGTTTAAAAGTTCAGTAGTTGTTACTTCAAATATGGTTCTGAAAATTCCAATCTCAAATCCACAACTTTTAAAAGTTTTTGAGTACCACATCACAAAATTGGTTGAAACAAATATGATATAGATATCAGAAGAAGAATTCCCCCTCCTTCTAGTGATATGTCACAATGCCAAGTGCGATGCCGCTACATTCATAGTAGACGCACGTCTTTTTGCTCCTGACGAAGAAAGACGTGCTTCGAAAGGCCTTGCACAATTAATTTTTTATGGTGTTTTAAAGAAGATTTTTTCACTTCACTTCAATACAATGTCAAGTGCCAGGCACCCATCTTACCCCCAACTTCCTTCAGTGATAATGTTGTGTACATACAGCCCCCTATCTCATAAATTTTGAAAAAAGATGTAGATGGAACAGAGTCAATATTTATACAGTCTCTGGCCAAATTATTAGACACACTCCCTTTTACTTGTGTAGAATCATATTACTAGCTTCATAGAAATATTACTGTGTGAATAACTGCAATTAATTATATGCATCATTTGTAGGGTTATAATAAATAAAAAGCATGCCTAAGACTTAAAAATTATTTATTTTTGCAAATTAAATTAAGAATGGTTAAAATTGCAAAATTTATTGTTTGAAACTCAAAAGAACGTCAATATTTTTTGGAGCGTCCTTTGTCAGCAATCATTGCCTCTACTCTTCGCGGCATGCTCTTAATACAAAATAGAAGTGTACTTTGTATGTGTGGGTGACGATAAAAGACATGGGAAATATTTTCTATGAGCTGGGTTTTGTTTCTTACGACTTCTTAGCCAGTTCTCAAGACCAATGTAAAGAGGTTTGCAAAATCGGTTTATTCTACAGCTAAAAAATGGTTTCCAAATGACGAACCTTTTGTATTTTGCAAGGTAAAGTTCTCTGTTACATAGCACGATCCCTCAAGGCCTACATTCAGTAAAAAAATATATCTGTGCTAAACTGTTTCTGGTAATTCATCAGACATGAATATCATTGAAAGTGTTTGGGAGCTTATGAAGAAAAAACTGGCCAAAGAGCTCATAACGAACAAAACACAGCTCATAGAAAAACGTATCCTTGTCTGGAAACATCACTCACACATGCAAGAAACATTTCAAATTTGTATTAACAGCATGCCGCAAAGAAAAGAAGCACTGACTGCCGCCAAAGGAGGCTCCAAAAAACATTGACATTTTTTTAGTTTCGTGTTTTAAGTTTTACAATTTCAGCAATTGTTAGTTTAATTCACAAAAATAAATAAATTATAAAAGTCAGTGGCATGCTTTTAATTTATTATAATCCTACAGATGATGTATATAATCAATTCTAACTATTTACACAGTAATATCTCTATAAAGCTAGTAATATGATTCCACACGAGAAAATATGAGTGCGTCTAATAATTTGGCCAGGGACTGTACTTACAGATACATATACAGGGTGAGTCATAAATATCGAAACAATAGGCTATCTCCTCAAATATTGCCCCTAGACCCATACTTCCAATTGCAAAAATTCCTAAAAAAGGGTGAAATTTCTGATAAGATAAGTTGCAACTCCATGGGGGGTCTATTTGAAAAAATACGAAAATTAAGTTTTTATATGGCCCCCGTAGGGAAAATTTCTCAATTAGAAAATTATTCTTCATCCATTCCTAAATTGAACAAAATAAATTTCATCACCGTATTTAAAAACCCCACAGAGATATTAAATCTCAAAATCCTCAAAAATTCCCGACTTAACACCACTTTTCCCTGCCTCTAAACGGTGATTTCTTCACTCAATTTCAACGCTAGTTAGGGAACATTCACAAATTGCAATTTAATAAAAACCGGTTTAAGATTCCGCTTTTCCTTTGGACATGAAATAGCAGCGTATAGTTTTTACGTTAAATTTGTATGCCTGACGTCTGCCTGGGTCAAAATATCTAGGTCAGGTCTCAAACTGACCCATAGGGGAAAAAGTTTGGCGTAGCCTGAAAAAAATGTCAACATCTTAACCTGGACGCATTTTCATAAAGAATCACGTTTTGAGCACCAGCCTTGGCGAGTTGGCGAACGCGAGAACGTTCAGCTAGCTGCATTGCCAAACGCCAATCGTCGTTTTGTTTTGATTTTCAAATCCGAGAAATCATTTTAATCTGAAAAAGCTCATTGTTTTAAACTATGTTTTAATTGTAAACAACGGTGAATAACATTTCCTCATATATTCTTTTGCTTGAAAACATTTACGAAAAAACAAATGAACAATAAGCACGATCTCTTTGCAGAAGGAAGGGTTGCTATTCGCTAGGCGTTTGACGTCACAAACAAGAAAGGGTGCATAGCATTGACTTCATCTCCGCGCCAATCGTTGTTCTGGCGATAAAGTGCTCAAAACGTGATTCTTTCTGAAAATGCAACCCGGACCGATCTGGAAAATAGTTTAAATCATAGCCCGGTTCAGTCGCAAATTTCTACATAGTTTTTTAATTCGGCGTGGGAAAAAATTGTTTCATATGGAAGAGTTCTGACCAAAAAAATCATTTATAGCTTTTCGTTTATAAGATAATTTAATTTCGTTAATAAGATAATTTAATGAAAGAATTTTGGGCTGTTTAAGGAAATGAAATTTGTAAAATTGGCTACTTAATTCAGAACTAAATTTAGTGTAGTTTGTTTAAAAATATATTTTATAAAAGTTAAAATTTAGTGTAATTTGTTAGACGGTGGTTTGTTTATCGTTATTATTTCTATTTTTAGATTCAAAGACGGATAAAATATTTTTTGCTGAAGTTGAATGAGTCATTTCCGTGGATGAAAATGGCAACATTCTCATAAATACCGACACCTTGAAGAAGTTTTTGTTTTTATATTTATACTTTTTATTATAAAAGAAGCGCCAAAGGCTGTAATATATTTATTTTATCAATGAATCTCTATTTATATGTAAATGTTTCACTTTTATTTTAATATCGTTAATCCATATCCAATGCGTTGGAGACTTTGAAAAATGTTATACAGTAAAACTTTTTAAGACGGAATCACACAGGAAAGAAAAACACGTTATAGACAGATGCCCTCCCTAGAAGACGTAATTGAAGCTTATTTTTTTCTCAGGTACTATTCTATTTATTTTGCATGGATCAACATATTTTCCGTTTAAGACAGAATTCCGTCATAGGCAGATTTCTTTCCCTCGTTTTATTGTATTTAATTTTTTTAGCTTTTGAATAATCTATTTAAAAAAATAAATTTAAAAGTTTTTTTTTTTTTTTTTTTTTTTTTTTTTTTTTTTTTTTTTTTGTAAAATAAAGATTTTAAAATCTATATGTTTTTTGTAAAAAATTCGATTGAGCTGAATTTTATTTATTTTATGCGCGTATTAAGTCAGCCAGTGACAGTGATTTTAATACGGATTTTGCCGAGACCGGGTTTGAAAATTTTTTCCAGTGTGCACCTAAGTTGAAGGAAGAAGTCCCCTCCCTTATGAAAAGTACGCTAGGCCCGGCCTGGCAAGTCTTCAGAAGAAAAAAAAAATCTCGGTCCTGGCCCTACCTGGCCCCAGAATACAGATTTTTGAACATCCTCTGGAGGATGGTATAAAGCCTGAAGTTGTCAAAGCCAAATTTAAAAAGAAAAAAAAGATTTAATCTGCATCTTAGGAAAAACATTTTTTAAAATAACTGACGGACATTTAACCAATACACTTCGTTTTTCTGCATAATGATTTTCATCCCTCTATTTCTTGTCTTTAAGTTATTAAATATTAAGAATTTTTAAAGGAAAAAAGAACTTGAAACACGTCATTTTTCTACATTAGTTTTGTTTTGGCAAATTTGAAAAAATTTTTACTTTTGAAAAAATGTTTGCTTTTGAAAATATGATTTTTTAAAAAGTTTAATAGTTTTAAAAGTAATATAAAAAAACATTGGAACAAAACTATAATCAGGTTATCTTTAATTAAATAGAAAGAAATTGAAATCCGATAAATAATGTTACGAGTTATAACGATTTTTGATTGTCCCATTTAAACCGGTACTAACCACATGAAACTTTTATAAATTGTGTGAGAAATTTTAAGATGCGATTTTCTTAGTTAATTATAAGGCAAACCATCACAAAAAAAAACCAAAATTCTAACTCAAGAGATAGATTTTTTACGCGTTTCTTAGCACTGTTAAAGTAACATTGTTTTTTGAATTGCGCGCATTTCAATTTGTGTCTAATCTCTTAAAACCTGATGAATTTTTTAAACGGTTATAACTTTGCGAATTTTTCAGATATGAAGATGCAACTTTTTGTGTCTTATTCAGGACTGAATAAGGAAAGTTTTAGTAATTGGAATTTTTGCCCTACGGGGGCCGTATAAACATTTAATTTTCGTAACTTTTCAACTAGACCCCCCATGGAGTCGCAATTTATCTTATCAAAAATTTCACTTTTTTATGAATTTTTGCAATTGGAAGTATGGGTCTAAAAGCAATATTTAAGGAGATAGCCTATTGTTTCGATATTTATGACTCACCCTGTATGTATCTATACTCAAGTCAAGTCACATGTCTAATAATATATAATAAGATTATTTAATGAATGAATTTTGGGCTGTTTAAGGAAATGAAATTTGTAAAATCGGCTACTTAATTCAGAACTAAATTTAGTGTAGTTTGTTTAAAAATTTATTTTATAAAAGTTAAAATTTAGTGTAATTTGTTAGACGGTGGTTTGTTTATCATTATTATTTCTATTTTTAGATTCAAAGACGGATAAAATATTTTTTGCTGAAGTTGAATGAGTCATTTCCTTGGATGAAAATGGCAACATTCTCATAAATACCGACACCTTGAAGAAGTTTTTGTTATCATCCAAAACAAAACTTTTTCACTTATAAAAATGTCATCGATTGCAGAAGAAAATTCTTGCTCCGGTCAACAGCACTTTGTTCCTCAAAATGAAGATAAAGACAAACATTCTTCCACTGATACAGGAGAAAAAGGCTTTATTTGTGAATTATGTTCTAAAACATTTTCTCAGAGAAGATATCTAAGAAGACATCTAAAAAACATTCATACAGGTGATAATCTATTTGTTTGTGAACTATGTTCGAAAGGATTTCGTGATAACAATACTTTGAGAAAACATCTCTTGTCACACACAGGAGAAAAACCTTATACTTGTGAAGTATGTTCCAAAGGATTTTCCCAGAATGGTCATCTAAGAACCCATCTCTTGACACATACGGGTGAAAAACCTTTTGTTTGTGAAATATGTTCCAAAGGATTTTCTGACAATAGTAGTCTAAGAAAGCATCGCTTGGTTCATACAGGTGAAAAACCTTTCATTTGTGAAATATGTTACAAAGGATTTTCTTGGAATGGTTATCTAAGAACCCATCTCTTGACACATACGGGTGAAAAACCTTTTGTTTGTGAAATATGTTCCAAAGGATTTTCTCGGAATGGTTATCTAAGAACCCATCTCTTGACACATACGGGTGAAAAACCTTTTGTTTGTGAAATATGTTCCAAAGGATTTTCTCAGAATAATGATTTAAGAAGACATCTCTTGACGCATACAGGAAAAAAACCTTTCATTTGTGAAATATGTTACAAAGGATTTTCTCGGAATAATGATCTAAGAAGACATCTCTTGACGCACACAGGAAAAAAACCTTATACTTGTGAAATATGTTCCAAAGGATTTTCTCAGAATGGTCATCTAAGAACCCATCTCTTGACACATACGGGTGAAAAACCTTTTGTTTGTGAAATATGTTACAAAAGATTTTCTGACACTAGTAGTCTAAAAACGCATCACTTGACACATACAGGAGAAAAACCTTTTATTTGTGAAATATGTTCCAAAGGATTTTCTCAGAATAATGATTTAAGAAGACATCTCTTGACGCATACAGGAAAAAAACCTTATACTTGTGAAATATGTTCCAAAGGATTTTCTCAGAATTGTCATCTAAGAAGCCATCTCTTGACACATACGGGTGAAAAACCTTTTGTTTGTGAAATATGTTCCAAAGGATTTTCTCAGAATAGTAATCTAAGAGCCCATGTCTTGACTCATAAAGGTTAAAAACCCTTAGTTTGTGAAGTATGTTCCAAGAGATTTTCTAATAAGAGTTATCTAAGAAGACATCTAAAGAACATTTATACAGGAAAAAATACATTTGTTTGTGAAATATGTTCCAAGGGATTTCATGATAACACTACTTTGAGGACCCATCTATTGACACATACAGGAGAGTAACTTTTTGCTTGTAAAGTATGTTCTTCAGGATTTTTTTATAATCGAAGTCTCAGAACCTGTCTTTTGACTGATACTGGAGAAAAATATTTTGTTTGTGGAATATGTTCTGAAGGATTTTCTGATAATAGTAATTCAATAAGACATTTTTTGATTCATACTGGAGAAAAAACTTTTGTTTGTGAATTATGCTCCATAGGATTTTCTAAAAATAGTAATCTAAGAAAATATTTAAAAAACATTCATATAGGATAAAATCCATTTTTTGTGAGATATGCTGCAATGCATTTTCTCAGACTAATCATCTAAGAACCCATCTCGTCACACATACAAGTGAAAAACCTTTTGTTTATGAAATATGTCCTGAAGGATTTTCTGATAATAGTAATCAAAGAAGTCATCTAAAAAATTTGATTTACACTGGAGGAAAACTTTTTTCTCCTGATTTATGCTCCAAATGATTTTCTCAGACTACCTATCTAAGAAGACACCTGTGTACACATACAGGGGAAAATCTTTTTGTTTGTGAAGTATGCCCAAAGAAATTTTCAAATAATAGTCATCTAAAACTGCTATTATATTCACTAACATTTTGCAAGACTCTCCAACTTTTTTCCACAGTTCCAAAAAAGTCTGGGCTAGTTGAGATTTTTCGTCCAACATCAAACATTTCAACGAATCAGAGATAAGTGATTGATTCCAATAGGAGATAAATATTAACGGCTGGTACTAGTAGGACTGGTTTTCCTGCAACTTTTTCAAAGACAATTGTATCCTTTTTCTCGCTTTGAACGGGAAAATGTTGGGGTTAAAATCTTCTGAAAAGTTTGTTGCGACTAAAGTCCATGAATCTGATAACAGCTTAAGAAGACATTAGAAAAACATTCACACAAGTGAAAATCCATTTATTTGTGAAGTATGTTCCAAAGGATTTTCTCATAATGGGCATCTAAGAATGCCCATACATTAATATATCACTTGTTTCATACAGGATGAAATTCTTGTGCTTTTAAAATGTGTTCCAAAAGATTTTCTAGACATTGTCAACTCGAATGAGACCTCATGATTGATAAATGAGAAAATGTTTTGTTTGTATATTATGTTTTCAAAGGATTATCTGATGACTATTACTAAAAAACACATTGGTCTCATACCATATAGACAATTCATGAAAATCTCTCATATCTTTATTTCCAAAATTGTGTATGAATCCTGTTATATGTCATTTCATTTACTATTATAATTGTTTATGCTTTAGCATTTATTAATAAATTTAAAAATATTTGCACTTCTTCTATGGCTTACCGTCTTTTTTGATAATAAAAAATAATTGTTTGCATATTCATTAAACATTTACGTGAAAACTTTTTGGTAGTTGCTTTTATTTTTTGTTGTTTCACTGTAAAGTAATTTTCCCCTAAATTGAAAAATTAATCCAATTGAAAAAGGATAGATTCTAATCAAATATGCGATAAGAAGGCTTACGTGTCAGCTACTTAACTTACTTGTAACGAAATTCTTTATTGAAGTAACACTTTTTAAAATATAACAGTAAAGTGCTAAAAATAGCTTTTGTGTTAACTATTTGTTAAATTTTTTTCTTGAAAAATTTTCCAAGGTTTTAGATGAAGCATATCTCATTATCATGTAGGGGAGTGTTGGGAGGGACGGGGCAATTACAATAATTATGAAACAAATTTTTTAAAATTATATTTTGATAGTACAAAGTGTAAATTTTAATAATAATATCTTGAAGCATTTTAACACGCTGAAAAAATATATATTTGGCGATAACAATAAAATTTAGATTAATTAATCAATTAAGTTATCAACAAAGATGTCCCATCCGTCCTTCATGTGAGGGTGTAATGGGACATGTTTTTAAAATGAAAATTTATATTCATTTTTTAAAAATGAGGAGACAAAAATGACAAAGTCAGTGTGTCATTTACATTCCTAACGCTCATTATGAATGACAACATTCGCTTAATATTTTATTATAATTTCAAAAAAACATATTAAATGAAAATATACTTGTGCCCGATTAATGCTGCCAATTAGTTTTGTTGGCAATTAATTTGAAATTATGTGTTGCACATAAATGATGATATATAGCCAGTTTCTTGTGTAAGGTGAAATTTCCTTTTTCATTTCTCCTTATTAATGATATATTGCCATGCAAAAAAAAAAAAAAAAAAAAAAAAAAAATGCAGTTTGAGTTCAACAATTATTTTATGACAGCAATATTTTCTTTTAAAAAAATTTAAGGAAACTGGCATTATATTGGGTGTAGTAAAGATTTTACAGCGTTTTTCAGTGAAATGAATGTGCATTTAAGAGCTGAGAATAATACCGTTTTTTAGGTGGGGTGTATGTATGTAAATACATAGCACCTATAGTCATTGTTAAACCTACCTGTCTGTCTGTGTATAACAAAACAAAAACTACCCAATAGAATTATTTGAAATTTAACCCTTCCACGGTTTTGTCCTTTGAAGTTTTAACTACCTGAAATGGTTCCACAGGTACGCTTTTGTATGTGTATAAATGGTCAAGGTCTTCAGTTTACAAAACGCATAGCAATGCATCTGTAAAAAGTTCCTTCCTTTCGTAGAATTTGAAAGCAAACCATAATCCGTTGAAACCCATTGTGTATTCTTGGATAGGGAAGACGTCCGCAACATTTTTGAAGAGTGATTGATTGCCCATGAACTAATTCGAAAAGCGATTTTTAAAAGTTAGCTATTATTCTCTGTATCATCAGTATAAGTATAAATTAATTAATTTAAAATATTTCAATGCGATATGAGATATAGTTAAATACAGATATGAATTCATTTTTATTATTTTTCAAATATTATTTGTTATGCCAGATGCATTAGGTTAAAGTGTTTTTAAAAATAATAAATTCAAAGATAAAAATATGTAATTTTAAAATGTAAGAAGCACGATTCCAATACAGTAGAACGCCGATAATCCGGATCGGGTTTTTCGCTTTTTTTTCAAGTTTGAGAAGCGATTGGCTAATTTTTTTAACATTAACTTGTTGCATCGTCGTATTCTGAATAATAAAACAAAATTTTTTTCGCCAATCGCTTCTCAAAGTTGAAAAAAAATGAAAAAACCGATCCGGATTATCGGGGTTCTACTGTACTGTTTTATCGATACGCAAGTACATTAAGTAGAATGTGACAAAATTACTTTTTAAACATGGAAATTTTCGGATACAAAAATTTAATCTTATAAACATTTTTTTCACTTGATATCAAATATATTTTAAAATTTAATATATATATATATTAGATGTTAATTATGTTCAAATATGGATGCAGTTCGCATGTAGAAGTTCCAAATTCGATAGTAATGGTAAATTCGTTTTTTATTATAAATATTTATATTTATCACAAATGTTATATCTTATAAAATAGAAATTTCCTTTTAATATAAGATTTATAAATTAATTTTAGAACAAATGATAGTTAATTCTATTGTAAATGTCGTAGCAAGTTTCTAAGAACACAATTCAACAGACATATTGTATAAAATGTGTAAATGGGATATATAGCAGAAGACACAAATAATTATAGTCATAAACTAGCTAGTGCGAATTATTTTAATTTATATGAATGTTTTTATTGTCTTCATCTGTGTATCGATCTATTTTTAACTGCATTTTCAAAGAACTGTTTTCATTTTATCTCACTGTTGAAGATTACCAAACAATGGCACACATTTAAGAATCACTAAGGGATACTTCAGTCTATACCCGTTCAATAACACTAATCCTATGGAAGAATTTTGTAAAGATATCTAGTTTATATTCATTTCAACGTTTTTTAAAAGGTTTTTTTTTCATTGGATAACTGAGATCGATCCATACAAAGACCGTTCCTTACTTTTTCTATTTTATTTATGGATACATACGGATTTTTATTGAGGACACTTTAATTTTCGGAACTGGTTTTGAAAATAAAAGCATCTTCATAAAAAAAGACGGTAGTCAAAATCGAAAAAGTAAGCAATGTCTTCGTATAGGTCAACCCCAGCTACTAAATGTAAAAAACATTTAAAAGTATTGAAATGTAAGCTAGATATGTTATAAATTTCTCGTGGAAATCTCTAGGATTCGTGAATAATGTAGCTCCTTAAATGAAACTATTATATTAAATTCTAAAAAATGGTTTTCATTTTCGCCCTTAATCATTTAATTTTATTCTACTTTTTCTAGAAAGAAAACTGGAAAATAAAAACTGATTTTCTGACTTAACATTTCAAAAATTAAGGAAATTTTAAATGCCTTGTTAGAATCTCTCTCTCTCTCTATCTATCTATCTATCTCTATATCTATCTCTCTCTATCTCTCTCTATCTATCTATCTATCTCTCTATCTATCTATGTATCTCTCTATCAATCTATCTCTGTATCTCTCTCTCTCTCTCTCTCTCTCTCTCTCTCTCTCTCTCTATCTATCTATCTATCTATCTACATATATATATATATATGTATAATATATATATATATATTATATATATATATATATTAAAAACTTTGGCAGTAATATGCTCCAAAGTAATTTTATTGCAATATCTGTTTTAAAACATCTTTCGTACTATTGAATAAAATGACAGAAATAAATTGTTTAATAAATTATTAACAATATGAAAATATATTATATTTAGCCATTATTTTGTTTGTGTTTAAATGAATAAAAACCACGACGAAAAATGGCAACTGATGGAAAAAGAGCAGGTTCCTTTAATAATAAAAATTAATATTGTCCAGTTAAACTGATGGCATTGATCTCTAAGGCTACACACCCTAATTATATATAGCAGCCTTATAATTTCAATGAATAATGTCTCTCGAAAAATAAATTAAGGGAGAAAATAGCCCTCTCCATTTCATTCATTTGACACTTATTTAATCATTGAACCCACAAAATTAATCAGGGATATGCTTTATTTAATAAAAAAAGAACATATATCTAAAATTCGAAGCAAATCGGATAATTCTGTGAAGAAATCCATTTATTCGCCTCCTTTAAACTTAACCATTAAACTTCTAAAATTACTCAGAGATTCACCCTATCAGGAACAACCAACATCCAAAATTTAAAGCAAATTGGATAATTCTGCATAAAAACCCATTTCTCTAATTTAAGGGGTAATCACTTGGATCTCACTTTACACTTAACAAAAGAAATCCACAACTAATTAGGGAAACATCTTATCACTATGAGCCTGTATCCAAAAATCGAAACAAATCGGATAATTCAGCATGTAAAACCAATTACCTAAATTAAGAGGGGTAGTCCATACAATCCCCCTATTTATACTTATTCAATGAATTCTCAAAACAAATCGGAGAAGCGCCTTATCAGGAAGAACTTATGTCCAAACTTTGAAGCAAAACGATAAATTTTGCGTGAAAAAAAAAACGATTAATCTAAATTAAAGGAGAGGTTAATCGAAATTAAGGGTACCTCCCATTTTCCCCTTTCTACTTATCTGATGAACACCCATTACTAATAACGGAGGCGCCTCATCAGAATGATCCTATTCCTAAAATTTGAATGAAATCTGATAATTCGTATGAAAAATCCATTTATCTAAATTAAGGGTGGAGGGTAAGCCCCCGTCCCCCTCTTAGACTTATCTAAAGCACTCCCAAAAATAATCATGGCGGTGCCTTCATTAAAATGATCCCATGTCTTAAATTTCAATGAAATCTGATAAATCTGCATGAAAAACCTATTTTTCGAAATTGTGGGAGATTAGATCCTCGTTCCTCCTGTTTATTTTTACCCAATGAGCACCTAATACTAATCACGAAGGTGCCTCATCCGAATGATCCTTTATTTTAAATTTGAACAAAATCTGCATGAAAAACCAATTTATATAAATTAAAGGGAGGAGCATTAGCCTCCGTTGCCCCTCTTATACTTATCGAATGATCTCCTAAAAGTAATCAGGAAAGAGGGCTATAATAATAAATCTATATATAAAATTTCAAGTAAATCGGGTTTTTTTCATTATGAGTTTAGCGGTACATGCATACATATATACGTACTTACAGAATAGACAGGCACATAAGCTCTCAGGCTTTGATAAATTGAGAGCTAAAAACTATGCAATTGAACATTTTCCATCATTAAGTGTATATAAGTAGAAGATTTTTCAGAGAAACTGTCAAAGATGATCTTTTGAAACACGACTGAAAAAAAGATGTCGCATTGAGAAATATTCATTTTTATGTAGTTCATTTATCGATTAATTAACAAAAAAGAAAAAAAAATCTCAATGATTTCATTTGAATAATCATGTTTTTATGCCTTAAAATTTGTATTGTGCCAGAAAATTTTATGTTTTATTACAAAGTTTTTTTTTTTTTTTGGGGGGGGGGGGGTATAAGGATATAACTTTAAGAACAATCAAGAAAAAAATGAGATCAAAGTTGTAATCTGCTTAACTCCACGTCTCAGAGGAAAATTAAGATTTCTGCTTCTGATCAATTCTTTGGAAACTGATTGAGAAAATTTCTGAAATTTTTCATTGAAGTATGAGAAAAAGCTATTTCGTGTTAGCATTATTAAAACGTGGAAATGGAAAATATAAAACTTAGCAAAAAAAAAAAAAAAAAAACTTTAACACCTTAAGCCCCTACGGTACTTCAAAGAATCATTAAAATAACTACTGATAAAACTTATTTAATGTATCGAAATAACTGTTTATAAAATTTATTTAATGTATCGGTTAGTAGTAATACAGTTTAGATTGAGTTATTGATACTTTACTTTATCTTGGTTCGAAAGTATTGGTAATACAAAAATTAAATAAATAGATACATAAATGAATAAATAAAATAAAATAAAATAAAAATAAAAATAAAAAGTTTGTGATTTCTTTTGCATTTACATCTTTTTGTCCGCATCCCTTAATTTGTTATGGTAAAGTGGCTCGAAAGAAATCTTGCAGGGGAATGCTTTAGAGGACTTTTTAAGAGAGTGCACTCACGTTTGCTTTTAATTTGAATATTTTCATTTTTCGGCAAATGATTTATATGTTGAGTTATAAGCGATTATTTCTCATGATAAAGTTTATCAGACACGACAACTTTGACAGCATTTTCTAAAAGAATGTCTATCTTTATTGAAAAAAATTGTAAAAAAATTTCAACTTCATTGTTTCTGAATAAGAGCACTTGCCAATTCTATGCGTTCACGAACAAAACTGAATTCAAAAATAAGTCAGTTTGGATTTCAAGATATTTAAAAAAAGAAAAAAGAATGCTTTTTTGTATACAGGTTAGTGAGGCATTTACCCAGAGCTCCAATAATTTAGTGTCCCAAACTAAGAACTATAGTTGCAATTTTATTTATAATCTTTTTTTTTCATACTTTAGTGGAAAAATAACTATATTTTAAAAATTATTCATTCTTCTATTTTTTTGTCTTTTCACAATAATGCTGTACATTACTAACAAATAATAAATAAATAACAAAAATTTATTGCAATATATTTTATTCTGATTCATTACTAGTTGAATCTTTGTAGTAAGAGTTATTATGTAACATTTATGTAAATTTTGTAAGAAATATTACATATTACATTCTTCCCTCTGTAAAAATTCCTAAACATTTTTAAAAGACCTACGTTGGTCATGATCCTTAGAACCCAAAACTACTCCCCGTTCAAAAATTTTTACATCGATCTATTTATCTGTATTACTTTTTTTTTGTATGAACATGATAACTTCCATATTTCTGCGCAAATCTCTTACAAACATAAAATCAAAGAGCAGAAAATCTAGGTCAACTCATTTATGCGCGAAATCAGACAAAGGAGATAAAAATAGTGGTTTTGTAAAAAAAAAAAAAAAAAAAAAATCTAATAAAATTAAGAATAAATAAATAATTCCTTAACATTTTAGCATAATACGCATGAAATCAGTTTAAAGTTACTATTACTTTCCGGAAAAAGACCAATAATTTAATGTGTGACAGATTTTTGATAAAATTAAAAATAAGCTCAAGGGAAGAAAACAATTGGATTTAAGGAACCCAAAAAATTTTTGAATCCCGGTAAAAATCGCCCCAGGAAAAAATCGTCATGGTAAAAATCGCCCCCCGAAAAAGCTCCATCAGAAAAAAAAACGACTCATGTTAATTAAAATTGAAAAAGCCCAAACTTACGAATAACAAAGATTTTATGACTTTGGTTAAGGCAATTATAATTTCAAGTGAAACACGTACTAATCACGTGTACTTGTACTTGAAACAATTACAGCATTGTTTCAAGTATATACATATTGTTGCAGCGTATATAGGGTTCTTTTGATCTTATGGTTAGACAACTTCAAACTCTTGCTTATAGAAAAGTAGAAAATAATTTATTTACAGAACTTCAGAACAACAGAGTCTTCGAAACTCACAAATATTCCTAGATATTCAAAAATAATTGTTCAAATCTATCGTATAAGTGCAGATATAGGTTCCAGAGACTCTTTATACAACGTCTCAACCCTAAATCACATTCAAAATAACGTAAATAAGACTCAAGCAAACTTGCTTAACAAACGCGTTGCTCACTCAATGACTGACTGGTAAATAATAACAACAACAGCTCGCATCGCTTCTCTTCTTATATAGGCTCGTAGCATGTGCTGGAAATTTCTAGAACCTACCTACTCGAAAAATCCACGGAACAACAATGTATTAGTTTATCTAAAGGGGAGTTACCATTGAGAGGGCAGGGTTACCATCGCCAACAATCGCCAAGTTTGTCGTCAACTTGGCGATATATCGCCAAATTTTACGACCAAAATTAGTCGCCAAAAGTGACGCCAACTTGGCGATATCTTTATTATTTCGCCAATCTGCCGTAGACATACACTGAAAATAATAGACAAGTTTGCTTGATAACAGAGACAATGTAACAAAAACTAATACTAGGACTTCCCTCAGAGGGACTAGTCTGAGCGATTTTGCTGAGAATACACATTTAATAACTTGCGATAAGTAAAAAAGTGAGATGTTACCTTTAATTGGTCATTCATTGTGATAAAATATGATGAAAATAAGCATAATGAATCATAGAATTACAAAATCTTATATATAAAGTTGCATATACTGTTTTTGTAAAAGGGAAAGCAAACCATACATGAATATAAAATTGAAAATATACAAAATGTTAAAAGTAATACAGAAAATAAAACACCAAATTTTCCTGTATTGGAAATATTACTTTTTGAAATGATGTCATGAGCATAAACGGAAGCTCTGCACCGATTTGAGAAATAATAAATAACATAAACTATTATGTTTGAAGAGAATGGAGTGTATTTTATATGGTGTGAGATCCGTCTGAATAGTTTATATTGTTGAACATCTGTTTTCCATGGATGCCACGAGGTTGTCGATAAGAATTAAGGAATCCTTTTTTTAAGAATTTGTCCTAAACGAGCATTTACATCTTATAAGTTACTGTGATGCCAAAGTTCTAGTTTCTAACCCCAACAGTATCCTAGAAATTGCAATGTTCTCAATAAATTGGGTTTAAAACTTTTTCTAGAAAAAAAAAATGCTTAATTTGTGAATTTAAATTGTCGAATGTTTTAGAAATCGTTCATAACGAGAATATTATATCTTAAAAGTTGCACAAAAAAAAAAAAAAAAAAAAAAAATAGTCATATCAACATTAAAGAATTCTCAATTTTAGAACTTTTTTTGCTCGTGCATTGATGGTGATTATTGTTCCTTCGCAAAATATAGTATATTTTGCAGCAAACATGGTTACCAACACTTTTTGCCCACATTATTTTTTAAATCGGCTAGGTACTCCCAATGATAATGAAAAACACACAAACGTTATTGCTTTATAGCATAGAAATACAGAATCAAAAGATATTTATCTTCTATTATATACATAAATTATCTAATTAGTGCTAGCAGATGCATTTTTAAATATACATCTATCAATATAATGCTTCATTTTCTTTTCTTAGTATTTCTTAATATTCATTTTTCATTTATTTGTATTATTCAGTAAAAAACTCACTTTCTTAAGCCCGAATTACGTCAAACTTTTTATAAAAGCGCCAAAGTCCATATAACAGCGAAGTACTATGAAGAGTATAAAATAAAAAGCAGTAAGACACTTAGCCAGGCGCAGGTAATAAATTGCCAAATATTGTTCTTTTCGCCCTTTCTCGAAATGGATTTTTTCCGTACATTTAAAAAACACGATTTTGAGTCATCTTATTTAAAATTCAAATAAATAAATAAGAGGAAGCAATAAAAGCATAAGTCAAAATATTTTATTTCAGCATCAAGGAATTGTATCGTAGTTACACATGTAGAAACAAGCTGCTTTTGGCCAAAAAACGTAGTCTCCACTAAATTTGAATCCGATTAAAAAAAGTAACGTGATTAATTAAAATGTTATAGGCAGAGCTGTCAAGTCTCCGGTATTTTGGATACCGGTATTTTAATACAGAAAATGTTTTATCAAATTGGAACATTCTGCAGATTTAAAAAATAACTTTTCCTATAAGAAAATTCTGCTATGCAATAAGCGGGGGCTTGGCATCTCTGTATAGAATATTTCATAATCTACTTTTTAACCTTAAAAAAAGCAACGACCATTTTTCGGGTACAAAAAGTATTGCTAATTGTTACATTTTGCATACAAGGTATCGATTGTAATATTGATACATCTATGGTGATAAATTTCCAATAATTTTTCAAATCCCATTTATTTCATTAAAAATATAAATCTTTTATTCATTTAGTTTAAAGTAAATGGTTTTTAACTAATTTCATAATACTTTTGAAATATCACTTTTCATTGGCCATTTTTTAAAGCATTTAGAAAATAGTTGTTGTTTTCAGTCAAATATAGACTTTGGTCTGTCCGCATTTTATTTTATTATTATTATTATTATTATTTATAAATGGTGGAGAAATATTAATACTTAATCCATAACATACATAATATATGACTCTGTTATTACATAAGTCACCTTTTTATCATCATGAAAATTTTGTTTTTACTGATTTTTATTAATTCAATAGGAAAAATTTTGTGCTTTGAGCAATAGATGTCCGCACTTCATTTATTTATTTATTTTAACAAAATTCTTTGCATTTAAAAGAATTTTTATTTAAATAGGAAATCCAAATTTTGCTGTTAATAAAGAAGAAAGTTACAAAAGGAGTAGAGCATACTATCAAATATGGAAAAACGACGAATCCAAAAAAGACGTCGTATGAAATATCATCTTTTAAAGCAAAAAAAGAGGTCTGATTATGGAACCTACTGATTACAAAATGTGCATTGCATTTAAAAATAAAATAAAATAAAATAAAAATACTGCAAATGTTGATTTTTTTTCTTTTGTGCAGTTTTGGCTTCGAAAGGTGCGCTATGTTGCAAAAAGATATAAGCGGCTATGAAAACACACTTGGTAAACGTTCATGCTCAGTTTTACAAATAAATATGGCACATATATTCCCTATACACACCAAGATACCTAATTGGTGCCAAAATGGCGTTCAGTTGCCTAACATGGTTATCATATAAATGTTATAATAAATTGTTTGTTCTAAAAATATTATCATTTATTGGTTGTTATTTCTTTTTTTTAATAACAGAAAATGTTTCATTTATTCCTTTTTTTTTTAAATAAATAAATAACGTGTTATTATAGCATGCTATATGTATCTGTTAATCAGAACGATGTTTTCGCCTAATTGGCATAAAAAATCTTGCCAAACCCGGTGCTTATATCTCTAGTATATTATCTCAAGAATTTTATTTATGTATACTATAATTGTTTTTACAAGCCACTTACTTCTTCTTGTATATAAAAATAGGTAAGTGGCTCCTTTATGCAGTATAAATTGTATAAATCTTTAAAAAATAACCCCCGTTGCCTCTGTTTGGATCGAATTAAAAAAAAAATCAATGTCTAATTCCAGTATTGCTCCCAGGTATGCATACATATTCCAAATTTCAAAGTTCTATGCCAACAGGAAATGGATGAAAATGGGAAAAGATGTCACATATGCACCAGGGTACATAGTTGGCGTTACAATGACATTATTTTACCTGAGATGGTAACCCGGCTTTATTTATTTATTATTTGTTTGTTTACTCATAAAATGTTTATTTATTTTAATTTCCTTTTTTTAATTATATAAAATATTTGTTTTTATAGTTATTAATTATTATTATTATTTTATTTACTGTAAGTTCTTTTTGATAATAGAAAATAATTTAAAAATGTGTATGTAAGCATTATTTGAAAACGCAGTTTTCGCCAAATGGGCTTTGAAAAAAAAAAATGCGCCAAGTCTGGTGCGCGTGTGGCATCCGTGCCGAAAAATTAGTGACCAGAATTGACTTCCACACACAAACAAAATATAAGTTAAAAGAAAACATGCAATAAAAATAAACATAAAGGTAAAATGATGTCATAAAAGAAACTTTTTATTTAAAAACGTAATTGTTTCTAATTTTCACACGCGAAATATATAAAATATTCTTTTAGCTATCAAAAAATGCTATTAAGTTTTTATGACATTTTTTAATATAAAAAAATAACAGTTTTATTTTCCTGCATGATTAAATTTTAAAATGTTTTATTGCATTCAACATTTCTGAGTGCGTAAATGATTACTATTTACTCCATGTACTGATTCGGTTATCTACGAAAATATCCAGCTTGTGAAAATCACGCACACCAAATTTCTGTGACGTATGCAAATAAATTGTGCTTTTTTATCAGTTTTTTTAATATAACTTTTAAACTATTTGGAATTAATTTTTGAAAGTAGGTGCATTCACCAGATTACCTTCATAGGTACCTTCTGGTACAAACAGAATCGAAATCCGACAAGTACTTTTGGAGATTTGCTTGACGAAAGAATTTTTTTGAATTTTAATATCGTTACGTATCTCTGAGTATAAAGACTTCGCTTCGCTCAGACAATTAGTAAAGGAATGGAGCTTAATAAGATTATTTACATAATTTTACAGTACAAACACTAACTATTTACAAGATTCGTAACAATATCGTTTAATAGTAAAACCTCCATATCAAATAAGAACCTACTATTGCAAGAGCAAACGAGGAAGCTGCCCTGTCTCCCCAAAGTCAAATTTTGGATATATATATATATTTTTATTAATACAATTTGTAGCTACAAAGACGTATTGGCTGCCCTCATTTGAGCACTTCACTCAAGATATTGAATATTGTTATTCAGGCATTGATAACGGATTCCTGATTAGGGGACAAACCAATATTCCAGATCGTATCATTTTTCAATCCGACTTTTATTTGCGTAATATAAACGAACAGAGCCTGACTTGGGAGTTTTTGGGCCCAGAACACTTTAAATTTTTTGTGCCCCCTTAGATTGGTTGATTTACTTCTGATTTTAAATTTTATTATTATTATTATTATTATTACATTATTATTACCATTATTAAATATAACACACTTATTCACAAAGGGTCAACTCAAAAAATTAAGTTTTCCCGAAAATTTAAAAAAAAGGGTTCCAGCAATATATATATATATATATATATATATATATATATATATATATACAAACATTTTTGTTCTTTTAGCCATATATTGAGACATATATTTGTCATTTTTTCAAATAACTATCTCAAATGTCATATTTTTTCATAATTATGATTGTTTAATGGAAATTTAGAAGAAATTTTGTGCCCATGGTACAGACCCCGGGTGCCGTGCGATAGTCAGGGCCTGAAAACGAACATGGAGAAATTGCTTAAACAATATATATATATATATTTTAATCTTGGGTTTTTTACAAAATAAGTGGATAGGGAGGAAACAGAGTTATGAATGTTACAATATTTTTTAAATTCAAAAGGGCAAATTTATGAAATGAGTTTTTGTTCGAAAATCCATGAAACTAGCAGGTGTTGATTTATAGAAATATTATATTTCAGAATCTATTTAAACAATCGCAAACTCGTGTTTTCCCTTTTTTTTTCTTTTTTATCAAAGAAGGAAGAATCTGAAATTTTATTTAAATTTGCCATTCGCTCCGCCACATGCAGAAATCTAATTTCCGGCATTTCCAACAAAGTTTCTCAAAGCGATCATGATTGACGAATTGAGGACGTATTCAAATAAAAAATTGGTTTTTTTTTATAACTCATTTTTAAATTCAATTTTGCTCTCAAACGCATTCAATTGACAGTTTCTCTTATTTAGAAATTATATAATGTGCCGTATTGGTCGATTTTTTTTTTCAAAAAGTCAGAATAAATTTCAAAACAAATGCTGTCAAAGTGGGCATTTGAGCCGAATTTAGCTTAAGATGATTCTGATTAAAGCTACTCCTATAAAAATAAATAAAATAAAAATAAAAATAATTATTTCTTTTTTCAAAAGCGGCAAATAAAGTTGTTAAGCTGGGTTTATCTCTAATCATATTTTATTTTTGGTTGTTGAACTGAGTATTTAACTTCAAAATCTACCCCCAACTATAGGCCAAGCCGACAGGAATTTTTTTTCATACGAAATTTACTTAAAAATGCGGATTGGAAATAAATTTACTTCAACAGTTTCCGTTTGCAATGTTCTCTAACATTTTCCCTTAAAAATTTAAATCTTAGTATCTATAATATTATAATCATAATTTTTTTTTGTAAATTTATTTAACTCTGATCTAGGAACGTTCTTTATGCCAGATGGCATCATGACTTTTATTTAATAAAAAAAAAAAAAGGTTTTTTTTATTTGACCGCAGAAAAAAATAGCATAATTAGTCCATCATGCTTTGTTATTTAAAAAATAAGTTTTCATTTTTTTAAATAATTATTTTCTCCTGTAAAAAAATGCATAATTATCCCAATTGTTTAGAAATTTTATGTAACTTTTTTTTCCTTCAGGATTCCATTAATCATACAAATGTGATAATTTTATTGTATATAAATATTTATTTCTATAAATTTTTTCATATACAAAAAAAAAAAAAAAAAAAAAAAAAAAAAATTATGAAGAATAAAGTTTGTTTACAAAATTTTGTATTACTAACACATATATACTATAGTCATTTGTTTTGAAAAAAAAAAACTATTTATATTATTGACTAGAAAATTAAACATTATAATGTTCTCTGAAAAATACAAAGGAAAAAAAAATCTTCAACTGAACTTTTGTGACAAATCGGATGTTTTATGTGTATTTCAACATTTATTGCATTCCTAGCTGCAATAAGTTTCATTGATACATATTACAAACCCCTTTTCTCTCTTCAGATACAAAGGGATGGGAATGAAGTTCATAATTTTTTTCTAAAGGTCTTTCTACTTATGTGGTAGCTTGTCAATATTATAATACGGGTTTACATTTTTGCAATTCAAATTTAAGCCGATTTGTTACTCAAACATAGCTATTTCTACTTGTCTCTGTTGTCCATTGTTAGCGATTTTTTCCGCCTACCTGTTTGTATATCCTTTGACTATTTGATCTTAGCAATTTTAATCTCTGTTATTTCCATAATTTTAGATTATTTTTCTACAGCTTAATTATAGTAATAGCACCATTTTAATAATTTTTATATTTAATTTTTTTTTTTTTTTTTTTTTTTTTTTTTATCAAGTACAGTAAGTGAGCCTTTCTATATAGTAGACAGGAAATTATGATTTTAAATTGGCTTAGATTTCAAATTTTTGTAAAAAGAATGGGAAAACTATCAGCGTTGGGGAGGGGGACATTTGGAATTCATGAAATTTTACAGTATTTTCGCAATTTGAAGCATAAATCAAATTAACATGTTTGGACTTAAAATTCCCTCCCTTTAAAGCTAAATAGCTACCATTAATAAGAATAATAAATTAAATTAATGAAACAAACTTGCACAAAATAATTAAAATAGATGCCAAGGAAATATGGACAGAAATAATAAAATTTAAACTCAATATAAATATCTAATAAATCTTAATACTAAAAAATCAAGGAAAATAAAACTTCTTACATATAAAATATATGACGGAATGAAATTTTCGCCTTGCTTTTAACATAAAATAAATAATGCTTACATAAAAAGCGATTAAATAATTAATTATAGATGTTAAAATTTAATTTTATTTAAAAATCTTAGTACTTTCAAACCTTTTCTAAACAGGTTCTTCCTCAGAGAATATTTTTTAATAAATACAAATATAAGATTTTGTTTTGAAAAATGAACGAGACTCGTAGCTTGAAGATTGAGTTGGTAATATTTTCACGTGAACGGTAAAAAATTATTTGATTGTTGTACCACGAAATTTTAATACGTCATTTTCTCAAATTGTCAGGATTTTATTTTAGGATGCTAAACTATAAACTGGGTATGTTATAAGATAGGGCATCATTGCACACTTTATTGCTCTTGCATAAGATTTCTATTGATTATCTTACAATCAAATAATTTTTTACCGTTCACGTGAAAATATTACTAACTCAATCTTCAAGCCACGAGTCTCGTTCATTTTTCAAAACAAAATCTTATATTTGTATTTATTAAAGAAAATATTCTCTGAGGAAGAACCTGTTTGGAAAAGGTTTGAAAGTACTAAGATTTTTAAATAAAATTCAATTTTAACATCTATAATTAATTATTTAATCGCCTTTTAAGTAAGCATTATTCATTTTAAGGCCTTCTTTTTAACACTATTGTAGCAGACATAGCAAAGTATGGCACTCTATGATATAATGACACGCAAAGAGATTAGATAAAAATTAATTGAAAGAATTTTCAAGACCGTGTGCGGCCTTGACAAAAGCCAGTGAAAACAGACAAGGCGCGTGGAAAGGAAAAATCAGACCCGAGCGACCAAAAATTCAGATTTTTTTAAAACATACAATTAAGATTCTTAAAGAATAATATATATATATTTATGGAAAAATTTTACAGTATATTTAAAAATTATGATTATTATAAATTACGAAAGACATAAAATACATAATGACAACATTAATAATTACTTAGAATCAGATTTTTAGCACATTTCTGAGCTCATTTCTTTTCAAAAATTAATAAAATCGACTGTTTGTATTCAGAAGCAATGTAATAGAATAGCGTTATCCTTTTTTTTTTTTTTAATTTTTAAATGATATATATTTGCAAAAAAGACTATCAAAATTAGCACTTTAAGTGGAATTGAGGGGGGGGGAAGCAGTCACGTGACTAGAATCTCATATTTCGACAAGTAATTTATTTATCGAAAATGAAAAACGCTATTCCATTCCAAGTCCTTTCAATAACAGCCTGTAAATTTTACGCCTAATTATTCAGAAATTCTGACAGGAAGTTTCGCATTGTTCAGCAGTGAATTTCAGAACCACTTCTCAAATCCAAAAAGGCAACTTTATAACATAAATTTTATTGTTTTTTTTTTTTTTTTTTTTTTTTTTTTTTTTTTATTATTTCCGGAAATGTAGAAGATTTTGTTAAAAAACTAATCGATTTATTTTTTCAAACGCAATAAATCCTGTCAAACTGGGAGTTTTGAATCAATTTTCCGCAGGAGAATATCCGCTCAAGGAAGGGTGAAAACGTCTTTGTCACGTGATAAAAATCGCTTATGACTCAATAAGTAATTCATTTATAAAAGGAAATAGAAAAAGCAGCTCGAGTTCAAATCGCTTCAAACTTTATATCTTTCCGTTAAAAAATAAATTTGTAAATGTGTCAAAACATTTTGCGCTTATTGAGCACATCAGCCGTAAGGTATATTTCGAAAGATTCCATTAATAGAAGTTTATTATGTGTATTAATATTTTAAGAAAACCTATTGCCTACTGTACACACCACTACTACACTCTCACACAACAATTGAGCCCAAAAAACTAAAGGAATTTCCAATAAAAAAAAGAACTGTTAGCGTCATAAAATAAAATTTATAGGAGAGGACTTATAAATAGCACTTTTTTAAAAGGGAAATGTTCACAAACCTGTCAGAAACTATGTAATCAAATTGTTTTATTTATTTATTTGGGGGAGGGGGGAACGCAATGGATCATACCGAAAATATTGTCAAAGTGGGCGTTTTTAATCGAATTTCTACTTGAAATTTGAATAACAACTCAGAAAGTATGAAAAACGTATCCGTCACACAATCAAAATCATTTGCAATTCAATAGGTAATTTGTTTACCAAAAAAGTGAAAATACAGTTCAATTCCAAACCGCTTCCACAGTCAGGCATTCCATTCTGTTAAAAAATGAATTTGTAAATGTATCAAAATATTTTTTGCTACCTAAGCACAGTAGTTAATTTTTTTTTTTTTTTTATTTAAATGCTGCTGATAATGAAGAACTAAAATTTATAAGAATAGTAAATGAACATTTGAAAGGTTTGAGAGAAAAATTGAAGTTTGCAAAACGATTAATTTTGATTGATTACTTAAATAATAATAATTATAAACCCTTTAAATGTTTTAATGCTTTTTACATGTACAGAATTCGCATATAAAATAAAAAACAATAATTCTACAAATAATTTAAAGATTTGGTAATCAATTGAAAAATGTAATTTATTAATTCTCTATTTCTTTTGTGTCTCATTAACGTAATTTATACACTTCGGGTACATTTAAGTTTCACCTTTAATTAATTATTATTTTTATATCCCTCTGAACGATTAATTAAAAACAACAATCAAAACTCAGAAGTTTCACTGTACATATTTTGTTGTTATCGAAACGACGTGGAACCCGTCAAAATTCGACGACAGAAAATCTTTAAGAAAGAGCTGTTTCATGGATTTATATTAAATCGACAAAATTAGTTACAATAAAAAATACATCTTATATTGGCCAGTCTAACTCTCAAGCAAATATTATTTTAAGCTAAAATTCACAAAAAACTATAAAACTCAATTATTCAAATTATTAAACGAAATAAAACAGAAATTCATCGGATTTCATAATAGACGACATTTTAAAAATAATATAAGCATTTTAATTTCTATTTTTTTATTTTCAATTTTAAGAGAAAATGCGGTGATTCTGTTGCCACAATTACAAAATTGGCACTAAAAATTAAAAAAAAATTAATATCTCTAAAAATAAATTGAGATACAGATTTGAAATAAATCGCATTTAAAAGTACAATTTTTTTTCTCTTTACTGCGGTTTAAATTTTTAAATGCACGATATTTAGAAGTGTAAAATTTGTAGTACCGAAAATTGCACAGACGAAAATACATGGGGAAATATTGCACATTTTATTTTCTATTTTTTTTTTTTTTTTTTAATTTTTCAATTTTAAGTGAAAAGGGGGTGATTCCGTTGCCACAATTACAATATTCGTACTAAAAATTATTAAAAAAAAAAAAAAATATTTCAAAAATAAATTGAGATACAGCTTTCAGACAAACTGCATTTAAAATTAAATTTTTTTTCTCTTTCCGACGGTGTAAAAATTTAAAATATGCGATGTTTAGACGCGTAAAATTTGCTGTAGCGAAAATTGAAAAACGGAAATTTCATTTCAAAGTGTTGCCATTTGCAAAATTCCATATGCGATACGCACAGATACGTTTGGCTTTTATAATATAGATTTGATTTTTTTTTCACTTTTATTGAAAAAGAATTTATATTTTATTGAGTTGTAGAGAAGTTTCATTTTGACAAGTTTTACTGTATTGCAGTGCTCTATTACAAAGTGAACGGCTTAACAAATCTGAAGATACCTGTAAAAAAGGAAACTGAAATAAAATATTAAATATAACTATAATTAATATAATAACTATATTAAATATAACTATATATAACTATAAAATAATTTTTTTATATTCAATATGTTAAATTTTACGTGCTAAGATGGAATACTGTTTAAAATGAATATTTTCAGGGTTCTTCAGTGTCTTGTAGTTTTGACTTTTTTGTAAATATGATTCAATAAACGTTTCTGTTCAAAAGGGGAGAGGGGATTAAACCCAGGAACCTATCCTTATAAAATGCCCCCCCCCTCCATCACGAAAGAAAGTTCTGTAATGACGCCCCTGATATTAACAAAAGTGACACAGCAAAAGTGATGTAAGGGGGAAAAAATAAGTATTTAGTAATATAATTCAATGCAAAACACTGAAACATTTTTCAGAAAAAAAATTAAAAGAAAATAAGTACTTATTCCTTCAACTAATCCAGCAAAGAAATGAAACATGCAGATGTTTTAAAATAATAATACTTATTATAATGAAATATAATGTTCTGGAAAAGAAGAATAAAATAAAATAAGTAAACATTAATATAATATTTGATGAATTTGCTTAGAACGAATCTATAACATTTCAAGTACATATAATCTTTAGATTCACCTTAATATTTGTTTTGAAATATAATGCCATTTTTGATCATTCACAGAAAACATCATTTTCTAAGCATTTTTTAACGAAATCTCCAAACCACAAAATCTTTTAACTACAATAAACTACTTGACAGGTAATTTGCCTAAGAATGGGTATTGTTCAGTGGTAAGAAGGAGGAGTAGCTACACGCCTACCTTACTCCCAGGCCCGAACAATGGGGGGAAAGCAGAACCGCATTCACGCGCTCTTAACCATTTCAACACAGAAAAACTGGACCGTCTGTAAGCGCTTATAACCATTTAGTAGCATACGATTCTGGGCGTTCACAGACGCTCTTAATCATTTACAAGAACAATATTTTGGGCGCGTGTAAGCGCTTATAACCACCAAAGGGTTAAGTAGCCATAACAAGTTAAGTTGACATAAGTTTAATTTATTTTTATTTAGAAACGCTTGAAACTGACTGGCGTTGTTCAAAAACTATGTAATCACCTTTTTTTTTTTTTTTTTTTTTTTTCCAAACGCAATAGATTTTTCAGAAAATATTGTCAACGTGGGCATTTTGAACCGAAATTCTACGTGAAGAAGAATAACTACTTAAAGGGTGAAAAATATCTATGTTACGTGATCAAAATTGCTTATAACTCAATAGGTAATTTATTAAAAACTTGAAAACACAATTTGATTCCAAATCGCTTCAATAATCAGCGTTCTAATTTTATAACTTTCACTTAAAAAATGAATTAGTAAATGCGTCAAAACACTTTCCGCTTGATGCACAGAGGAGTTGAAAGATTTGTTGCCTTAAAATATGCAAAGCAGTTGACTACTATTTTGTAAATACTCTGATAATGAAGAACTGAAATTTATAAGCATGGTAAATGAACACTTGGAAAGTTTATGGTGAAAAATTGGAATTTGCAAAATAATCACTTTTGATTAACTGTTTAAAGTAAAATTCTTTTAAATGTTTTTAGACTTTTTGTATGTACACAGTTTGCATAAAAAATACAAATTAATAATTCTAAAAATTATTTTATGATTTAATAATCAATTAAAAATTCTAATTAATTCTCAATTCCTTTTATGTCTGCTTAACATAATTTATACACATCGAATACAATTTTACTTTACCTTTAATGTTTTGTTATTTGAATATTTCTGGACAATTAATTAAAAATATCAATAAAAAACTCTGAATAAGAGACACCTCTATTTAAAGGACAAAAGTTCCGGTCCCATAGGTGTCTCTTATTTGGAGGTTTCACTGTATTAATATTAGAAACCCGGGAATGCCAGGTGGGTCAACTAGTTGTATAATAATTAAAATTCCACTTTTTTTTTCGTTTAATATTCAATATTTATTTTAGGCAATCTTGCAACAATTACTTTTACATGGCTGCCAACTACTACGCCTATTTAAAGACGAATAAACATATCAGAAACAGAAATTTTAGTAGATAATTAACAATATGAAGTGTAGTACATAACATTCAATATATTTGGCATACATTTTACTATATTTTTTTTGTGGTTCCAAACATGTTTATGTGATTTAAATAGGCGTAGAAGTTGGCAGCTCTGCTTTTAAAAACTGGAACCGAGATATATTACCGAGATATTAAAAAAATCTAGATATATAATTAAATGCAACTTCTCTTTTTAAAAATTAATTCATGTGCAAAATTATTTCAACAATATGCCAAGTAATAGAAATGGTCAAATTAAAAATTTAACATAAAATTTGAAGCATGCATTTATTAGTTTTTTATATCTTTTCAAGAAGTAAGTATCGAATTTGTGAAAAATTTGAATACCAGTTTTTGGTGTATTTCAATGTTTTAGAAGGTCCTGAACACGATTTGATGGTTTTTGAAAATATCTATCACTCTGAGTCTGTATGGGTCAAAAATTTTATGGTCACTCGATCTCAAGAACTGATGCATATAATTTCACAAAACTTTAGATTCAGTTACACTTTGATATGAACTCGAGATGTTTAGTTATTCGTGTATATCGCCCAACCGATGGCGCTGCTATGCTGCATTATTCATGATTTCCACAATAGTTCTAACTCAAGAACTAAAATACTTTTATCACGAAACTACAGATTCAGCCAGTTCCTGATATATATTAATGTTGTTTAGTTTTTGGTGTAAATTGCCCTATAGGTGGCACTACTATGCTGCATTTTTCAAGATTTCGTTATAGCTGATTAACTGAATGTTTTTTCAAGGTATTGAATCTAAAATTGACCTCCATTTTACCTCCATAATGTACAGTAATGTTGCAAAAACATGGGCAGTTTGCATTAGAAAAGTACAACTACGATGAAAAAAAAAAAACAATATTTTATTACAAGTAACTATGTTCCAAATTATACTTTCCCTCGTGATTAAACTTTGAATTTTTGTAGTTTTCTAAAGCACAGTAGAAGTTTATCTCTGTATGTAATTGCTTTTGTTAATTACTCAAATAGCGAGCATTTTCTATTTATAGTGTTCTGTTTTCATAACTTTTGTTTTTCACTATTAGAAATATGAAATTACCATACGGAAACATTATTGAATATGGTTTCTTACTCAAGAATAGAATACCAGATTTCAGGATAAAAAGAAAAAAAATTACGTTTAGTTAAACTTAAAAAAAATATATTTTTTTTTTCTGGTTTCAGTGAGTAAAAATCTAACAATCAATAAATCCTATGCTATTTTTTAATTGCAAACCTGAGTTAAAACTTAGTTTTGTTTGAATTTAGATTATAAAACAAAATCAAAAATGAGTTGAGATTGGAAAGCTATACCAAAATTAAACATATTTTTTTTAAAAGGAAATAGAATTATAATTGTAAGAAAAAAGTGTAATAATGTAAAAATATACATTTTTTAAACAAACAATGCAATTTTTGAATACTGATATTGATAATAATGACAAAACTGCAACAATTTCTTTAAACTAGTATCATTTATTTAAAAACGATACTTATGTAAATGGAATGCATAATTTATTTCATTCCAAACTACAGACATATTGGCTCAGGTTCTTACATTAGGCCAATTTGTACTTAAACATGTAACTGAAAAATCATTTCAACACAGATATGATATAATAAACAATAGCGTTTAATAGAAATTCTTAGGCTGTGGAAAAAAATACTAAACTTTCAAAAGCAGGCTTTGCTACTTTCTTTTTATTTTTTAATATAAAGTGAAAATAATTTTCATTTAATACAAATAAATGGGAAAAAATGTTTATTATTTAATATTCTCTAAGAAAATATAATTTATTTGGGAGAAACAATCATAAAAAATCAATTTTTCCGTTTTTTTTCCGAAAAAAAAAAGAAAAAAAGGTAAAAAACATATTTTTCCGCCACTTATATTTTTCTGGAAAATTTACATCTCGGACCTAATCTCGGACTCATGAATTTAAGTTTTCGGCATCAAATGTCTTAAATTTTTGGAAAATTCAAAAAGCGGTCGTGTTTTAAATCATGCGCTACCAGTAAATAAATCTTTCATAAAATTGGGAAAATATTTAATTTTTTGATAGTACTAAAACAAGTTACAAAAATAAAAACTGTATCCTTCCTAAAACTTTCTGCAAAGTTTATAAAACTTTCTGAGAAATTCGCAGATTCAGAGTTTACCAAAAAATTAAGTCAGTCTCGTCTAAAAACTTAATTGATCATATCGCAAATTTTGTCAAATGGTCGCTGAGAAAAATCAATATCATCAAGCGAGGGAAGAAAAATCGACAATTTTGGCAAAGGATCACAGGAAAAAAAATTTTGAGGAAGGATTAAAAAACACTGAACTTTTATCAAAGAATTGTAATCTAAAAAAAAGGCAACTTTCTTTATTAGATCATGAAAAACAGCAAATTTTGTAAGAGGATAGCAATAAACACATTTCAAAGGATCTTAATAAATAATTCAAATTCCATTAAATAATCATGAAAAACAGTAAATTCAGTTAAGGATTGTAAAAAAGCAGCAAATTCCATTAAGTGATTGAGATAAAATATCAAGTGTCCTTATATGATAGTGAAAAACACGAACTTTCAAAAGGTTGCAAAAAATTGGGGGGAAAAAATACGAATTTGTTAAAAGATCACATAAAACTTGCAAACTTCGTCAAAATAATGCGTAAAAGGTGCATTGTCAAAAATGTGAAAAAAAAATCTTACTGTTAATTTCAGTTTTTTTTTTTTTTTTTTTTTTCACTATCATTTTTGGAAAGTCTTCGCTCAATAACCGTGAAAAAAAAATCTCAAAATTCTTTGATCAGTCATTTAAAAAGGTCAATGAAAATCATCAATTTGTAATAAGAAAAACTTTTTCAATTCATGCAGAACATTCTCCTATTAAGAATACTAATTTAAAGGTGACTATTGGCCAATTTTTAAAAATGGTGCAATGTAAAAAATGTATTTTGTCACAATGACTAGTTTGATATGACAGTGACAATTTATAAGACAAACAAAAAGATAACACATTAAATTGAGTTGGGTTGCGGTACACGCCGCTCCGTTTATTAACACATGTAATTAATACGAACTTCATCCTTAAAAAAATTAAAATGTACGATTCTTGAACAATAATTTGAAATAAAATATGCAGAATTTTTGAATGCAGAAACAATGATATTAAAAGAAAAAAATTATAATGCACGATTCTTGAACAATAATTTGAAATATACACATTTTTTGAATGCAGAAACAATGATATTAAAAGAAAAAAATTATAATGCACGATTCTTGAGCAATAATTTGAAACATGCAGCATTTTTGAATGCAGAAACAATGATATTAAAAGAAAGAAAATTATAATACACGATTCTTGAACAATAATTTGAAATATAAACAATTTTTGAATGCAGAAACAATGATATTAAAAGAAAAAAATTATAATACACGATTCTTGAACAATAATTTGAAATATACACAATTTTTGAATGCAGAAACAATGATATTAAAAGAAAAAAATTATAATACACGATTCTTGAACAATAATTTGAAATATACACAATTTTTGAATGCAGAAACAATGATATTAAAAGAAAAAAAATTATAATACAGGATTCTTGAACAATAATTGAAATATACACAATTTTTGAATGCAGAAACAATGATATTAAAAGAAAAAAATTATAATACACGATTCTTGAACAATAATTTGAAATATACACAATTTTTGAATGCAGAAACAATGATATTGAAAGAAAAAAAAATTATAATATACGATTCTTGAACAATAATTTGAAATATACACAATTTTTGAATGCAGAAACAATGATATTAAAAAAAAATTATAATGCACGATTCTTGAACAATAATTTGAAATAAAATATGCAGAATTTTGGAATGCAGAAACAATATTAAAAGAAAAAAATTATAATGCACGATTCTTGAACAATAATTTGAAATATACACAATTTTTGAATGCAGAAACAATGATATTAAAAGAAATAAAATTATAATACACGATTCTTGAACAATAATTTGAAATAAAATAAACAGAATTTTTGAATGAAGAAACAACAATAAGGACAAGGAAAAAAATGTGCAAAACACAATGCTTGAACAGTAATTTGAAATAAAATATATGGTGATTTTTGAATGTAGAAACTGATATAAAAAGAAAAAAAATTAGAATGCATGATTCTTTAACAATAATTTGAAATAAAATAAAGTAGAAAATTATTTTTTTGAATTCAGAACATTTGTGTTTACATTCTCTTGTAAACAGTGTTTCCTTTTTTTACTTGGACGACCTGCAGGTATTAGCGTTGATCTTCTTGTGACACCTTTTCTGCGCCTGCAAATTGCTGTAGGCTGAACCCTAATTTTTTTTCTTTTTTGCGAGAAAATGGCATTTGTTTGCAATACCTTTTCTCGCCAAACATTGGCATTTGTAATTTTCTTAAAGTTCTCTGTCAACTTTTTAATTTGAGCCGAATTCATCAGTGGCAAAATCCTTTTTACTTCCATCAAAAATTTTTCTTTTTCTTCTTCTGATGGAGTTTCTCCATGAGATGGTTGCTGCTGAATTATATCAGAAGCTGTGCCAGGGAAAACAGAACTTGTGCCAGGAAGCAGGGAACTTGTGCCAGGAAGCAGGGAACTTGTGCCAGGAAGAACGGAACTTGTGCCAGGAAAAACAGAACTTGTGCCAGGAAAAACGGAACTTGTGCCAGGAAAAACGGAACTTGTGCCAGGAAGAACGGAACTTGTGCCAGGAAGAACGGAACTTGTGCCAGGAAGAACGGAACTTGTGCCAGGATCAGCTTCATTCATTATAATTTTTTGAGGAGTAGTAATGAAATCCTCAAAAAAATGTAATGGCTGACAGGAATCACCGAGTACGATTTTTGCAATTGAAAATCGGTCTAATGCACTTGTGCAAGGAGCATTTGGCATTGACAAGTTTAAATACTGCATAAGTAAAAATTGATGCTTACAAAATCCACCCATTTTTCCACTTACACAAGTGCAATAGCCGATTCTTGCATCGACGATATACATGACATCGTTCCTGTCACTGGAAGGCACAATGTAAGTATTGTCATCCATCTATTGAATAAGATCTGCTTTTGCTGGATCTATCTTATCAACAAATTCTTCATACAACCCTTGTTTGCTGTCAAAATGGTTATAAGCCATTTTTAACAACCTTTGGACAAGGTAATTGTTAAACACCTTTATGATATATTCAATAACGGCAACAATGTTATATGCTTGGGTTCTTGACAGGATGATATCTTTTAACACTCTAATGGCTGCTTCACAGATATTATTGGTGTTATTATTTCTTGTCAAGTGTTAACCATTCTTCCCTTCTTTCAAAAAATTTTGTAAAGCGGTTAACAAATTTGGGATGTTTTTCATCGAGATCCATAATTGCTTTAACAGCCTTTTTTAAATCCTCTTCTGTTGTGGCATGCATAACCTAAAACAAAATAAACTAATTAAAAAAATATATTGCAATTGCATAAAAGATATTTTAATATTTATTATAGAATTTTCCGATAGATTAAATACTGAAATTTCAATACATCGAAACGTTGAAAATCTATATTGAACACTATAGGGATGAGAATGTTCCTTTGATGAAAAGCGCAAATGGCACGCGATGTAAACATTGAACAAAAAGTTTAATAACGCGAAAAGTAAAAAATCAAAATGTTAAAGATTAATCATGGTAAAAATCCAACAAAAATAAAATTTGTTTCATCATTTGAATTAACAATATAACATATATATGCAATACAAAAATACATTAAAATGAAACATGATCACTATTAAATAAATTAAAAAAATTGTAATTCAAAATTTTATTCATTTATTAACAGTGAAAGACAAATATTAATATGAAAGTTCTCAAAAATGTAAAACTATTGTTTAAAATTTGTATAAGTAAATACATTTAAATCTGCATTGGAAATAACTTGCCAAGAATCCATGCAAAAATTTCTTTTAAAATTAATGAAATTGCAAATATAATCAAAAGATTTTTTTTCTAACTTTCATTCTTTAACAACATAAGTATTAATTTTTCCTAGAAATGGGACAAATATTCGGCCACTATTTGGTATTCAGCCCTTTTGCCGAATATTGTAAGGTATCTTAAATAAATTCAGAAAAAGAATTTTTTTTGTATTTAATCCATTTATGCTTACTATCTGACACATTTATAAAATCATTTTCATTTGTAATTACACAAAATGTACAGTTATTTGAATATTAAAAATTACAGTATTTCTGTATTTTCTATAAAAGTTAAGGATCCTTTACAAAATGTTATCCAAATTAGAGATTAAACTTACCTTGCAGATTCAACTGAGGAAAATGACTTAGAAAATCTTACATTACAACTTACAGTGTATAATGTCTTTATTTAGTATTATATACCACATATTTAAATGGAGTTCTACAATGCCAACAAAATTTATTTAAAAACCCATTTACGGAATTCTCCAATTTCTATTTAGAGTGTTTTGCCGAAATCTGCAAGCTTGAAGTAATACTAAGTTTAGTTAGTGAAATTAACAATTAAATAAAATATTCTTATGATAAACATTCTTGATAAAATATATATAATTGATTCTTCTTTTCCATAACTTTTTGTGCTAAAATAAGTTTCTTAAGTTCAAAATAAATTTAAATAGTACATTTTAAGAATAATAAATTCTTATATTAGGTAAGGTGATTGGGAATTACTTTCTAGTAGTTAAAATTATGCTATTATAGTATATATGTAATAAAAGATGCTTAATTAGCAATGTCAAGGTATTTGAAATAAGAAATGTATTAAGTTATTAAAATTTTTAAAAGATTAATAATAGAAGATAATTTTTTTTTCTGTTTAAAATAATGTATGAGTGTGTGTACTATATATTTACATATAATGATTTCTAATACGATAGTTCATTTTTTATGTAATATATATATATATGCATATAAATTAAGTTATTTTATTTATTCAGAAAAAATGTATTCGGCCAAATCATTATTCGCCCCATTCCTATTTTACCCCCTAAAAAGAAACTTTTAAAAAGTATGCCTGTATTTATAACATACTTATGGTGTTAAAAACTAAATTAAATTTGAAAATGGATTAGATACAGGGTTGGCGAGTTTTTGCCGAAGGTGGAAAAAACCGCAGAAAAAACCTGGTAAAAACTGTCCTGGCATAAATAGGTTTTTGCCAAACAGTTGGCAAAAATAGGCTGTCCATTTAATTTTTTTCCCCAGAAAAAGATAAAATATTTCACAAAAGAAAAAACTGCATATTTAATTAAAAAATCAATATTATTCTAAATTTATTTTAACTTTTCTTTTAAGTTAAATAAGTATAATTATGCATTTTATGACAGAATACTAATTTTTATAACAAGATTATAAATGAAAAAAATACCAATTTTATATAAATAAATATAAACTTATTCATTCATGTCTATACAATTATTAATAATTCATATAATAGAACTGTTGAGACTAAGTAAAGAATTTATGTTTATATTTATATATGTTAGAAATTTGAAGAAACAGTTATAGTAACCTAAATTTAATTTAATATAAAATTATATTTAAAGCAGAAAACTATTAAATTTCAAATATTTCAGCAATATCTTCCTCACATCCTAAATTTTGCTGCTTTAGCATGGCATAACAGTAAAGTTTTGAAAGAGTATCTGTTGATAATTTATTTCGAATCTTAGTTTGCACAAATGAAAAACTTGAAGGAAATCTTTCAATAGCAGCACTACTTGCTGGACATATTTGATGGTGTGCTTAAATGATTAAATTTGTGAAAAGTTCAATTTGAAGGTGAAATGTCTATTTGAAAGACAAATAATTTTATGAAGGGTCCTGTTTGAGATTAAAGAATTTTGTGAAGGGTCCTGTTTTAAGATAAATTATTTTATGAAGGGTCCTTTAAAGAACCTAAAATTTTCCTAAACATATCCCTGACTTAAGGTAAAATAATTAGGTATGTAATTTTTTATTTTGTTCTTAAATTCCTAAGGAAGACTGAATCCCAATTATTCTTCAAAGATATTTAATATTAATTAATTAGCAAATTAAATTAAAATATTAAATATTACACTGTTAAATTTAATTGATTATAACATTACTATCCTTATTAGCGTGCAGATTTTCTTACACATTAAAGATAAATAGGTTTTTTCCATTTTTTCCCTGGTTTTTTCTAGTTTTTGGCACTGTCCTGGCAAAAATACCTTTTCGCCGGCAAATATCAACCCTGATTAGATATATATATATATATCTTTTATTAAAAAAATAATTAATTCAATATGTAGGCAAACAATTTTTATTTCTTTTACAGCTTTATGTATAACATTATTGCAAATTGATTGGTATACTTTATAAAAACAAATATGTTTAACTTACAGCTTGAAAAAGTTTCATTACAGACTGTCTCTCTGTTTTGTCCACATCACTAGAATTGGATGTCAACCACCTCCATTCAGCTCGTGCAACATGGAAGTGACACATTGAACAGGTTTGGTCTAGCAGTTGGCCAAATTGTTGAAAGGGCATTCTTCTCTGCTGAGGAATCATCTGTCATAAAGACAGAAGGTGCCTGTGAATAAGACATTCAAAAATATAAGAGCATATAAAAAATACAAAAGAATAGATAGTATTTATGTTTAATTTTAATACTTTAGAACTTTTGCTTACTTGTTATGTGTAAATGATATACAAAAAACTTAAAATATATTTATTGGGGTTCGAATTTCAAGGCATGATAGTGGAATTCACAATTTTAAAACTTTAAAACCCCACCCAAAAAACTTTTACCATTTTCTCAAAAATGTATTTTGAAACTATGATCAAAAACTACTCCAAACTTTACGTTTCTTACTTGAAATTTACTCGGCCGAGTACTCCTTCAAGATAAGAGCATTTTGTTTATTTTTTTCTTTTAATCTTTAACAACTGGTTTTTCAAAATAGAAAATTTTCTGCACTTTAATTTGCGAAAATTCTCTAATTAAATAAGATGAACTTTACAATAAAAAATAGCTGATGATGTCATAAAATTTTAGTTCAATTTACATAAAATGGACATCAGTAAAGTAAATTACCATAAAGTTTTAAAAAATAAAATGTAAGATATACGTATTGAAAGAAAGTCAATAAAAGCCAGTCATTCTGGCCTTTTTCAGAAAAGGTCGGCTTTTTTGCAGCCCTGTGAGATACAACTATAAATGATGCAGTCCTTCCCCACTCCTGATATCTTTTGTTGTGCTATTTTGCAGTGCCCCATAATCTCATTACATTTTGAGTATGACATCCAGAATTAGAGCCGACAAAATAGTATTCATGATTTATTGTGAAAGAATCATAACCAGTATCTCACAGTTCCCCTGTTTTATATTTTCTAAAGAAGCCTGTGTAAATAATACTTTCATCAACTATGTTGTTTTTCTTATTGCTGCCATTAAATTTTCAGCTATACAATCTGTTTCGGATTTCAGAAAATCATCCATATATATTTTTTTTAATGCAGACTTTCAAGTTCCTGAAACAATTTTATTGAGATTTTCTCAACATTTCATTTTTCCCATCATCTCACATTTAGGCAAGGTGTTCATAAAATAGAAAAGTATAATACATTAAGCCAGTGACGCTTAGACCAGTGGCACTTAAAAAATACATTTTCATTCCTCATTTAAAAATAGTAATATGATTTATGGTGCTAAGCTAAACTTTTTTTTTAATGTTATTATTATTATCATCTTTAAATAAAATTGAATTAACTGTTTAATAGAATAATCTATTTAATAGAATATTTATGAGGACAGTGACACATAAAAGAACTCAGCCAATTTAAGAATAATCTTTTCTTTTTAAGCAGTAATACCACACGGAGCAAGTTTTTCTACTATTTTGTTAAGAGTGTTGCTAACATAAAAAGTAAATCCCTTTAATTTTTATTATCAGAGTAGTTATTTAAAACTGAAAAATGTTAGTTGTTAGACCAGTGACAAAACATTAAAGACAGTCTTAATTATTCTATAATAAAATCAGTTTTCAAACAGATATAGCTGTAAGTACCACGAATTTATATTGTTTTCAAAATAAATTTTAACAAATCAAGGCAAATAGTGATTAACGATTAAAAATTATTAATATGTTAAAAGTCAAGTTTTATTTTATATAAAATTAAATTAGCTAAAAAGTAAATTATCAACTTTCCAATAGTTCCCATTGAAAACATTTAAGCTAATTCAATTTTATATAAATTACTTGATTTAATATTCAGCTCGGATAATTAAACAAAGAAATGAACTATTATGTATTTAAATTTTTACCCATTTTCAATACTATAAACAAAACTTAATATTTTAACATTATTAACGTGGTTATATAAACATATTAAAATAACAAAATAATAGAAGAAACAAATATATAAATAACTAGGTTTTACGCAAAAATGAAAAATAACTTACTTGGTCAAATTCTTCTTATTGATCTTAATTCGAAAATTGCTATTTGCCAGTCTTTCAATTTCTTTTACAAACGACTCGACGTCTTTATCATGTTCGAAAATCGTTCGGATAACGACATAATTACCTGTACATGCTTTTTCATCTAGAACAAAATTAAGTTTTAAGCTATTTAGCAAAGATAATGTATTGGAATCAGCCATTTGATTTCCACTTGTGACAGAGCGTGATGAATATTCAAAATCTCATGCCAGAATCCAGAATAAATAAACCACGAGGTGAAAATATTTGCGGCATCTAGTCTGTGGAAACCCTGCAACCGGTTCTCCAACCACGCCAAGGATATTGCGCCAAAAGTGCACCTATCGAGGGAAGATTCTGAATTCGCTAGATTGTGCGAGTAGCCTCAAATTAGAAAAAGGAGAGAACTAATTTGGCAGCTTGTGATATCGGTGACACATTCACGAAAATTAAATGTTGTTACCGCGACAAATTACAATTTAGAAAGAAATTTTGAAACAGAATTAGATTTTTTACTTGTATCTCAAATTACGGATTTTATGCCGTCAAAAATGTTTAAGATTAGTGCGCCAGAATTAAAATATGTAAAACTGGCGTATGAAAACTTTAATAAGCCAGATCGTATAGATTTACTTTTAAGTGCTGAGATTTTTTCTGCGCTGTTAGGGCCAGGTCAAATTTGTCCCGTTAATAGTAATTTGATTTTTCAAAATACAGTTTTTGGATATGTAGCAAGTGGAAGTGTCCCCATTCAAAATCGGGGGAGAGTACATTGTGGTTTCATTCAGAACAATATTCTTTTAAACAAAGCTATAGAGAAATTTTGGGAAATAAAAGATGTTCAGATTGAGGTCCCCAAAAATAAAGAACCAATAATTTGCGAAGAAGACTAAGAAAAACGTTAAAAGAGATAATACAGGGAGATATATTGTTAAAAGACAATCAGCTTTGCTTAGGAAAATCGTCAGATATTGCCTTTAAAAAATTAAATTCGTTGTGGAATCGATTCTTAAAAGAGCCTGAATATTTAACATTATATAGAAAATTTTTACTCGAATATGAAAGATTAGGTCACATGACAGATTTCGGAAAGTTGCAACACGTAGGAACCTATTAAATACCGCATTAAGGTGTCTAC
Organism: Maratus speculifer; assembly: GCA_964019185.1. Taxonomy (NCBI): domain Eukaryota; kingdom Metazoa; phylum Arthropoda; class Arachnida; order Araneae; family Salticidae; genus Maratus; species Maratus speculifer. The sequence goes on along the minus strand of CAXHSM010001376.1, from coordinate 26,986,467 downwards.
CGTCCTGATAAAAATACAAAACTTCGTGTAGTTTTTAACGCGTCTTCGAAAACAACCCTCTTAATTCCTTTTAATATAACGGTGGGGTTATTCAGGAAGACCTTTGTAAAATAATGGCAAGATTTCGTAAACATATCTATGCATTCGTAGCTGACGTTAAACAAATGTGTAGAATTATTTTAATTGATCCGAGCCAAAGTAAACTTCAGTGAATTCTTTGGAGGGTGGGGGTGAATGAACCAGTTAAGACTTATGAGCTGAAAACTCTTACTTATGATACAGTAAGCGCCCCGTATTTTGTCACTAGAGTTTTGTTTCAGCTATCACGAGACGAACATAAGAACTATCCCTCAGCATCCCCAGTTTTATTAAGAGATTTCTACATGGACGTTGTGTTGAGCGGCGCAGCCACTCTAATTGAAACTAAAGACCTGCAGTCAGAGTTAGTGGAGGATCTCAAGAGTGCAAGAATATATTTGCACAAATGGCATAGTAACAATTTAGAATTAAAAACAGAACCTGACGACGATAATCATTTTCTAGAAGAGACAAAAACGCTAGGTGTTATGTGGAATCCTATCAGTGACAGCTTTATTTTCCAAATCCAAGTAGGAAGTGTAGTTTTCCCAAAGAAAAGAACCGTGCTTTCAACAATCGCACGCATTTTCGATCCTTTTGGCCTCTTAGGGCCTATTACAAAAGCTAAAATTTTAATGCAAAACCTGTGGTGTTTGAATTTAAATTGGAGTGATCAACTTCCTGTAAAAGAAGCACAAGAATGGCAAAGCTTTATCCAGTCTCTGTCAGTAGTAAACAATGTGAAAAAAAGGTGCTAAAAGGTGCATACTATTTGATAAACCTGTTAAGATCGAGCTTCATGGTTTTTGTGATGCGTCCGAATCTGTCTATGGATGCGTTAGTTATTGCAAATCAACATCCGATGATGGAGACTTTAAAGTGAACTTGGTTTGCAGCAAATTCCGAATATCACCCCTTAAGCTCTTATTATACCAAGATCGGAGATTTCTGCATCCGTTCTCTTAACAAAATTGATAATCAAAGTGAGAAGTGCCTTACAACTAGAGACCACTGACATTTATTTACGGAGCGATTCAATGATCGTACTTTCTTGGATAAGAAAAGAGCCATATCTTTTGAAAACTTTTGTTGCCAACCGTGTAGCGGCAATGTAGGACTTGACAAAAGTTCAACAGTGGCGTCATGTATCTTCTGAAAACAATCCAGCGGATCTCATTTCGAGAGGAATGGATCCTGAGAAACTGGTTATAAACGAACTGTGGTTCAAAGGTCCAACGTTTTTCACTTAACGAGACTATCCAGACAGTTAATGGGTGATTTTCTAAAAGAGAGGGTAACTCCTGATTTCCCATTTAACTGTTCAGCAATTGATTTTTGTAGTCCATTCCTTATTAGGTATAGAAATCAAAGTAAAGGAATTTGCCACAAAATATATGTGTGTTTGTTTGTATGCTTACTCACAAAACCATTCATCTAGAAATTGTAACTGATTTAACATCTGAAGCCTTTGTGGCATGTTTAAAAAGATTTGTGGTTCGTAGAGGTTTGTGTTTGAAATTATATTCAGACAATGCCACAAATTTTATATGAACCAATAAAGATTTTCTAAATTACATAACTTAGTCTTAAAACCAGATGAGAAGCTTGCAAATTATTGGTCAACTAAAGGAATTGAAAGGAATTTCCTTCCTCCAAGAGTAGCTAATTTTAGTGACCTCTGGGAAAGTGGTATAAAGGCATTTAAATATCATTTTAAAAGAGTTTTATGCAATTCTAGGTTGACATAAGAAACATTTTTAACGGTCGTTAACCAAATAGAAGGAATTTTAAATTCCAGACCGCTTGTACCGCTGTCATCAGATACTGATGTGTATGATGTGTTAACCCCTGCCCATTTCCTAATTGGCAGACCCTTAAATGCCATTGTTGAGCCAAATTTAACTGATATTAAAGACAATCAGTTGTCTAACCGGAAAAAACTAACAAAAATAATTCAAATTTTTGGGAAGAAATGGCATATTCAGTATCTTAACAATTAGCAACAGAAGTCGAAGTGAATGATAGAAAAAGATAATGTAAAAGTTAATGAGTTAGTGCTTCTTAAAGATGAAAATCTACCGCCTCAAAAATGGGCATTGGGTGGAATATTAGAAATTTATTTTGGTGAAGATAAACGGGTCAGATTTGTTAAAATAAAAACTCAATCTGGAGTTTACAAACGACCAATATCAAAAATTTGTATTTTGCCTCTTAATCTCTAATCTTGTATGTATTTTTTTCTATGTATATATTTTCTGTGTATTTTTCTTGTATATATTTTTCTGTCTTTTAATATTATCTATATATTGTTCTTATTTTATATTTGCATTTGTAATGACTGTATAATTTAATTGTTGAATGTACCATTGTAACGTGAGGCGGAATGTTCCATATCTAATAACAAGCACTGTATTAGAGCGCCATCTGTAAAAAAAGAACCGACTTGGGTTCGAGAGTATAGAACAGAGTTGTGTTTTGTTTTGAAAAGTGGCGATATGAAATCGCAATATGAGTTTGAATTTGTGTTACGAAAATAAATAAATATTTTCTTGTGTTACAGTTCATTAAAAGAATGAGTTTAGTGTTTTATTCATGCTATCGATGACATCAGTAATACCAACGGATGGCAAGATTGGACAGTTTGAAATCATTGATTATGAACCAATTTCCGACACACTCTTTTGGAGATGATTTACAGAGAACTATTAAATAGTCCAAGAGCCGACCACACAAAACCCTAAGTGATCGAGCACAGGAAAAATCCTTTATATTGCGGAAGAGTTGTCATAGGGAAATCTAATGATCCATGTCTACCGGTAGAAAAGTGATGTATAAGCCACAAATGAAAACCATTAATGATTAACTCGAATGCTTAGCATTGTGTGCAGGAAAACACAATGCTAAGGCTATGAGTCTGTCGGGCCATTATATGCCGACATATGGCGATACTTATCTAGCAAAATAACTGGAATCGCAAGCTGTGTCGCATCGCAAATAGTAACTTTTAAAATGATATTCATCTTTTCAAATTAAAATGTTTTATAATAATTGGGAACTAAAATGGTCTATAGAGGCGCTGCTCGCAGCCTTCGATACAGGTTAACTGTCCCTTTAATTTCCCTTTAACTAATGTTAAAGTCCCACTGAAACAATTCTTCATTATAAATGTATTTAAACGTTCAAGATATTTAAATTCGTATAATATTTATTTCGTCATATAAGAAGAAAACAAATGTCGCAGGAAATCTGAAATTGTGCAAAAGAATAATTATTCTGAATAAATTTAAAACACATATAATGCAATGAGCTTATACGGCGTTATCCTGAATGGAAGAGTTACATCTTTTCTCCATCAGATGGCGCATTCGAGCGCTTGAATCGCCAATTCTTTGCTAAAATAATAATTTAAAATAATTTTTCTTTACTTTAAAATGTATTTCTAATATTTAAAATAGTTTTCGTAAAATAATTTGTATTTTTATATTTCATTTATTTAACTGTGTACTATTGTGCATCCTTTCGACTGTAACAGTACATTTTTCCAGTTAACGTTGTTGATCAAATAAAGTTGGCGTGCTCGTGTCTCTTGCTCGAGCATGTGTTTAAAAACTTAATTTTATCGTCATATTTATTTAAAATTATGTAGTGTAAATTTTTCTTGGTGAAAAAAAGGATTACCGCTATCGATGATTGAATATGGTTGGTTTTTAAGATGAGTTATAAAAGTTATTTCTCTTGTTAGCTACACGTGCTAAAATTGGTAGCTACATACTGGTGACCCTCGTTAACATAACTTATTCACAATGTCTCTTACCGACCAAAACTCCGGATCAGCAGAAGCTAGGAAAGTTAGCATCAAAATTCCCCCATTTTGCACAGAAAAGAACTGAAATGTGGTTTGTCACAATTGAAGCGCAGTTCAAGATAGCAGGAATCACGTGCGACGAGACTAAGTTCAACTATTTGATCGCACAGTTTGACCCAAAGTTTATGGAAAACGTCTGGGACATAATTCAGAATGGCACTCCAAATAAGTATGCAGCCGCGAAAGACAAACTTTTAAGCACTTTTAAAGAAAGTGAAAATTTGCGTATCAAACGACTTCTCACAGGACTAGAATTAGGAGATTTGAAGCCCAGCCAACTCTTATGAAAGTTGCAAGCATTAAGGCCCCTTTCCTCGCTCAAGAAAACTCTCGTGAGCTAATGCTATTCCTATGGGGAAGCATTTTTCTAATAACTCTTTCGCATTTTGACATTTTTGAATAATATTTTTTCTATTGGATAGCTTAGGTGCAAGCCGACAGCGCACCTTTTTTACTTTTTCGATTTTGGTTGCAGATATTTTTTTTAAAGCACTTTCAGTTTCGAAACCGGTTTTAAAAGTGAAACTAACTTTGTAAAAAATATCAGCAACCAAAATCGAAAAGGTAAAAAAGGTGCGCTGTCGGCATGCACCTCAGCTATCCAATGCAAAAAAAATATTCAAAAATGTCAAAATTTGATTGAGTTATTAGAAAAATGCTTCCCCATAGGAATAGCATTAGCTCGCAAGCATTTCCTCGAGCGAGGACAGGGGCCTTAAGCGATACGAAAGACGTTTCAGACAAAGTGCTAAGAACTCTGTGGTTAGAAAAGCTCTCAGACTCAGTGAAAAACATAATTGTTGTTAGAGGTGAAGATTTAGAAAAATTGGCCAAAATGGCTGATAAAATCACAGAACTGAACCCTAATATGGAACTTGCCAAAGTTGATAAAGAGGCTTCCAGCTATGCAGTCCTCTTGGATAAGATCTCCAGCTTGGAGCAGCAGATTGCAAGTTTGCATGTTCAACGATCTCGTAGTCGTACTCTTAATCGCCGTGCTGCTAGATACAGAAGTCAATTCCGCAAGCGTTGTGATCCTAATGAGAAGATTTGCTGTTTTCACTTCAGATTTGGAAAAAAATACCTGCCAGAAAAGTGTAAACAACCTTGTAGTTGGCAACAAGCGGAAAACTCCTCCCAGTAGTAGAGTCAGCGGCAAGTCCTGCTGCAAAGAACGTAGATTGCCGCAACTGCAGATTATTTGTTCATGACAAAAAAACTGGTGTGCGTTTTTTAGTCGATAGTTGTGCTGATGTCTACTTGGTTCCAGCAAACATAAAATGAGAGCAACTATGCTCATATGTGTTATATGCTGCCAATGGCACTGAAATACCAACTTATGGCATAAAAACACTGACATAAGATCTAGGTTTATGCCGTGCATTTCAATGGCCATTCATAGTGGCCAAGGTGAGTAAAGGAATCATTGGTGCTGATTTTCCACATCACTTTCATTTGCTTATTGACATACATAAACGTAAATTAATTGATGGCATCACACAATTGTCTGTAAAAAGTGAAATTTCAAACATTTCTGATGAGTGTTTTATAACTACGTTTAATCGTAAATCCGAATTTAGTGATTTATTAAATTTATATCCGGATATTACGAAACCTAATATTTTAAATAAATCAGTTAAACATGAAGTTAAGCATTACATTGAAACAACAGGTCCACCAGTGCATTCTAGAGCACGACAACTAAACCCTGAAAAGCTTGCATTGGCCAAAACGGAATTCCAATTCATGCTTGACGATAACATAATCCGACCGTCAAAATCAGCCAGGGCCAGTCCCCTTTATTTGGTTAACAGAAAAGGTGGTACCCTAAGACCTTGTGGAGATTACAGAAGATTAAACGACAAAACCATTCCTGATAGATACCCCATACCCCGAATTGAAGATTTCCATAATATATTAAAATATACGGTTATTTTCTCTAACCTTGATTTAATCAAAGCATATTATCAAATTCCAAGTATTGCAGTTTTCGGCTTGTCTTCTTCAGCTATGAAGAAGACAAACCGAAAACTGCAATAATTACCCCTATTTGGGTTATTTGAGTTCAATGTTATGAGTTTTGGCCTCCGGAATGCTCTTGACACGTTCAAGCGATTTATTAATTAAGTTTTTCAGGGGTTGGATTTTTTGTTTCCCAATTTGGATGACGTGCTAGTTACTTCGGGCTCAGAAGCCGAGCATAAGGAGCACCTAAAAATCCTATTCGAGAGATTAAATAAGAATGGCCTGCGTATTAATGTGGCAAAATCAATAATGGGGGGTTAACCAAATTGAATTTTTGGGATACCTCATTAATTAGAAAGGTTACTCACTCCTTCCAACTAAAGTCCAAGTCATCCTAGATTATAAATTACCAGAAACCCTGCACGATCGACGTACCTTTCTTAGTATGATTAATTTCTATCGCAGATACCTGAAAGATGCAGCACAAACCCAAGCACTGCTTCACAAGATGTTAAAAGGTGCTAAGAAAAAGGATCGCTAAAAAGTCCCTTGGGCAGATAAAAGTATCCAGCAATTTGAAAAGTACAAAACTGATTTAGCTAACGCTGCACTTCTGTGTTTTCTAAAGCCTGTACTCCCATTATCTCTATGCACAGATGCTTCAGATTGGGCAATTGGTTCAGTTTTAGAACAATTTGAAGACAACATGTGGAAGCCAATTGGTTTCTATTCGAAAAAACTTAACGAAATTCAGAAAGAGTACAGTACGTATGACCGTGAGTTATTGGGAATCTATCTTTCCATCAAACATTTTAAAAACTTTTTTGGAAGGTCGAGAATTCACAATTTGAACAGATCATAAGCCTTTAATATTTGCTTTCAAACAGGAAAAAGAAAAAGCTTCTCCAAGAGAGTTGCGGCAGCTCCAGTACATCTCTCAATTTTCTACCAACATCCAACACATTAGTGGCAAAGATAATGTGGTTGCTGACACCTTGTCTAGAATAGAACCAGTCTGCGTTATCGACTATGATGAAATAGCCCAAGAGCAAAGTAATGATGCAGAATTCAAAGAATTGTGTTCTAGTGAAACATCTTTGGACTTCAAACCTTACACTCTGGCATCTGGAAAAACATTATGGTGTGATACATCCCACAACAAGATTCGCCCATACATTCCTCCTAAATTCAGGAGAGAACGCTTTCATCAAGTCCATGGCTTGTCACACCCAGGCATAAAATCTACCATTAAAGAGATGGCTGCCAGGTGCATTTGGCCAGGAATCAATAAGCAAGTAAAAGAATGGGCTCAAACATGTATTAATTGTCAAAAGACCAAGGTAAATAGACATACCAAATCTAAATTTTCTACTTATCAATAACACGATGAAATTGTGATGATTAATGTTGTGCATATTGATTTAATTGGGCCTTTGCCCCCATCTGATGGACATATTTATTGTTTAACTTGCATCGATAGATTTTCTTGTTGGACAGAAGTTGTCCCTTTGCCTAAAAATAGTGCTGAAACAGTGAGCAAAGTATTTTATGAGCATTGGATTTGTAGATTCGGTTTGCCAGGAACAATCATAACAGATCAAGGTAAACAATTTAAGTCTCAGTTGCTCAAGAACTTAGCAGAAATTTGTGGTGCAAAACTTTGAACATCAATACCATACCATCCAAAGTGTCAGGGCAAAGTTGAACGATTTCACAGAACTTTAAAAACAGCTATTAAAGCACACAACAATGTGAAATGGACTGAAATTTTACCAACAGTGCTTTTAGAACTAAGATTAGTTATCAGAAGTGACACGAATCATTCTGTAGCACAGATGGTTTATGGTACAAATATTAGACTGCCAGGTGAATTTTTTGATAAACCCACAGTCAGTATAGATTCTGACACCTTTGTAACTCAGCTACAGAATTATATAAAGCAATTAAAACCTATGCCTACAAAACAGGCAACACAATAAACAATATTTGTGCACAAGGATTTAAAATCTTGCTCCCACGTGTTTATTAGGGTAGACCGAGTAAAAATACCCTCTGGAACCAGCCTATTAAGGACCTTTTTTGGTAGTCAAAAAATATGATAAATATTATACTTTGCTAATAAAAGGCAAAAATGTCAATACCTCAATTGACCGGCTTAAGCCAGCCTATATGTTGACACATGATGAAATTCCAGAGAATAGTAACATGCCTAGTAACTCACATACTCCACAAGTCACTTCTGATGATCAAATATTGCCTTCAACAACACGTTGTGGCAGAAAAGTTAATTTGCCAGATCGCTTTAAAGATTGATTGTCAATTTTTATTCTTGATTAATTTATTAATGATTGTGTTATAATATTTCTTAATTCCTTTTATATATACTTTTTATATTTATCTTATTCTTGCTTATTTTATGATATGATTTCTAATATTGAATTACATGTTTAAATTAGCATGATTTCATACAGTGTTTAAGTTGAGTAAATAGTCTTCAATTTAGTAACCATTAATATTTATAATCTCATAGATTTCAGATAATTTTCTTTTATATGAGATTATTTAAACTTACAACAAGACGTTACTCTGAGTAATAATAATTTTATGATATAATTTATAATATTACTTTTTTTCTTCCTCCAATGGTGGATAAAGTTGCATTTATAGTTGTTGCATTTATATTAAATTAATAACAATTCTATACTATTTTAAAATTAATGTCTCACTGAAAACAGACATAGATTTTTGTGTGATATATACAAGATTATTTTTTTCCATTAAATTATTTACATTGTTATTTTCAAATGTAATTATTTATTTTTTACCATGATTTTTGTTATCGTAACTTAGTTACTGGTAGGGGAGTAATGTCGGGCCATTATATGCCGACATATGGCGATACTAGTCCAGCAAAAATAACTGGAATCGCAAGCTGTGTCGCATCGCAAATAGTAACTTTTGAGCATCCTTTTGACTGTAACTGTACATTTTTGCAGTTAACGTTGTTGATCAAATAAAGTTGGCGTGCTCGTGTCTCTCGCTCGAGCATGTGTTTAAAAACTTAATTTTATCGTCATATTTATTTAAAATTATGTAGTGTAAATTTTTCTTGGTGAAAAAAAGGATTACCGCTGTCGACGACTGAATATGGTTGGTTCTTTTAGATGAGTTATAGTAGTTATTTCGCTTGTTAGCTACACGTGTAAAATCGGTAGCTACAAGTCAAACAATAATGGTATTCATTTTTGGCTGATGCACCACTTCGCTTCCGGCAGACATGGATCATTAGATTCCCTTATGACTACTCTTCTATACGATAAAAGATTTTTTTCTGGTGTTCGATGACTTAGGGTTTTGTGAGGTCAGCTCTTGGACTAAAACCTTTCTGTTCTCATGACTGGAATAGGTGGCGAACATCTTATTTGCAAAAACCAGGTGCTCTCCACGGATCTCGATAAATGGCATTTATTTCTTACTTCTACAAGAAGTAAATATTAGATTCGTGAAAATGTTCGAAATCCGATTTTGAACAGATATACATATTTTAGGAGTCAGAGATCCCGAAAGATATGCTTTTACAAAATGTCTGTCTGTGTGTATGTGACAAAAATTTGTGGGCGCTCTATCTCTATCTCATGAACTAATACATGGAATTTCCCAAAACTTTAGATTCTGCTAGATCTTGACATAAGCTAAATCTGATTAGTGTTTGGTGTATATCGCTCAACAAGTGGCTTTACGATGCTACATTATTCACATTAACCATATTTTAAAAACTAGTGCAAGGATTTTCATAAAACTTTAGATTTAGTTAATACTTGATATAAAATGGTACTGATTACATTTTGATGTATATCATATAACAGGTGGTGCTGCTACGATGCATTTTTCAGAAAGTATCGACGTGCCTAAGAAAGCAGAAAGTTTTGGGATTGACACATCTGACTAACTCCTAAACAAGTGAAGTACTTTGTGATGAAAATTAAAGTGATTAAATGATAAGCTTACACTAATCATATATATAAATATACAAGCAGGGAGGAAAGAATAAACGATAATGAGAAATGATTCATCTAACTTTTTTTGGAAAAATTTTTAAAAAGAAAATATATAATAAATTAGATTTTTTTTTTTAAATTGCATATTTCTCTTCTATTTTTAAAAGTGTTTCTTCAGTAAAGCTTCTGCTATCATGTAACTCATTGAGGGAAAATTTATTCTTTTCACGTCCAATTATTTTTTTTAATATTGGCAAAAGTTATTTTACAGTAAAATAACAAAAATTAAAACTATCAAAAAGTTTTACTGAAAAATAATGAAGAGGTCTAGAGTTATTTGGTTTTTATCAAAATGACAACTGTGACAGTTAAACAAAAATTTTGAAAATTTTTATTTTATAAATAAACGCTAAACCAAAAAAGATGTGATAACAGTAAATGCAACGACACATACATGGTTCATACTCAGATTTAACATAATAAAAATACAAGATATTTTCAAGAGGTATCTATTTAGTGTGAGACAAATGCTTATTTAAATATTAGTTATCAGATAATCCTCTGGAAAACATCACTCACAAACAAATCATTTTCTCCCGTATCTATCATGAGTTGTCTTTCTAGTTGACAAGAAAATTCTTTGGAACAAATTTCAGAAACAAAAGGAATTTATCCTGTATGCGTCAAGAGATGGCTTCTTAGATTACCACTCTGAGAAAATCTCTTGGAACATACTTCACAAGCAAAAGGTTTTTCACCTGTGTGCACCAAGAGATGTTTTCTTAGATTACTATTGTGAGAAAATCCTTTAGAACATATTTCGCAAACAAAAGGTTTTTCACCTGTGTGCGTCAAGAGATGACTTTTTAGATGACTATCCTGATAAAATCCTTTGGAACATATTTCGCAAACAAAAGGTTTTTCACCTGTGTGCGTCAAGAGATGCTTTCTTAGAACACAATTTTTAGAAAATCCTTTGGAACATATTTCGCAAAGAAAAAGTTTTTCACCTGTATGTATCAAGAAATGGGTTCTTAAGTCACGATTCTCATAAAATCTTTTGAAACATATTTCACAAATAAAAGGTTTTTCTCCTGTATGCGTCAAGAGATGCTTTCTTAGATTGCAAATCTGAGAAAATCTCTTGGAACATATTTCGCAAACAAAAGGTTTTTCACCTGTATGAATCAAGCGATGCTTTCTTAGATCACCATTTTGAGAAAATCCTTTGGAACATATTTCGCAAACAAAGGGTTTTTCACCTGTATGAATCAAGAGATGTCTTCTTAGAGTAATTTTATTAGAAAATCCTTTGGAACATACTTCACAAGAAAAAGGTTTTTCTCCTGTATGAGTCAAGATATGTTTTCTCAAAGTACTTTTATCAGAAAATCCTTTGAAGCATATATCACAAACAAAAGGTTTTTTAGCTGTATGTATCAAGAGATGGGTTCTTAAGTCACGATTCTGATAAAATCTTTTGGAACATATTTCACAAATAAAAGGTTTTTCTCCTGTATGCGTCAAGAGATGTCTTCTTAGACTACCATGCAGATAAAATCTCTTAGAACACAATTCACAAGCAAAGGGTTTTTCTCCTGTATGAGTCAAGAGATGGGTTCTTAGATGACTATTATTACAAAATCTCTTGGAACAAACTTCACAAGCAAAAGATTTTTCTCCTGTATGTGTCAAGAGATGGCTTCTTAGATTACCATTCAGAGAAAATCTCTTAGAACATACTTCACAAGCAAAAGATTTTTCTCCCGTATGAGTCAACAGATGCCTTTTTAGCGAACTATTCTGAGAAAATCCTTTGGATCATATTTTACAGATAAAAGGTTTTTCTCCTGTATGCGTCAAGAGATGTCTTCTTAGACTACCATGCAGATAAAATCTCTTAGAACACAATTCACAAGCAAAGGGTTTTTCTCCTGCATGAGTCAAGAGATGCCTTCTTAAAAGTTCATTATTAGAAAATCCTCTGGAACATACTTCACAAATAAAAGGTTTTTCTCCGGTATGCGTCAAGAGATGCTTTTTTAGGTTAAATTTACGAGAAAATCCCTTGGAACATATTTCACAAACAAAAGATTTCTTTCCTGTATCATTGGAGGAATGTATTCCCTTATCCCCATTTTGAGGAACAAAGTGAACTTCACTGGCGGAAGAATTTTCTTCTGTAATCGATGACATTTTCTTAATTTCGAACGACAATAGATTATTTTTCGAAGCACCAATATGAAAAGATTGTTGCCATTTTCATCCAAGGATAATTACTGAACTTCAGCAAAAACTGTTATCTAAGTACGAATAAAAAAAGAGAAAGAAAAATAATAAACAAGACATTTTAAAATAAACTGCACTAAGTTTTAACTATGAATTAAGTAACAGATTTAACAAGTTTCTTTTCATTAAACTGTACAAGATTCATGCATGAAATTTTCAAATTGTACATTCTTAGGTATGGCTTAATTGGAGAACTTTTTTGTTAAGAATACAGACGCATATGCATAGGTTGTGCATGCGATACCAATAGGTACTGCCATAACTCATATCGAGGTGTCCCATTATCCGAACTGATAAAAACTGAAAAGCTATTTTATTAAGCACTTGTGAATATATTTTTTACTATCTTTGCAAGAAAAAAGTATTGGATTCATGAAAATTTTCGAATTCCAGTTTTCGACGGATTTACACGTTTTAGGGGTCAGAGTTCCCAAAAAACATGTTTGTACAAAATGGCTGTCTGTGAGTTTGTGGTTGTCTGTATGTGACACAAATTTTGCGAGTGTTCTATCTCAAGAACTAATGCACGTAGTTTAATAAAAATTTATATTCAGGTAGTTGCTTATATAGATTGATGCTGAGTAGTTTTTTTCGTAACAAATGGCGCTTCTATTCTGCTTTTATCTCGATTTCCACAATAGCTATATCTTAAGAATTACTTGTCGGATTTTCATAAAATTTAAATTCCAATATATAATCTTTGACATAAATATGGTTCTGATTATAATTTGATATACATTGAAATTTCGGAGATGTGTCGAAAGCGCCCTCTATCAAAAGATGGGAACACCAATGATGTACGTCATTTTGAATAAAATAATTACCAATGGAATGACTTACACGCAAACCGCAACAAAATCGATTTGTTTGTCCAATATTTATGAGCATTTATAATTTCCCCTTCTGTTCACAGTTAATTTTTCGCTAGTTAACCGATAACATTGTTTTCGATTATGGGCTTAAAATTTAAGTTAAAGTCTAAACTTTAGAATAATTTCAACCACATGCACAAAATAACGGTAAAAAGTAGTTGTTCGTTGCTCTAAAGTCTAAAGCGCCCTCTATCGACAATTTTTGAACGTAACTTTTAAAATTTAAAAAAAAAATCGTGATTTAAAGAATAATTTTAGTGAAAACCGCAAACGAATCGACCCTTTTTTCCGTTTTTTATCATCGTTTGAAATTTTGGACCTTAAATTTTAATGGCCCCTAACTCCTACGGAAAACGTTTGCGCCCCATGGTTTCCTATTTAATAATGTTTGTCTTCGTGTCTACTATCATCCCTCAACATTTGTCGGTCTGGTAGCGAAACACCCTGTATATCTCCCCATAAGTGGCACTGCTATGCGGAACTATTCATGATTATCGCAATAGCTCTTTCTCAGGAAGTTTTTATGAAACTTCAGAATAAGTTAGTCCCTGATGTAGATTAGTATTGTTTAATTTTCTGAGTAAATTGGTCAGAAGATGGCCTACTATGCAGAATTATTCACGATTATCACAATAACTCTATCTCAGGAACTAATGCACAAATTTTTATGAAATCCCAGATTCAGTTACTTCCTCATATAAAATTAGTATTCTTTAGTTTTTAGAGTAAATTGCTCATCAGGTGGCGCCACTATGAGGCATTGTTCATGATTATCGAAATAGCTCAGTCTCAATAACTATAGCACAAATTTTCACCAAACTTTAAATTCAGTTAGTTCCTAATATAAATTAGAATTCTTTAGTTTTCGGAGTAAATCGCTGAACAGGTGGCGTTTCGGTCCAGTTTTTTTTACGATTTCTGCGATGTTTCTATATCAAATACTAATATACAGATTTTTATCAAATTTCAGATGCAGTTAGAACTTGAAATATTTTTTTGCAGATAAGATTTTAATGTAAATTACCTAATCGGTGACGCCGCTAAGTTTAATTTTTCTAGGAGTACTAACGTGTATGACATAGAAGAAAGTTTTGGGATTACCACTTCCGACTCGTTTTTAAGTCTAATTAGCTTTATAATAATATACAGGATATCTCAAAGTTTTATTTTAAAAAACGAATAGGCATACAACAGAAACGAGTTAAACGATAGATAGAGTAACTCACAATTTTTTTTCTACAGCATCTTTCTGGCCATAGAAAGAAAATATGGTGCAAGAACAAAACATAAAAAGTTATTGAAGATTTTTGTTATACAAAAAACTGCGGATCTCTTGAGGAAACCTCTAGGGCTTGAAATGTTCATATATTAAAACCAGTGATGCTACTATGTTTCGTTTGTATGGAGATATTAACGTCTATGAAACAGAAGAAAGTTTTGGGATTGCCACATCCAATTATTTTTTATATATATACACTGTAAAAAATATGACTATTTTGCTGCATCGTCACTTTACCGTTTTTATAGAATATCACTCTTTTAACCAATGAGAATGTTCTATGATAGCCTGAAGTAGTCGTTTTCTATTCCCAAATGATATCTAAACAAGATCTTTACTTCTTTGCTGTCCATATAGTCAACCCCAACTAGAGATGTAAATTTTCCGGAAAAATATAAGTGGCAAAAAAAAAAAAAACGGAAAAATTGATTTTCTATGATTGTTTCTCCCAAATAAATTATATTTTCTTAGAGAATATTTTAATAATAAACATTTTTCCCCATTTATTTGTATTAAAAGAAAATTGTTTTCACTTTATATTGCAAAATAAAAAGAAAGTAGCAAAACCTGCTTTTTAAAGTTTTTTTTTTTTTTTTTTTTTTTTTTTCACAGCCTAATAATTTTTATTAAACGCTATTGTTTGTTATATCATATCTCTGCTGAAATGATTTTTTAGTTACATGCTTAGCTACCAATTAACCTATTGTAAAAACCTGAGCCAATATGTCTGCAATTTGGAATGAAATAAATTATGCATTCCATTTTCTATAGTTTTTAAGTAAATGATACTAGTTTAAAGAAATAAATTATAGCAGTTTTGTCATTTTTATGAATATCTGTATAAAAAATTCCATTTTTTGTTTAAAAAAAATTATATTTTTTAATATTACATTTTTTTCTTACAATTATAATTTCATTTCCTTTAAAAAAATACGTTTAGTTTTGGTATAACTTTTCAATCTCAACTCAAAAAAGTTTTGATTTAGTTTTATAATCTAAATTCAGACAAAACTAAGTTTTAGTTCAGTTTACTGAGGCCTGTTACTAAAAAACAGCATAGGATTTATTGACTGTTAGATTTTTACTCACTGAAACCAGGGAAATATTTTTTTTAAAGTTTAATTAATTGTAATTTTTTTTCTTTTAATCCTGAAATCTGGTATTCCATTCTTGAGTAAGAAACCATATTCAATAATGTTTCCATATGCTAATTCCATATTTCTAAGAGTGGAACTCAAAAGTTATGAAAACAGAACACTACAAGTAGAAAATGCTCTCTATTTGAGGAATTTACAAAAGCAGTTACACACACAGATAAACTTTTTCTGTGCTTTAGAAAATTGTTTATTATTAATATATTATAAAAAATATATTATTGAAATTATTTTGCACATGAATTAATTTTTAAAAGGGAAGTTGCATTTAATTATGTATATAGATTTTTTTTTCATGAAATCCTGTTTTTTTTTAATTGAAAAAATTTCTTGTGTATACTTGTAGAAAATATAATCAGAATTTCAAAATTTGAAATTATTACTATATTTAGGTTCCTATTTAGACATTTTTACTAAGGTTAACTTGATAAGATTCAGCTGCTATATGGCATGAGATTTTTTTCTTTGATCACTGCATTTGTAAATGATTCGATTTGGAGATTAAACTTTTTCCTGATAAGTGCATTTTTTAAGAGAAATTTTGTGAAGGGTCTTGTGTTTCAAACTAGAAAAAAAATTTGAAGGATCTTTTCATGTCTTCTCAAACAGATTTCTGCTGAGAGATCAGATGTGGGACACTAAACATAAAAATAAATAAAATTAAAAGTATAAGAATGTAGCTATTACAAAATTTTCAATATATTATTTTACAAATGAAATTTAAATTTTTCCAGTTTGGAAAAATTAAAAAATAAGCCTTTGGAAAAAAAACTGAAAAAAGAAAACTTTTTTTCCCCAATTTCTCTGGTGTTTTTCCAAGTATCCCCATATCTCTAGATATATTAAAAGATTTTGGAAAAGAATACTAAAATAAAATGAAAATTGTAGCACACTAGGCAGCAGAGTTAAATTTCCTTTCTTTGAGAGGGTGGAATTATATACAGAATGCTGTGTTTAAATAAGATATGCAGAAGGGAACAAAAAACAAACTATCCAATGAGTGTGGTAAAAGCAAACTTAAGAAGAAAGTTTTTTCTTCTGCATGTAGACACTGCATTGACTTGTGTAGATTATCGGTTGAATAATAATGAGCCGCTCCTGGTTTTTTTATGTATGAGAAAAGGTAAATAAGGAATGGTATGATCATTTGTTGTAATAATGTAGAATTGTGACTGAAAAAAATATGATGGATTTGGTAGGGGGGGGGGTGACATTATTTACATCCGCCCTGGGTGTCATCCATCCTAGCTATACCACTGTTGGTATTTAAGTATTCACTGAAAATGAAAAATATCAGAGCTGAACTCATATATCAATTATGCAATGACTTGTGCAAAATTTAAGCACAGTGTTAGTAGTAGAAAAATTATTACTCATTGATTGATGCCAGTTATATCTTAACATGATTTATGATAGAATTAGTAAGAGCTGAAAGTATAAGAGATTCAGACAATCTCATTAAATTTCAAATAAAAGACACAAACCATGCTCCTTGAGTAACAGCTTAATATTGAATGTTTTATGCATTCAATATATGGTAGATGATTAACACATTTTATATACATTATATGAACTTTTGGAGTTCTGTTTTCGATAAAAAATCACTTATTTTCAGGGTAATGAACAAAAATTTGGGTTTCAATAAAACTTAGACACTCTGTAAATTGAAGTGAAATAATGAATAATCCTAACAAACTGCATAAAAACACACCACTTCTTGAAGCTTCTATCAGAAATATTAAAACACCTTGTAAACTATAATCACTAAATTTTAACATTTGAAATACGTACTATCAATTTTCAATGATATTTGCTGCAGCACATTCCTTTTATGTGAAGCTTAACATTTGATACCACCTGATAAAAAAGAAATAAATTACAATTAATATTTTAAAACAAGAAATAAATTATAAAAACCTTTATAAAACAAGACATTAATTTGAACTTTATATCATTGTCATTATAAACAATCAAAAGAAATTCTTTGCAAAGGAATGCAAATGAACTTTACACTTAAAATACATTATATATTTTCATTAATGATTTAAACTACCGTATTTTCGGGCGTAAGCGCCGCGGCGCATACGAGTTTAAAAGTTAAAATCATGCTTACTGCGGCGCTTCTGCCGAGGCGGCGGATACGACATATTTTTTTCTCCTTGCAGCGATATTCATTACAGAGATGATTTTTTCTCCCGATCCTTTGATAAAATTTTTGCTTTTTCTGCGAATGATTGACAGAAATTAGGCTATCATTTGTCGAAATTCGCGATATTTTTTATGCTTCGCGTTTTATTCCTGATGATTGACTTTTCACAATTTTCAGAAAAATTCCGATCAGAATTACCTTCGTAATGAATATCGCTGCAAGGGAAAAAATATATATCGTATCCACCGCCCCGGGTTTTTTAGCGATACTTTGGCGAAATTCATGAGCACTTTTCGAGGAAAGATTGCAGTAAAAACGCGAACTATGTCAAAAAATCTCTAAAAAACACAAATTATGTCAAAAGATGGCAGAAAAATCATAAATTTCTCAAAGGATTGCCAAAACGAATTGTCAAAAAAATTGTTAGAAAAAACGCAAATATATCGTATCTATAAATAAACGGTAAAAAAACGAGAAAAGACGTAAATTCAGGAGAAAAAAACGCAGAAATTTGAAAAAAAGCATGCAATCTATTAAAAAATCTCGAAAAAACGAACATTTCATCAAAGATTCATGATTCATTCATTTCATCATGACTCACACCGTTCGCAAAGGCAAATGAGAACGGTGGAATCATCATGAAATGAATGGATCATGAATCTTTGATGAAATGTGTGTTTTTTCGAAATTTTTTAAATAGATTTAATTCCTTTTATGCTTTTTTTCCTTTTTTCTGCGGTTTTTTGACAGAATTTACGTTTTTTTTTTAAAAAAACGCAAATTCATGATCAAGATTCAGTACCAAATTTCATGATTCATTTAAATATACATGATTAATTCAATTCATCATGATTCATCCCTTGCTTATCCCCATAAAAAACGCAAATTTTTTCAAGTATCGCGAAAAAACTTTGCAATTTCGTCAAATATCGCGATAAAACCCTACAAACCTCGTTACAAACTATAAAAAACGTATTAAAAAATCGCGAAAAAAAGGCTACACGAATTCAAATTTAATTTTATCGTAAAAAATATACAAAATATACTGAATTTAAAATTGGATTTATATTACAAAGGTAAAAAAAAAGAAAAAACACTGAATATAACGCAATTTTTAACATTTTGATGTATTTTCGTAAGTGCAGTGCTTCTGATGAATATTTTTTTATTTTAATGCATTTTAGAAGGTGCGGCGCTTACGGTGTGTATACGGTAATTGTTTGCTTTAGCAACTTTAATGTTCAGAACTAAAAATGTAAAAGCATTTTAAAACTGTGAACTAGCTAAATTATATTCAAAACAAATCAAACAGTTTAAAATTTCTAACTCTAACATAATCTTAAAGTGGATATTAATACAGTAAAACCCCGCTTAAACGAAAAGCATAAGACCATAGCTTTTTCGATGAACCTGAGCTCCACGGGAATTTTATAATAATCAGGGTTCTATAGGAATTTTAGAATAGCTGACAAGTTTATGGTGAAAACTTGTTTGATGAAAAGCTGTGATCGTGATTTATAACATTGTTGTTTTAAAAAAAGTTGTAGTTCCATATTCAAAGCACCCTGAATGACAAACCAAAATTACACATCATTTTAAAAACTAAGCACTAACTTTTTGGTTGTAGCTAATTGAAGGTCACTGTCGAAATCAAAGGTCAACCCCTATAGAAATATAGAAGGAGTTCACTTTTTAAACATGCGTAAAACTGTCAAGTTTTCAATTTTAGTTATTTTGCTTTAATTTTTAAAGCTAAAAAGTACTAAAAAAACTCTTTAATTTATTAAAAGTGATTTGGTATTGTTTTGACTTAAAACTTACAAATAAAACAGAAATCATAAAACAAAATATGGTGAAAGGTTTCATTTGACATTGGTAAAAACAGTATTAAAAGTAAGATTCTTTACATTAAAAAGGATTTTGGGGAAATTTAAGGTCTTTCGCTTAGCCAGGATTTGGATAATCAGGATTCTACTTGTAATTGAAAAATAAGGTACTACTTGGTTATCCTGTGGACCAAAAAACCATCACCAAATTGTTAGATTAAATGTCACTAATGGATGATCGTGAATGTTGCATTCATTGACATTAAATGCAATGCACATGTTTAAAACTCCATTAAGTGATCTTTATTTTGACTTTTTATTTGTATTTTACTAATATTCTACTAATTATTTGTTTTTTTCATTATTTAAAATGAAAATTATGTCAATATGTATAACTTGGCTATTTGTATAGTTTGGCAAAATTGGTCGACAGGATAACCAAATAGTATAAAAAATAATAAATCAATAAAAGCATGATTCCCTCCGAAGTTTTGTGATAACAAAAAAAAACAAAGCACTTTCAACTTAACCAAAACAGTAAAAAACAAATAGATACACATAGAGTATGGACAGTAATGGCACAGGCTGCATGGGTACAAAAGATAACCATACTCCTTAATAATATAAATTTACAGACTTTCATTCTCACCAATAAATAAAAACAGTTTTTGTTAGCTCACAGGCTATCATAGCCTGAGAGCTTATGTGCCCATCCGTTCTGTATGTACGTTCGTTCGTACATTCGTGCGTAATGCAATAACTCATGATAAAAATATCCGATCCACTTGAAATTTTGTATGTAGGTATATCCTGACAAGGCGCTTCCCTGATTAGTTTTTGGGAGTTCATTTGATATGTATAAGAGGGGGAATGGAAATAATCCTTGAAAATATAAGGCTTTAATGTACAATTAGTATTTGTAGCCTGTGAGCTCAATACCATCAGTTTAACTGGGCAGTATTCTTTATTATCTTATATTTCATGGTGTATAAATATTACTTAAATATTTGTTTTTTCTATAACTAACCAGATATTTCACTAATATCACAATGATCCATTCCTTAATATCACAGATAAGCATTTATGCTTAAATTTTCACACAAAAATAGAAGTATAAAAACAGAAAAAACATTTTATTTTTCCTAAATTATTTTTTCACACAAAGCTTCAAATATGAATCCTCACAGAAAAGAATCTAAAAAATTATGAGAAAGATTAGAAATACAGTAACTTCCAAAAATCCGTTAACACCTCAAATCTACATGTAACATATGTAATACATCTGTAGCATACGTAACAAACACTGAAACTTACAGTTCAAATGGTAGGCCAAAATTATGATAATTTTAGATTATATCTTTCCAACCTTTAAAATTCTCTCCTCTTAAAATAACACAGAGCAAGGAATTTTTTAGTGTATAAAGTTTATTTGTAAAATTTTCTTAACTATTAAAAGGAACAAGAGTGCTATTCAGTACTTATAAACTATCCAGGTCAGAAATTGTTTCCAGTCACATACAAAAAAGCAATTTAACATTATTAAATAAACTAAAATAGTTAAAAATAGTAAATAATAAAAAATAAATTAATATATAAAAAGCATTATAAATCAACATAATAAAGAATATAAAGATATAACTATAAAAAATACAGTAGACTCTTTTAAATCCACACTGCTTGGGACCAGAGGCTGTGCAGATTTCTGGTTATTGCTTTGTTTACATTTTAAAACATTAATTTGAATGTAATTAGCAATGAAATCAAAACTATAATGAATGCTTACAACATAATAAAATATTAAAATAAGTAACAAACTAAAATAATAAAGATTTAGATAATTTTTAAAAGTATTAAAAAACATTAAAAGCAAAGATCAAGTTAATAATCAATAATGCATAATTAAATGTTTATTATAAAGATGCGATGTATTTTTCCTATGAAACTTGGCTCATAAAAGTACATTACTAATTCACATCAAAATCATAAAATGAGAAAATTTTATTTTAAGCTTAGCCAGACCTAATCAAAAAAGTTTAATTGATACATAAACATATTTAGCAAAAAGATTGTGATTACCAGTTATATCAGCAATCAGCGCCATGCAAAAGAGGAGGGCAAAGGGGACAGTCTCCCTGGGCACAGAGGTTTAGGGGGCGCCAAATTTATATTAGCAATGTCATTTTTGCCCTATTACAAGAAAATATTTTGGGAAGGGGGGGGGGGGTGCCAAATTCTAAATTTGCCTCTGGCACAATTTTCTCTTCGCACACCACTGTCAGCAATAATCTCTATTTTTTTCTGAAATAAATTTATTCTTTCTTGATGGAAACACATGAATTCAGTTATATTAATGAAAATTACAAATTAAAATATATATGGAATTGGTAATATAAAAGTCAAATTTTGTCCCAACATTTGAACTAAATGTTACATTGTTTACACTTGTAAATTATGTGCAGTTTTTAGAGAGTTGTGAATTTTAGGGTCGCAGATTTGAGAAAGTCTACCGTACTACAAAAATTATGAAAAACAAATAAATTATATTATAAATTATTATAATTGTGTTATAGCTCTTGTTAGCTGTATAGTTGTCAAAAATTAAGGTTTAATTTTATCAGTAGAATTGGCATCATCCTTGGTGCTTTTCTACTTGACATGGCTCGGATAATATGAAAGTACCCATTATTCTTGTAAGAGTTAATTTTTCAGATTTTTTAAAAACAAACTGCATATGAAGATAAAGTTTTCTCTTTAAATCCTCCAAAATTTCCCTTTAATTTTAAAATATTTGTTTTAGAATATAAAAAAATTATGTTCACAACTATGAAATTAGAAATTTTATTAACAATTTTTTTTCTCTCAAAATATAACTCAATGCAGCATTATTATAGTGTATGTCATCCACTTACCTGATAGTTGCTATTCCACTAGGCAAACATTTAGTTTACCTGTGTGCCAAATACTTAAAATGATTATAAATGTTAGCAAAAATGAAAGTTGCGACAGTTATAATTTTGTGTCATCATACGATACGATCGAATCAGAAATTCTAGCGTTTCCAATGCGAGAATAACTAAAGAAACATATATTATCATTAATCTATTTTAGCAAAGAAGGTAAGTTTAAGAAATTGGTTTAAAAATAATAGCTATTGTTACAACGAGTCCACTAGTACAGACGCCGATACAAAGAATGAATCACAAAATTAGAATTCATTCATCAATATTGATTCAATCAATACATTACTTTGAATAGAAATTTTTAACCAATAAAATAAACTATTTATTTATAAAAAAGAAATAGACAGCATTTGCGAAAGTTAGTGAATTTAACACTTAAATATGTTCTCGGGTAATAAATATACTGCAAATTAATATTGGAATGACTTGCGAAATTTAAACTTTGGCGAAGTTTGTTTCATTTGATGGTTTTCTGGTAACCCGTATTACAACCAGGCATAAAAAAAAGCATTCATCATATCGCCATTACAGCAGATAATTAATAAATAATATTATAATGCATAAATTGTAAGTGAAATCGCATGGCAATAATTAAATTGTTTTTTGTTTAAAAGAACTTTGGACAATAGACATTATTTCATGACTCCATGTATTAGGTTTTTTATTTTCAGACAATGAACGTGAGATGATGCTGATATGTTTTTATTATTTTTTGGTTTTCGATATTATGTTTTCTATATATGTCCTGTGATGTGAACGTCTAAAAAATGTTTTCTGTGTTTATAGAAGAAGTTATATTTATCGTGAAAAATATTATAATTTTATCTAAATATTACGTAAATTATTAACATTTTGGTAGAAGAGCGGTGGTTTTAGAGAAAATGATTGTGTTTTGAGTGCATAAATAAATGAAATAAAAAACATGAATTGAGTGAAATGAGGCCTAATGGAAGAAAATAATTTCTCCGATTGGAATAACCGCCAATAGGATAAGTTTAAGAGGTAAGAATTTTATATGCACTTAAAATATTCAGGAAGATAAAGTATTTTAACTATGTCTGAGTCAAATATGTTTGGAATTCCTAGAATAGAACCCCTAACAAGTAAAAATTATACGTTATGGAGTATGAGGGTTGAAGCATTAATTAAGTCGAAGCATTTATTTGATGTTATCGAAAATGATGAACCGATAAAAAACGAAAAGGATCCCGCTAGTTTAAAAGTGCATAAAACATGGTTAGAGAAAAATGATGAAGTATATGGTATAATTATATTAACGTTGTCAGCAGAACAAACAATGGCAGTTAGAGGAGTTAAGAAAGCTAAAGAATTATGGGAACTACTTAAAAAGCGTTATGCAGGAATTGAGAATCAAAGAAAAATTCAATTAAAAATTAATCTGGCGAGAATAGAAAAAAATGAAAGGGAAACAATTGAAGAATATTTAATAAGAGCTCAAGGTATCGCAAACGAAATATTAGAATTGGGTACAGAAATTGATGAAAGCGAATTAATAGGATTTATTATAGAAGGACTTCCAAAGAAATATAGTGAGGTAACTACTGCGATATCGTCAAACCCAAATATTACTTACGAAGTGATGCGAGAAACTTTATTGAGATATGAAAGAAAATATGATAGATTTCACGAAAGCGATTTTAAAGCATTTAGGGCTAATGAAAAGAAAAGAATTTATTGCTTCGCGTGCGGAAAGCCAAATCATGTAGCGCGGAATTGTTATAATAAATCGAATATGACACACTCGCGAAATAATAGAGAATATTTACCAAACAAAAATTTTCAAAATTTTTCTAGTAATAAAGTTAAAGCATTTCAGGATATGAGAGAATATTCACATAACAATAAGAATTTTAACAAGAATAATAATGTTTCAAACAAGAAAATAAAGGAATATACATGTTTTACAAATGAACATGCATTGCACTCAGATGAATTTCATAAAAATGAGTGTAAAGAATCTGAAAATAAAAGGGAAATAACCTGGATGTTAGATTCAGCTTGCACTTCGCATATGACGCATAGAGAAGATATCGTTGTAGAGGGAAAACCTGAAGATGTAGAAATTGCAACTGCTGAGAGCGAGCGATCAATACAAGCAAAATATCGCGGAGATGTTCATGTTACTGCTTGTGATCAGAAATTTGGCGAATCAAATATTAAACTTACAGATGTTCTTTGTGTACCTAATTTAAGAGAAAATTTGATGTCAGTTCCAAGTTTAGTCAGAAAAGGAAATTATGTGATATTTAATAATGAAGGAGCAGCCATTTATGAAAAGAACACAGGCGAATTAATTGCTCAAGGAACTTTTGAAGATAATACATTTAAAATAAATTTAGCTTTACGAGAAATAATTGAAGATAGAAACGAATCTTGTTTACAGACAAATGAATCTAAGAAAGAACTATGGCATAGAAGACTTGGGCATATAAATTATGCATACTTGCAAAGAATGTCAAGAGAAAATCTTGTAAGGGGATTAGAAGAGATAGATGGTAAAGAAACAAAATGCGAAATATGTATTCAAGGAAAATTAACGAGAACGCCATTTAATCAAGTGATAGAAGGAACAACACGTATTTTAGAGCGGCTACATGTTGATTTATGTGGACCAATGACAGTACACTCATTAGGAGGAAATAAATACATGTTAATAGTAGTAGATGAATATAGTAGAAGATATTTTGTAGATTTTTTAAGAAGTAAAGATGAAGCAAAAGAAAGAATTATAAATATAATAGAGAGAAGAGAAAATGAAACCGGCAAGAAAGTAAAAGCAGTGAGATCAGATAACGGTGGAGAATTTACTAACGAACAGCTCATGAATTATTATAAAAGAAAGGGTATTAAGAATGAAAGAACAACAATTCATAGTCCTCAAAGTAACGGGATTGCTGAAAGAGCTAATCGTACAATTATTAATACAGCAAGAACATTGCTGATAGAAGCAAAGCTACCTTTATCTTTTTGGTCCGAAGCAGTGTCAACAGCAGTTTACATGCATAATGTTACTCCAACGGCTACAAGAAAGAAAACGCCGTTAGAATTATGGTCAAATAATAAGCCTACAGTAAAACATATGAAAGTATTTGGATGTAAAGCTTTTTATCGCAACGATGACATCAATAGGAAGAAACTTGATGTAAGAGCAAAACCTGCAGTATTTATCGGATATTCAAGAGATCGTCGAGCATACAGATTATATGACTTAAAGGAAAAGAGAATACGTGAAAGCAGAGATGTTGTGTTTATAGAAGAAAAAATGGGATATGAAGATATAGTAAATAAAGAAGAAATGACTGATGAATTTGAATACATCAATATTATCAGTAATAAGAATATAATAGATGAACAAGAAGAGAACAATTCCGATGAAAATGATGAAGAATTAAATCAGGAAAAAGAAACAATTAGGTTGACAAATGATAGGGATACGAATGATCCGGAGACAGAAGAAAATGAAATAAATAATATAATTAATGAAAAAGAAGAACAACAAGAAAAAGAAAGTAATGAAAATAAGTTTCCTGGAGAACCTAGAAGATCATCACGAATGAGGAAACCGAATCCAAAGTATTTAGCAAATCTGGTGCACGAGGAAGTTCCGAAGAATTACAAAGATGTATTAAATTCTAAAAATAAGGATAAATGGATAGAAGCAATCAAAAAGGAATTACATTCGTTAGAAGAACACAAAACATGGAAAATTGTTGACAAACCAAAAGATGTGAAAGCACTGAGAAGCAAATGGATTTTTAATACAAAAGAAAGCGGTGAAGATGTAAAATATAAAGCTAGGTTAGTAGCAGACGGATCAAGACTTAAATTTGGAACAAATTATCAAGAATCGTACAGTCCAGTAATGAAAACTGAATCATTTAGAACTTTATTGGCAGTCGCAGCAATGAAAGGCTACAAAACTAGATTTTTCGACGTAGAAACAGCTTATCTGAATGCAGATCTAGAAACTGCTGTTTATATGAATCCACCTGAAGGCCTACAAATTGAAGGAGGGAAGATATTACTCGTGACAGGAAATTTATATGGATTGCCTGAAGCAGGAAGATGCTGGTATGAAAAATTGGTTAAAATATTTGATAAGATAGGATTAAAACCATGCAAAGCAGACCCTTGTGTATTTGTCAATAAAAAAGATAATGAATTTATTACAGTTGGAATCTATGTAGATGATGGGATAGTCGTTAGTGAATCCGAAGATTTGATAAATAATTTCGTACAACAATTGAATAAAGAAGCGAAAATTAAAGAGCAGAAGAAAAATATAAAATTCCTTGGTATTGATATTGAAGAAAAGAATGGAGAATTTTTATTAGGTCAAACTAAATATGCAGAAAAGATTTTAGAAAGATTTGATATGGAAAATTGTAAAAGTGTGAAAACTCCTGGTGTACTCGGAATAAATTTAGATGAATATGAAGGTGAAAATAAAATTGAAGAAACGCTATATCAAGAAATGCTTGGAAGTATAGGATATCTAGTAAGAGGAACAAGGCCAGATTTAGCTTTCACTTTAAGTAATTTGTCTCAATATGCAAAAGATCCTAGAGAAATTCATTTACAGGCAGTGAAGAGAGTTTTGCGTTATATCCAAGGCACAAAAAACTACAAACTTCGAATTAAAGGTAAAAAGGGTCAATTATCACTTTGTTCTGATGCTAGCTGGTGTACTACACAAGATTCAAAATCATTTGGTGGATATATCGTAAAAATAGGAGAATCTTTAATTGGGTGGAAAAGTAATAAGCAGAAACTGGTTGCGCTTTCTACAATGGAATCTGAGCTTTTAAGTTTGTGTGATGCAGTTTGTGAAGGAAAATGGCTAATGGGTCTCTTGGAAGAATTAAATCAAGAAGAAATGGCAAAGCGTCCAATAGAAATCAGTACTGATAGTCAGTCCGTAATTGATTGGATCAAAAACCCAAGGGTGAATAATCGTAACAAACATATCAATAGAAAATATCATTTTGTGAAAGATGAAAGAGCTAAAGGAGAAATTAAAACAAAATATGTAAATTCATCTGAACTGGAGGCAGATATAATGACTAAGAATTTGAGTTATGATGTCATGAAAAAACATATTACAAGTCTGGGCATTGCTGAGCATTATTGACATGCGAAAGGAGGGATTTGTAAGTGAAATCGCATGGCAATAATTAAATTGTTTTTTGTTTAAAAGAACTTTGGACAATAGACATTATTTCATGACTCCATGTATTAGGTTTTTTATTTTCAGACAATGAACGTGAGATGATGCTGATATGTTTTTATTATTTTTTGGTTTTCGATATTATGTTTTCTATATATGTCCTGTGATGTGAACGTCTAAAAAATGTTTTCTGTGTTTATAGAAGAAGTTATATTTATCGTGAAAAATATTATAATTTTATCTAAATATTACGTAAATTATTAACATAAATCACTTACAATGAATCATCACGTGATTCACAATTCATTCAGACGTTCGTTGGCGTCCATGAAGCTAAGAATAGCTTTATTTATAGTTCCATGTTGGCGTCTTATCTTTTCCGTGATTTTTAATATCAGGTCTAATATCCTAATAACTTTTTTAATGCATAGATTTATTTGAACGATTATACGTTGTCAAATAATTCACCAGAGGGCGAATTCAAATGCCGGATTCAATAATTTTGTGTTATAAATTAATTTACTTTTCATTAAAACCGTTCTGTTTGTTCATTTCTTAATTAAGCGGATATTTTTCTTTATTCTTGAAAAAAAGGGTAACATTGGGTAGATGCCAGAAAAGTTTGTTGAAATTTCTGTTGCAATCAAAACCAATCACGGTGATTCATTCATGGCGATGGCGTCTGTTTGCTTCTGTGTGAATTTGGCGGACATTGAGGTTCTCTATTAATAAATAGACTGCTAATTTTTCAAATATAATGACCTAATGTAATGAAAAAGTGTTTTTAGAATTTAGTGATCTATCCTCTTTACTAAAGTGAGGTAATGGTAAGTTATATTTCATTTGCTTATTATTTGTCTTCTAAAAATTCAGTATTTTGAAATAAAAATATTTTAATCTGTTAATGATTATTAACTGGTGAAAAGTGATAATTTTAGTTCAATCTCGTACAGAAACATCTACTCAAAAAGAAAGAATAAATTTTAGAATTCTGTTTATTATGATTTGTTTTCTTAGTAGGAGAAATTTGAAGTATGGTAAGGCTTAGCATAAATATTGTATGACAGGTAAATTTTGTATTAACTTTAGTAAATTTCTAATACTTTATATTTTATAATAAGATGATGAAAAAATATTTATAACAGTAGGAAGTGAATTTTTTCATTTAAAACATTTTATTTTACATATTATTTTCTAAATGTAGTTTAGAAAGAGAAGAACGATTTAAAAAAAAAAGTATTATACGTAATAATAATAAAATATTAAGAACACTGAGGAAATTATCAACAATAACAAAAAAAGATAAAAAGAAAATCAAACATCCAAAATGCAGAGTAATTATGAAAACAGATAACGTAAAAGTAAATTTTAAAGAAATAAAGCAAGGTTCATGAATGGAATTTAAGCACTGTTTCAAAAAGTTGGACATTAATTGTTTGATTAAAATAATATAAAAAAAAAATATTTTTTACTGTTCATTTGTACAGTCGTCGAAAACAAAGTAAACACCCTTACTAACTCCTCAAAAAAATATCATTGAGGAAAACTACTGATACCAAACGATCAGAAATAAGTCTATTTCTAATCAGTCTATTTTAAAATTATGTACATAAAATTTCCTTAGGAGCTCATCTACTTATTAAACGAAACCTAACATTGTTTTTTTTCTGTAGAAATACCTCATTCTGATTGCATAAATAAACGTTACACCTTTCTGTTAGCATAAAATAAAATTTTAGCGAAATTTGTACAATAACTTTCCAAGAAATTAATTATTTTATAACAAGCATATTTTAGGAATTGTATCCAAATATTGAAATTCAGTACTCGATTGTTGACTAAGGGAGCCCATTTTTTGATCAAGACACATTAGGCACCACTGACGTAGTCATTGAAGACTGCTATTTCAGGATAACATAATAAATTTCAACATATCTAGTTGCTTCTATCGCCCTTTTAACCATCATTTTGCTGTTTTATAGCATAATTAGAAAACTACTTGGAGAAAAATGTTGTAATTTTGGAGTTTCATATAGCAGATAATGACTCTAAATCTATCAAAAAGTTGTAGGTTGAAATTCATAATTTTTTTTAATATTAATTTTATAATTTATATCATAAAATTATAAAATATGCAAATTCAACATATTTATGTTTCGGTGTTTTAGTATTAGTGGTATATTAAAAATTAGCACTTTAGGAGTATAATTTCAGAAGATATTAATAAAAATATGAACATGCAATTTAACATTAGAAACACTAAATTTTGAATATTTAAAATTCAAAAAGTTATCATTCAAATGATTTGAAATTCGGTGTCTAGCCCTAGTTTTAACTGAAAATTTGAAATATTTTGCAATTGAAAAAAAATGAAATTTTGGTTCATTTTAACATGTAGATGACCCCCTAAGAAAATTTTATATGCACTATTTAACTTTCTAAGCATTCTGCAGATTTTTTCATACATCTTTAATGATTCATAAAATAATAATTGTAGAAAGTATTGGTATGAAGATTTATAATAAATTTATGCATCCTTTCATCTTATGCACATCAAAAAATTAACATTAATATTAATCTTGTGTTAAATAAACCTTTACATTAAAATATTATGTGATAGAAAAATATGGTTAGGTGCTTAAATGGTTGAAAGTAGACTTTATTTACAATGATTTGGTACCAGTTATGTTCTTCTACGGTAGTCTTTTGAGAAGTTAGGTGGGGGGTATTTCCTTTTTCTTCCAAGGATGTATTTTTAAATATAATTAATATTAATTTATTTCAGCATATAAATATTTCGGTACTACTTTTTATCCCATCGACCAAAAAAATATCACCAAATTATAAGATTAAACACCAGCAATGGATGATTGTGAATGTCACTTTCAATGACATTATACATGATACACATGTTTAAAGCATCATCAAGTGGTTTTTAATTCCACTTTTTATTTGTATTTTTATTCATGTTTTAATAATTTATTTGCTTTTTTGTTATTTAAAATAAAAAATATCAACATGCATAGTTTGGCTATTAGTTTGGTGATTTTTATAATTTGGCAAAAATGGTCAATGGGATAACCAAGTAATACCAATAATTCTAAAACATTATTTAATTCGACATTAATTTTAGAACTACTCCCATTTTAACCATCGCGGGGTAAAGTGGAGGTATCAAAACATGCTCTTTTAAATGTATCACTGTGGAAAAGCAATCTAATAAAATCGAAAGGTTATGCTTCTTGCATGGTAATCCAGTGTATATAAAATGCATCAAAAGTTTCATTAAAAACGTATTAGTCTAGTTTTCAGGCCTTATCTAAAAAAAATTTGGTTTTACAGCCCACCTTATCTTCTTGTATAAATAGGTGTGTCAATAATCTTAATTATTTCAGCCTTAAATTTGAACTTTTCTCAACCCACAGTTTAAACTTAAGATGTCTATGACAGACAGACACAAGAATGATCTTTTAATGATTCCATTTTTGCTTTTTCAATACAGATAACAACGAAAGGCTTCATTTGATTGTTTTCTATTTATAACTCTCATTATATATACTTATTCCCCATTTGTTGGTAAAAACTTAGTTTATAAATGCATAATACATACACACATATAAGTAAATATACTGTATACTTAAATGTTTTTAAAATTTTTATGCATTTAATATTTTATAAATTTATTATACTACATGTAAAATTATAAGATAATATTATATTACAAATGTTCATATGTGTATATAATATTACAACACAGTAAGACCTGTAAAAAGGGAATCTTTCTATAACATAATCCTGTCTCAAATGGAAAATTTTCATAATACCATTGAAACAAACTAAAGCTCTTTAGACAAAGTATCTTAGAAATATTGATTACAATTCTTTAAATGGAAGTCTAATGTGGTATATTTTTCCCACCTCCTTGCAATCACATGACAGGATTCACTATGTGTGTCTATTAGTAATAGAAGTACAGAAGACTCCCTAAAATCCACAATTCTCGAAAATCTGCACATAATTTACGGATGTAAACAATAAAACGTTCAATTCAGATATAGGGACAGAATCTAACTTTTTAAATTTTTTTATAAATTTTATACATATTTTAACTCGTAATTTGTGTTAATATTATTTAATTCATGGTTTTTCATGATTCTGGGAGAATAAATTTTTTGTCTAAATTAATTCAAGTTATTGCGGATATATTGGGTAATTACAATCTTCTTACCAAATATATTAATCAAGCTTTTTTGGTTATTAAGTAAGGCTAAACCTGAAGTAAAAATTTCTTATTTTATGCTTTTTATGTGGATTATTAATGTACTTTTATGAGGCAAGTTTCATTGAATAATTTAGAAAAAATACATTACATCTTTATAATGAATATTTAATCATACATTTAGAACTACTGAGTTGACCTTTGCTTTTAATAGTTTAATCAAAAATTTTATTATTTAAGTTTATTACTTATTTTACTATTTTATTATATTTTAAGCATTCATTATAGTTTTTATTGCATTCAAATTACTGTTTAAAAAATGGGTACTAATCTGTTATCCCATCGACCAATTTCGCCAAGTTATACAAATCGCCAAACTAATAGCCAAATTATACATATTGACATAATTTTTATTTTAAATAACGATAAAAACAAATAATTAGTAGAATATTAATAAAAATATTAATAAAAAGTCAAAATAAAAATCACTTACTAATGTCATTTTAAACACGTGAATCGTATTTAATGTCATTGAATGTGACATTCACGATCATCCATTATTGGCATTTAATCTTATAGTTTGGCGATAATTTTTTGGTAGACAGGTTAACCTAGTAGTACCAAAAAATGTAAACAAAGCTATGACCAGAAATCTGCAAAATTCTAAAATCCGCACAACCTCTGGTCCCAAGCTGTGTGGGTTTGAGGGAGTTTACTAAATTTCAAATAACTTTAAGAATTTATGTATACATTTATTTAATTTCTTAATTTAAAATAATAGCATGTATAAAGTTAGATTTATCACCATAATTGTAGCTAGCAATACAATGAAGTTACATTATGATATATCAAAGATTTTACAAACACTATGATCTAACAAATTGAGCCCGTACTGAAAAGTTAAACATATTTTAGTTAAGTTTCATACAACATACACATTTGCATAATTAGAATTACAATTAAATAGTTAAGTTTAACCCTAGAATTACTGAAATTTTACTCAAGTTTTATTAAAATGTTCTACATCATAATTTTTATTTAAGACTGTTTAGCTTATTTGCTGGTTTATAAATTTAGTTTATTTTAAACAAATTTCTCATTTGTATTTCACTACTATCTGGCTAATAATTAAGAAAAACACATTCAATTTTTGCTAAGAAAACTAGTGATGTAACAAGCACGCACAATAAATATAGTGTATGTCTGAAAAAATAGCCAGGGTGCAGTTTTCTTAAGCAGCCATGACTCTTCTGGATTTCTCTGTTTCATGTTTCGCCGTTTTAATTTAGATTTCGTATGAAATACTACCTATTGCAATCACAGCAATGTTGGAATTTCTGAAAAATTTTTGCCACTTTCTTATGGACACGATAACTTCTTCAGTTTTGCTCCAATCTCTTACAAACTGATACATAAAATCAAACGGGATAAAATCTCGGCTAGCTTCGTTAATGGGCAAAATCAGTCTAAGGGGGTGGAAATAGGGAGAGTTTTTGTAAAAATCGAAAAAACGCCATAACTTCTTAAATAAAACAGATATCGATTCGGTTTGAAGTTTACATTATTTCTTAAAAATGGGCCATTTACGTGTGACAGATTTTCGATAAATTTAGAAATGGGCTCAAGGGGCGAAAAAAATAGGGTTTTTAGGAGAAAAAAATAAATCATAATTTCGTCAATTCTCAAGATATTAAGTCCAATAAATTTTTTATAAATGTTCTCAAAATTATCTAAAACTTTTGTATTTACAAGTTTTTGATAGGACCAACTTTTACTGATGAAAAAATTAAAAAAGAAAAGAAAAAGAAGGGTGAAAAAAGAAAAAATCCATAACTCCGTCAATTTTTAAGCTATCAAATCTAAATAAATTTATTTTACATCTCCTCAATAATATCTACAACTTTTATACTGACAAGTTTTTCATAGGACCGATTTGTATAGCAAAAATAAAGTAAACAAAAATGGGAGTTGGAGAAAAAACCTCAAATCCAAACTGCTTATATTCTGATTCATTTTTAAATTTATTTTCGATTTTAAACGGATCCAAATAGTACATCCTCTTATTTAGGAACTGTATAAAGTGACGCATTGGTCAGTTTTTTGATAAAAACAGAATATATTTCAAAAAAGACTACCGAAAGGGTAGTTTGAACAGAATTTCCCGAAGTCATAGAGATTTAAGGAAGTATTCAAATAAGAAATTTCGTTTTTTTCTGACTCGTTTTTAAAACCATTTTTGCTCTCAAATGCATCCAATTTATAGATCTTCTTATTTAGGAGCTATATAATGTGACCCATTAGTCAGTTTTTTGATAAAGACATATTTCAAAAAAGGCTACCAAAAAGGGTATTTTGAACAGAATTTCCTGAAGTCATCGAGACTGAAAATTTAAGGAAGTATTCAAATAAGAAATTGCGTTTTTTTCTGACTCGTTTTTAAATCCATTTTTGCTCTCAAATGCATCCAATTTATAAATCCTCTTATTTAGGAGCTATATAATGTGACGCATTGGTCAGTTTTTTTTATAAAGACATAATATATTTTAAAAAAAGGCTATCAAAAAGGGTATTTTGAACAGAATTTCCCGAAGTCATCGAGACTGAAAATTTAAGGAAGTATTCAAATTGCGTTTTTTTCTGACTCGTTTTTAAATCCATTTTTGTTCTCAAATGCATCCAATTTATAAATCGTCTTATTTAGGAGCTATATAATGTGACGCATTGGTCAGTTTTTTTATAAAGACATAATATATTTAAAAAAAAGGCTATCAAAAAGGGTATTTTGAACAAAATTTTCCGAAGTCATCGAGACTGAAAATTTAAGGAAGTATTCAAATTGCGTTTTTTCTGACTCGTTTTTAAATTCATTCTCACTCTCAAATGCATCCAATTTACAGATGCTCTTATTTAGGAACTGTATACGCATTGGCCAGTTTTTTAATAAAGATAGAATATATTTTTAAAATGCCGTCAAAGTGGGCATTTCGCACAAAATTTTCCGAAGCGATCATGATTAAAGAATGAAGGATTTATTCAAATAACAAATCGGTTATTTTATGACTCATTTTTAAATTCAATTTTCTCTAAAACGCATTCAATTGCCAGTTTTTTGTTATGTAGGAACAATATAATGTGCTGTTTTGGTTGATTTTTTAATAAATTCAGAATATATTTCAAAATATGTTGTCAAAATGGGCATTTGAGCTGAATTTGCTTAAGGTATCTGCCTACGTGCGGAGTACTTTTTTTAAAAAAAAGAGAATTTTGAAAAAGTATAATAATTTTTAATTCTATTGTATTACAGAATAATAAGAAAACATAAAATCCTAGCAATATCTTTTTAATATTTTTAAAAATTGGGGTTTTTTACCGTTTTTTTAAAGCAAAATTTCACGTTTACGCCAGACAGCGTACACTCAATTCAAATAAATATATTTCAATTTCCTTTATGCTGCACATTTCTGTTACACTTATCTGTGCACTGAAATAGGAGTTTTACAATATCTTCAAAAATAGCCGACAAATTTCAAAATATGTAAAAAAGTACAATTTTTTAAAGTAAAAATTACCATTTTTTCATATTCGAGTGCCTATAAAATAATTAAATTATCACGTATAGCTTAGATCCTAGTTCAGAGCATAGTGAGTGATATGGAAAGCATTCTTAGAAAATTTCAGTGAAATATCTTTAAAACTTTATATGTAATTAAGTTTAACGCACATGGAAAAAGCGAAAAAATTGATTTTCCAGAAAACGCATTTAAAGATCTCTTTTTAGGTAAGAAACTACAATATTTAATTTTTACATTTATAATTCATCACATTTATATTCTAACCCTTCCTTAACTTTATTTTTAACCTTTTTTAACTTCTTAGTAACTCTTTTAGTTTTCCTGGTAAGTTTTTCTGTGTATAAGCGAGGGGCGATTTGATTTTTTTATTCCTAGCAAAATATCATGCTTGCGCCAGATAGCGCACACTCAATTCAAATAAATATATTTCAATTTCCTTTATGCTGCACACTTCTATTACACTTATCTGTGTACTGAACTAGAAGTTTTACAATATCTTGAAAAATAACCGAAAATTTTCAAATTATATAAAAAATACTTTTTTAAAGTAAAAATTACCATTTTTTCATATTTGAGTGCCTATAAAATAATTAAATTATCACATATAGCTTAGATCCTACTTCAAAGCATCGTGAGTGATATTAAAAACATACTTACCAAATTTCACTGAAATATCTTTAGAACTTTTTTTGTAATGAAGCTAATCGAACATAGAAATAATGAAAAAAAAATAATTTTCCAGAAATTGCATGCATGTATTTTCTTGTAAAAATTTAATATATTTAATTTATACACTTAAAATGTACCACATTTATATTCTAACCCATTTTTAACTTCATATTTAACCATTTTTAACTTCTTAGTAGCACTTTTCGTTTTCCTGGTAAGTTTTGCAGAGGTTAGCGAGTGACTTTTAAATTTTTTATTCGCTCATCATCAATTTTAAAACAGTTTATGATCATATTTTATTCAATTGATACTCCTAATTGTTCGAATACAGGTAAAAGTCCTAAATATCCTGAATTATAAATGAAAACTGATAAATTGAAACAGATTTAGAATCATAATAGATTGTTCTTTCATAAAAAACAAAAAAAAAATATAGAAATTTTTTACAGAAATGGCCATTTTGATGTGCCAAAATTGCCATAACTCCTCTTCTAATAATAGTAGAAATGAAATTAAAACAGATTTGGAATCGTAAAAATCTCTTTCATATAAAACAATAAAAAAAATTGAAAATTTTCACCAAAACAGCCAATTTGATGTAGGCAGATACCTTAAGATGATTCTGATAAAACCAGTTCTTGTAGAAAAATGAAATTAAAGATTTTTCATAAGCGACCAAATGAAGTTATTAAACTGGGTTTATCTCTAATCATACTTCATTTTTTGTTGTTGAAATGAGCACTCTTCGAAATCTACCTCCGCCTATAGGCCAAGGCGACAGGGATTTTTTGATACCATATACCATATGCTCAGTTGTTTCTTCGGATATCTGGTCGTGAACTTCAAGGATGATAATTTTTTTTATTTTATTTGTGATTGATTAACACTTTTTTGAAAATATTGGGTTGCATAAAAAGTAATATTGGTTGCTGTTATTTTATTTCAAAAGCAATTTATTTCAGATGGTTCGAAACAATTTTAGAGCATTATCCAAGTTCAGTAGTAAGTTATCGGAGTTTACTTTGTGATAAGGCTCAATTTAAGCTTTGAATTTCTCATTGTTAAAAACAGAACCTCATAACCACCCTCTTCGTACACAACTCTCCTTCCATCGTAGAAGTTTCTGTTAGCAATTTTAAAACTGGGCATTGACAAGTCGTAATTGTGATCATTTCAGATAATTGAGACATTTTTCTGGGGGAGGGATGTTTGAAACTCTGGAAAGAGCAGTTTGAAATTCTGAAGAGAGAGAACCCTTCTAAATTATTAATAAGCATAAAATCCTAAATGTTGGAGAGAGACATTTCGATGCTTTGAGGGGGCACCCCTTAATTTGATGCTGTAGTGTAATCAGTGTAAAAAGGGTTTCCGGTGTTTTTCGTATTTATTTGAATTCTTAAAAAAATTATGAATTTTCCCATATATCTGTAACTGCATTAACACTAGAAAAGGAGGAAATTTTAGTTACCTTTTACAAAAATAATTCACACCAGAATATTTTATTTAAAATAGTTTAATTTGTTTATTTTATGTTTTCCTCTTTGTATATTTTAAACTTATTAAATAATAGAATTCTGGTTGAAACAAACTGAATTATATTTATATGGCTTCAGTCAAAATGACCGTTCACGGCCGTCTTAGGGTTAATGAATTGAAACAAAATTACGATATTAAATAAATACATAAAAAATCTGCCCTTCCAAAATCCATTAATTTACTTTAAAATGTCTCCGGTTGAAAAATTCAGTTTTAAAAATTGCCATTAGTTTGTAAAAATCCACAAAAGCATCAAAACTTTCCAATGTTCCTTTGCTCTTTCCCTAAATATCAACGAGACTAGATAATAAAGAATTTAAGCGAGAAAGAAACATTGATCACTTGAAATATTTTTTAGATTTATCATGAGATGCATTATCTCTCTACATCGAATGGCCAATTTTGCAAGGAAACTGTATGATTAAAAAATGTATGTCAAAATTTTTCTGTAGCAAGAAATTCTGCTCTTTTGAATTTGTCAACTAAATTTTAAGCAACATTTTCTTATTTCTTGCTTATTGAATGACGAAAACAATTTTGGAGAAGAAAAGACTTCATTTGCATGTTTTAGAACAGAAGATAAATCATATTCTGACTTCTTAAGGTGCTTTAAAAGTTCACAAATAACCGGTTCAAGAATAGAGTAGCTTTTATTAATTCCAGGTACGTTATAATATTGTTTGATGTAAAATTGTAAAATATACAAAAATAATGGTCCTAAAACTTACTAAGTGTGAGGCATCTGTATAAACTTGTCTTTTTGCTTAAATTTCAGCAACAGTTGGTCCCATCAAAATCCATCTCCATTTTAGCGGGTATACTTGTATGCTTATTCTTCGGGACCATCAAATATTTCCATTTACGGAGTGATTCCGTGTTTACAAAAAACCTGCCAAGAAGGAAACACAATTGCAGAATATTCCATTTTATGTAAGTTTTAAGTTTTAGGAACTGTAAATATTTAGTACTAGCAGTCTGCCCGTTACGATGGTTGGTTTCTCTAAAAAATCTTGAGTCAAACCAAATATATGTTGCAAAAATTAGAAAAAAAACTTAATATCTAATCAAATATCTATAATTGTTGCATTATTAATATAATCTTACAGCATCCTGTTCGAAGTACATGTTGACAACATAGCTCTAAAATGATTGAACTACCTATGTTTAACTATTTTTTTAGAAGGCGTGCTATCTTGAATTTCTTGCTTCTACCTAAACTTGAGGCTGAGAAATAGCGAAATATCTCAGAGACGCTGGAGGAATATAATATGAAATAATGGTCAGAGAACTTTCCTATGATATATCACAAGAGAGATGAAGGCCAAATATAAAATTGCTCCTCCCCCCAGAGTTCCAAATATCACGTTTCCCCTTTCTTTAAAATTTTCAAATATTATGACTTATATCCATGAGAGGGCACCATTAAA
Organism: Maratus speculifer; assembly: GCA_964019185.1. NCBI lineage: Eukaryota > Metazoa > Arthropoda > Arachnida > Araneae > Salticidae > Maratus > Maratus speculifer. Next base: position 26,947,421 of record CAXHSM010001376.1, on the reverse strand, counting down.
AAAATCTGATCTGTAATGATTGTTTTTTCATTACATAAAGATAAAATTACATGAAAAAGTTTCGAAAACTGCCCTTTGAGGGGGAGGGAAATTGAGGTGGTGGAAGAAATGTTCATAATATGAAAGAGCTGACCGAGGGCTTTCCGATTGTTATTGTGTAATCCTAATTTCTTTTTACCTTTAATTTAGGTCACCTTCACAGATTCCATTGTAATAAATTTAAATTCTTTACAGAGAGAAAACGTTATAACAGTTTTAGATGATACAGTTAAAACGGAACATGTTTATAATGGAAATTCGCCTTTAACAAATAAGTTCATAGCCTTGGCAAAAGATGTAACTTTAAATTATTCCGTTTAAGATTATACCTTTTAACACCTGTCTAATATAGAATTTGTCATGGGTTCTTTATGATTCGGTCTTAGTAATTTAAGTGTCCATGAATGCATGGTTCAGAAACCCAGATATTCGTTTGGGGGTAGGGGGATTAAACAGCATCCACTTGTCTATGCGACTGGATACATTATTTAATTTCAGTGTAAATTATATTAAATGATGGAAAAAATTTAAGCAAAAAACATTAACATTGAAAAAATTAGAAATCTGGAGAATTCCTTATTAAAAACATTTACATACTAAAATTCCATCGCCACAAAAATAATTTATTTTTTCTCTATTTGTTAAATGTATCTTCGTTTTATAGAATGGTCTATTAATTTACTTTATATTTTATTTATAAGAAGTTATTTATTTTAAAATTGTTGCTATTTATTTTATTTATAATTTAATTTTTACACTGTTAGGATACTTACATGAGTTACTGACACACCTTTGATTCCACTAACTTCAATAATTGGGAGTCTACTGTTGTTTTTAATAATACGAAATTTTATTACAGTTTATTTTCTACATTGATTTTAAATTTTTATGGTAAGTTTATTTTTTTTTTGTTTTTTAATGAAGCATAAAAACAGACATTAATTGTATTTTATTGCAGATATTAAAAACCATTAATCTAACACATCACTCAAAATATCTTCAATGTGTTAAACAAATGCAGCAGAATATTTTTATCACAGCTTTTTGAAAAAGTAGCTTCTAACTCAAAGCCAGGAAAACATTTTATTTGTGAGTGATGGAAGAATTGCTCTCAAAACAGTATTTTTTGTGTGAGGTATGCAACAAAGAATTCTTTCATAAGAGGAATTTAAGCAGACATCTATTAATTCATACTGGGGAGAAATCTTTTGTATGTGAGGTATGCAACAAGAAATTCTCTCAAAAATACAATTTAAAATGTCATTTGTTAACTCATACTGGTGAGAAACCGTTTGTATGTGATATATGCAACAAGAAATTCTCTCAAACGGGCCATTTAAGCAATCATTTGCTAACTCATACTGGCAAGAAACCGTTCGTATGTGATATATGCAACAAGAAATTCTCTCGGAAGGGCAGATTAAGCAGCCATCTGTTAACTCATCCTGGTGAGAAACTGTTTGTGTGTAAAGTATGCTACAAGAAATTTTCTAAAAACAGCGATTTAACCAGGCATCTTTTAATTCACACTAGGGAAAAACCTCTTTTATGTGGGACATGCAACAAGAAATTCTCTAGAAAAGGTGATTTAAGGAATCATTTGTTAATTCACACCAATGTGAAAGCTTTTGTATGTGAGGTATGCAACATGAAATTCTCTCGAAAGGACCATTTAAAGAGACATCTGTTAGTACATACTGGTGAGAAACCGTTTGCGTGTGAGATATGCAGCAAGAAATTCTCTCAAAAAGGTTCTTTAAACAGCCATCTAGTAATTCATACTGGTGAGAAAACTTTAGCATGTGAGATATGCAACAATAAATTCGCACAAAAGAATGTATTAAGACAGCATCTGTTAGTTCATACTGGTGAGAAACCTTTTGCGTGTGAGATATGCAGCAAGAAATTCTCTCAAAAGGGTTCTTTAAAGAGCCATCTAGTAATTCATACTGGTGAGAAACCGTTTGCGTGTGAGATATGCAGCAAGAAATTCTCTCAAAAGCGTTCTTTAAACAGCCATCTAGTAATTCATACTGGTGAGAAATCTTTTGAATGTGAGGTATGCAACAAGAAATTCGCCCAAAAGAATGATTTAAGGAAACATCTGGTAATTCATACTGATGAGAAACCCTTTGTGTGTGAAGTATGTAACAAAAAATTCTCTCACAAAAGCTCTTTAAGAAGTCATCTTTTAATTCATACTGGTGAGAAACCTTTTGCATGTGAAATATGCAATAAAAAATTTACCAAAAAATATCATCTAAGCAGGCATCTATTGATTCATACTGGTGAGAAACCATTTATATGCGAAGTATGCAACAAGAAATTTTCTGATAAAAGTAACTTAAACAATCATTTGTTAATTCATACTGGTTAAAAACGTTTTGCAGATGAGAAATTGAACAAGAAATTCTCTGAAAAGAATAAGTTAACTAGACACTTCAATTCATAATTGTGACAAATATTTTGTGTGAGATAAAGATACTTTTAAAAAAATTGTAATTTAATCTTTGCGGACAAGTTTTTTTAGTAAAAATCGCAACATATTCTTGCATATCTCCAAATTAAGACTGTCAACATCAGCTATTGCAAACACATTTTTATTTTTATTTTGTCTTATATTCTTTGAAAAGTCTTGTTATTGTCCTTTTATCTTTTGCACTAAATGAATTTAAGAGTTTATAATGTGTTCTTCTTATTTAGAATATTTCCGTTAAAATAGTCATATTAAACAGCATTTCATACAATGAATTATTTAACTGTCAAACTGATTTTTTTACAAACTGAAACACATTTTTCTTTAAAGAGTTGCTTCACATGAAACTTACGTAATATCGATAGTAAATTTTAAATAACTAAAAATAAACTGCATGTCTTTGATAAACAGATTGTTATTTCATAAAAAATATAACAATTCAATAAAGTTTTAAAGTATCAAAAATTATTGGTAAAATGTGTTTGAAAATTTAGCTACTTCGTCCTATTTGGTCTCTCCTTAAAACTTTCTGACGAACTTGAAACATATAATATAACGGTATATTATACGTTTATATATAATGTTAATATAAGCATATATAACGTTATCAACTTTTTCGAAATTTTGGATCCCCCCACAATAATGATATTGTTATCAAAGTTTGATTTTTTTCTTTTTAGAAATTATTTTTTTCGTGAAGTGATATACAAAACTGGTTATATTGATTTTTTGCATGTTTTATTGATTCAAATAAAGAGAAATTAATGAAATATTATTTTATATGTGAAACAATTTTATACTAAATAACACTTTTAAGAAACAATTGCTATACAATAAATTTTATAATAACATTTTGTTGCACAATGCATTTAACAATTGTAGCATCTTTTTGCACATCCCATGTACTACTGGAAAGAGGGGAAGGGACGCAGATGGAAATTTTTATCAACAAAACAAGGGATCAACATTCTTTCTCTTTCTCTTTTATTTATTAGTAAATAGAAGTTTTATTTTAAATATACTTCGCGTATGATTATACGAACAGCGATTATACATGCATACACATTTGAAGAAAAATATTAATGTGAAACGTTGGGGGATTCCATGTTTTAGAGTTAAATAATTTCATAATAATTTAGTAATTTTAATGTTAGCTTTGAATTTTCATAAAGATAGACAACAGACCAAAAAATTACCATAGTATTTTGAACCAAAAAGCATGTTACAAATAAAAAGGTAAACTTTTATGGTTGCATTAAAAATGTTATCAATACCAATTGACAAACCCCCTCCCCCTAAAATGATAATGTTATGCACAGCCCCTAATGGAAAAGTAAGGGAACTTTTAATTTTGGAAGAGGTATTGACAGTTTGTCAAGCAGCAAAACAAAAGACTCAAGAATCTTTTTTATTATTTATTATTATCTTAACTAGGTACTGAGCAAAGGCAGCGTTGTAAACAGAAAGTAGTGTTTTAAGGTCTTGCGCCGACATCTCATTTCTTTAATTAGTTAAGTCTGAAAAACTTGGAAGTTAATCCTAATAAAGACAGAATCATTTTGCCAGCCAAAATGATATAGTTTTGAAAAAAATTAATTTTGATTCATAAAATTCGAACATTTTATTTTTCGTAGTCAAAAATGACATTTTTTCAACTTTTTTTTTTCATTCGTTTGACATAGAGATTTACAGATTTGTATAGAAATGATTTAGTGTTTTTTTTTTTTTTTTGACTGTAACAATGTTACTATTTTTTACCAGAAAAATAAAATATTTTGTTCTTTATTATTCTTTTTTCGTCCTATTTATTTGCATTTAAAACGAATGGAATTTTTTTATAAAGAAATGTAAAATGATTTTACATATAGGGTATTTGTAAACTTACTTTTACAAAACAATTAGGATGATATTTCTCATAAAGTGGAACTATTTATGTACTCAAAACCAGGATTGTGATTTACTTATTTAGCTACAAATAGAGGTTGCTTTAGTATCAGCCAAATCCAGATATTTGTTGATAACTTAAACAGTAATCAAGATATTATAACATTCTTTCCTGGTTAAAAACAAATAAAAAAGAAATTATTGCTTTCACTAAAAATGTAAATATCAAGCTATATTCCCTGTTTTTTGAGTAAATAGAATATAAAACCTCTGTTTTTTATTGATTTCACAATTTACCTGCAACATTGTTTTGGTGAATTTTGTGGGTTAGTATTAAACTTCATCCAGAAAATTCATGACATCATTACACAGTGCCTATTTTTGCAATCTTCTTCCAGAATGCTGTATATGAAATCGGTGATTGTCATGGAATAAAGCATGATTTTAGCGAAAAGAGAATTTTGTATTTACTAAATGAAACGCAGGTTTTTAAAAAAAAATGCGCTCTCTTCCATCTATTATTTGGATTCATTTTCTCCACCAGCATTAATGTATTTAAAGACTACAAAGGTATGTAAGTTTCCAAAATATTTCAATCTAAGTAGGTAACATTGAGAATAGTAAATTAGTATTCAGATAGAGCTTGGTGCAGTGCAATGGAATACAAAACTAGCAACGTTAAAAAGCACCAAATATTGTGTATAAGCAGCAGACCGGTTTCGATAGCATTTAGCATACCGTTCGTCAGTGCTAGCGGAGGTAGAAATCTGCTCATATATATAGTAGAGAGGGGGGGACTGAAGGCAACCAATAGCATGGCAGAGGAAGACTACAAGTAAGGGCCAATCGGAGTTTGACGGAATCGGGATGGAATCGGAATTGGGGACAAGAGGGGAGTTTTCTATCCCCTCCAGTCACATTCCACGTGCGCTCTGCGATTGGCCATTACTTGCAGTCCTCTGCCATCTTATTGGTTGCCTTCAAACCCCCGTCTCTACTGTATACATGAGCAGATTTCTACCTCCGCTAGCACTGACGACGGTATGCAAAATGCTGCCGAAACCTGTCTGCTGTTTATACACAATATTTGGTGCTTTTTAACGTTGCTAGTTTTGTATTCCATTGAGACTAATATATATTTTTTAATTTTAATTAATACAATTACCGAACTGATATGATATTTGGTAAAAGTGATAAAAATAATTTTAAAATGAATACCATTATTTATTCAGATTGACATGTTTCATTATTCTGACGGCAACATGCCCCACCAGTGGCTGAGAGGTTCTACTCAAAGCTTGTTGACATGAAATGCTGGATTCGAACCCAATCGTGCCCATCGTCCCAACCTTTCGGAGTTTTCGTGGTTTTCTTTGAACCTTGCGTAAATACGGGTTAGGATCCCTTATAAAGACCCCCATGGATGGTACTCCCCCTAGAACCTATATACTTTTTGCAGATTATGGGCCATCATAAATAACACTAATATTATCAAGATCTATGTAGATATAAATTTTTTTGCAAAAAAGTTTCTTCAAAATGAAAACTAGTAAACAAAAAGCAAGTGAAGTTAAGCATAATGAAATTAACTGCAATATTAACAAGTAAGAAAAATCATACGTTAAGCATAGATTATGAAACACTTTCCAACACTTTCTGAAATCTTTAACAAAACTTTGTTATTTGGAGAAATAAGGTGCTACTGCCCATAGCCAAATATGTATTCCAATACTTTTTAACAGCCCTGTATTTGATCCGTCTGTTGATATATATATACTATATAATTGGAAAAATTAGTTTAGCGAGAAAATGCCTAACTGGTTGAAATTTCTCTTTCAGCATTTTATTCTAATAGATGGAAAATACTTCAATACTTTTGTTCAATCCTGTAATTTAACTAGTTTACCTTTATTACACGGCAGTATTTTGTTAAAATTTAGTTCAAACAAACACTCTTAAAACTACTTAAATCACATTTCCAGAAATTATCATCTATGGATCACTATGTACCTAATTCTTTGAGTGACCCTGTATATCATTTTATCTATATTCTACAAACATTTCTTAGTGAACTGAAAGCAGTTCAACGTAAAAATGCATAACTTACTTAAAAACTACCTTTACGTTAATTACTCTCATATTCAGTAACCTTTATGAGCTCTTTTGTGTAACCCTGTATATGAACTATAAAATTTGTATACACCATATAGTTTGCAGAACACTTATTAAAAGTTAAAAGCGCATATCACAATTGAAAATGCATTTCAACCATCCATCAGCTATCGTCGTTAATATACAGTATACTTCGGATACAATATACTTCGGATAAAAATACAAGATTTGAAATATTTTGTGTGTCCTTGTAAATGCTATGCACTTCATATTATGCTTTAAATATTAAGTCTCAGCAGCGTGTATCAATTTTATAATACTTGAAATCATTTAACATTATTAAAATATGTCGCAAACATTTCTGCCTTTTATTATTGTGTAATCTAATAATTTTGAGTGGCCCTGTAAATGAATATTAACTATTATTTTGACTGCATATTTTAAAAAATGCGTATTTTAATGCACTTTGCGAATTTATGTAAATTTGAATAAGTTTGAGAGGGTGTAACATCTCTAAAATTAATTTTAAACGATTTTTTCGCATTGGCCGTAATGTATCAGAAAGCTTTTGACTATCCCTGTAAATACACTAATCACAGTAGAAACTTCATTTTCAATAGGGTTCGTGCTAGGATAAACATCAATAACATATAAAAATTCCATAGCCATCCGAGAATATTTACGGGAGTTAGAGCGCGGCCAGACAAACCGAATGCATAAACACTTTTCAACTTTGTTGGAAAGTGTCCATTTTATTACTCTGTAGAGCGTATCTTTACAAAATCCCTATCAGAGCAATGAGACATATCCATCTGAATAATAAAAGCTATTTATTTGCCCTTCAAATGGATTTTTATCATTTTCTAACAAAAAATAGGTTAGTTTGATTTTTCAAGTGATTTTCATATTGTATAGTTTTATAACACATATACAAATAATAATTGTATAAATAATAATAACAAGCAGTTATTAAGCAGTTTCAGTGGTTAGTGGCACAAATAACAGGTAAATTAATAGGGTTTTTTTCTTTCATGATAGGGTTTTTCTTTTTTGAGCTAAAAAAAATTAATTTTATCTCTTAATTTAAGTAAAAGTATTATGGACAAAATATATTAAAGACAATTTTCTTACCTTAGAAGAAAAAGGCACAAGTTAAGTAACTCCACTAATTATGAGGTTCTATTGCAAAACAACCTTTAGCATATATTACCATAACCAGCACATATTATTAGCATAACCTTTTGCATATATTATTAGCTATTTGGAAAATAGTTGTTGTTCTCGTTAAACAACTGGGAAATCTGAAGTATATCTAAATCATTTTATTGGTTAAATTCTGCAACTTTTATGTTTTATTTGTTTTCAAATTGTTCCATGTTTAATGTCCAAAAATGGAATAATTCTGTGTTTTTTTATTTTATTCGTTTTCTGATTGGTTTATGAATAATGTCCAGAAATGAAATACTTTTGTTGCTACGATGAAAAAAAAGCATTAAAAAAACTACAAAAAATTAATAACTTAAAAACAAATTGAAATACCGCTTTCAAACAAATTGCATTTAAAAGTACATTTTTTTCACTATACGACCGTGCAAAAATTGTAAATGTGTGATGCTTAGAAGTTTAAAAATTGGCAGTACCGAAAATTTTAAAACTAAAATTTCATTTAAAATTTAGATATGACTGGTACAGGAATAATAATTTTTAATCCTTGGAGTCAGGGTTGGCATGATTTAAATCGACTGATTTAAATAAAGATTTAAATCAGCTAATTTAAAAAAAAACATTTGATTTAGATCAATTTTTTTTAATGTTGGAAATTAGTCAGCAGAGAAATAAGAAGTAGGTGTAAATAAGTAGCAGGTCTTTTTCTGGTATTTCCAGGATTGCTATCAGAAAGAATGGTGGTAGGTGCAGGTTAAGTCCAGGTGTCCCCCTCCTAATCCTTTAATTCTTTGTTTTTTTGTAAAAAACTTTAGACGATGAGGCAAAACACAGAAACACTTAACAATAAATCATATTTTGTTAGCCAATATTGGCAACTAAATGATTTGAATCTTTTTTTTTTTGTTTCACAAGTTAATAATTAAACAAATTCATTAATGTTCACCAAAAAATCTGAGATGGAAGTCCTTTTATGTAATGGGAGGTAAAGAGAGGATCAGCGGAATAGAAATTAAACGTATTTACCAAATAATAACAGCCGTGGCTTCATTTGCTGGAGTAAAACGGCAATTTTCTTCTTTTGGACTAGTTCATTCAAATCTTCATAGTAAATTAGGAGTGGACAAAGTTCTAAATTAATGTTTTTATTCAAACAATCAAATTCCTTGATTTATTTCTATTTGCTTAAAATATATTGAATTAATTGTGATTTTTATGCCTTAATAAATAGCTTGCATTAAATGAATATTTAATTTGTTTTTAAAATTTTACCATTTTTTATTCATTTACAACATATTTATTTCTTATTTAATGTGCGCCATTCAATTACAAACTAATAGAATGGCTTTAGATTAAAGCCTAGATGTTTAATTTTTAGTGCCAATCAGTAACTAAAATATAGTATTTTCTTAACTATATAATTATTTCTTATATTATTTTTATAAATTGTAAATATTATTTATTCTTTTTTAGTTACATATTATAAAAAACTGCTCCATGTATTGTAAAAATATAAAAACACAATAATTAAAAATCAAATTCTAAAAAAATCAAATAAATCCGATTGAAATAAAAAAATCTGATTAAAGTCAAATAAATCCGATTTTTTTTATTTTTTTTTAAAAATCATGATTTTTTTCCAACCCTGCTTGGCGTACGTAATATAAGAGTCTGCTATTACGTAAACCACGTTTTGATCATCTTAAAGTGATGTTTATTATTATAACTTTTTTAAAATGAAGAAATTATTTATGTCTAAAATTTTAATCTTTGAAAATATAATTTTCTAAATAGTTATTGTAATTTGTTAAATTACATTTTTTATTGTTTTAATTGCTCACATGGAATGCCGATTATGATTCTTCTCCATTTTGTTTTAAAAGTTGTTATTACTAAAATGTATAGTTTATTAAGGATACAATAATGCTTGAACTATTCTATGGAAAACAGCCGATATTGTAGTTATTTTATTAACCATTCGGAAAATGGTTGTTGTTTTTGGTCAATAATAGACCTAGTAGTGTCCGCATTTTATTTTTCTATGTTTACTCTAGAAATATTAATGTTTAATTTATGGCATACGTAATGACTGTGTTATTACATAGACCATGTTTTGATTTTCATTAGCTCAATGGAAAACACTCAAACATTTTACTTTAAGAAATGGATGATTGCATTTAATTTTCTTTAGAAAATTCTTTACATTTACAAGAATTTTCATTTGGATAGGATATATAAATGTCATTTTTAATAAAGAAAAAAGTAAAAAAGTTACAAATGGGGTTGAGACAAATTATCAAATGTGGAAAAATCCAAAGAAAGACATTGTACAAAAGATCGTATTTTAAAGCCAAAAAAAAAACTAGTCGTTGGGGGCCACCGTAATACTTACCCATCATGGATATGTAAATGAAAATAAAACATGTGAAAACTATTTATACAATGCATTGCAATTCATAAACAAAATTTAAATATTGTTAATATGCATAGTAATGCTATATTAAAGAACTGCTGATATACCAATTTGACAAATTATATAAAACGCCAAACTACTCAAGTAGTACCGAACTGCGTAAAAGAAACATCCTTATAACTCCAAAAGTAATAATTCTATTAACTAACAATTAACTGCGTCGGATTAAGCGTCTCATTTCCAATTAAAATATACCTCTGAATTGAAATTTGAATGAAATACAGGGTCATGAAAAATCGAAGAATGTGGAAAACTGGATTACAAATATCTCGGCAACTAATAATCCGATTGACTTCGTTCTATATGCAAAATGTGTGTTATTTTATTGCCTATTACGTCCATTCCTTAGAACAAAAAAATTCGAAAATATTTATATACCTTTCATCAGAACGAATTTTTCGAGAGTCCGAAAAAAATAGTTCCGGATAGTCGAGATTGCTGACATTAAATAGGCTTCGTTCCATTCTTACATACTAACTACATACAAAATTTCAAGTCTCTATCTCAATTTGTTCGGGAGATAGAGCGTTTATAGACAGACAGACGGACGGCAAATTTTTTTTTTCTAAAAATATGTTTTTCGGAATCTCCACTATCTAAAATGTGTAAATCCGTCAAAAAAAATTTTCGATTTTCAAAACGATTGCAAGACTTATCCTATACTACGTATGATGGGTAAGTAAAAAAAAAAAAAAAAAAAAAAAAAAAAAAAAAAAAAAGAGGTGGGATTATCTAGTCTATCAATTACTAAATGTGCGACAATCATGAAAATGGACACCTTTTAATGTTTAACCATTTGATTATAAAAGACCATGTTTTTTTTTCTTTACTAATATAGAATTTATTTATAAGTTTAAAATTTTTGTCTTTGGAAAAATCATTTTCCAAATTTTTGTTGTAATTTGTTAAATTACTTTTTTTGTATTTATTTATTATTTTTTTCATCAACTTGAAGCTATTTCAATAGATTTGTTTGTAACTAAACAATAAATGGATTGTTAAAAAAGAAACAAAAATACGATATTGTACAGGTATTTTTTCAAGCTAACTATTCCAGAAATTTTTTAAGTAATTTACTCAGATGGGATTGCTTTTATAAAGAAACAAAACAAACGCGATATAGCTTGCATAAATAAATACTATACTGAAATTACTTTATGTTGAGAAAATTTGGAGGTTACAAATACATAGTTTTGAATAATGGATTTTTTTTATTTTCCATTATTTTATCAAAAAATAAGTGATCAAGAACAGCTATTACTCACACTCAGAAGGTTCCGTACAATAAACATGTTTTATTAACCAATAGTATGATATTTATTGCTTTTATACTGCTACCAGCTATCACATTTTACAAATATATTGTTAAAAGTTGTTACCAAGGCTTTTAAAGGCGGTGGTATGCAGAGTACACTGCCCTATCATTATTTTTGTCCAAACCGTATCTGTCTTTAAGGATAAATATCTCGTCTAATTACTGACAATTTTTTAAATCATTATTAACAATGCTTTTGTACTTCTGCTGCAATAGGTACCACCAACACTCATCAACAGTTTTGCTTAATGCTCACAAATTGAATTTTGTGTGTTACAGAAAAAAGTGCTTTTCTTAAAATCTATGCGATCTAGAGTAATTGTTATTGTTTTCCTGCATAATTTAAAGTACGGTCTATCACCTAGTTTTTTAATAATTTTAGTTTCAGTGGATTCGGACTTAGATGGTGGGACACATTTTTTTGCAATATTTTCGACGATATTTCTGAAAATATAACACCTAAAATTAAGAAAAATATTTTTTTTGAGTTCAGCATAACGTTAGCTTTCACAAGATACCCCACACAATACACTGAGAAAAGACATTTTTCTTCAAGAAACAGAATTATCTCCCTACCCGTTCCTAAATATATTTGTAAATGTTTAAATAATCTGTAAATATGTGGGTCAATAGTTTTTATTACTTCCCCCAATTCCAGGTTTTCACGTTTCATAGTTTATGAGTTAAATGCCGGTGACAGACACGGGAGTGATCTTATAATGGTTCCGTTTTTACTTTATAAGTACGGAACCATAAAAAATAATAATAAATCAATTTTCGCCTGCACTCTGTAATCCAGAGAGCCCGGGTTCGATCACCATATATTATTAAAATCGAATTATTAAACAAGACAAAAAAGGAGACCGTCAAATGATCGCTAATAGCGCCAAGAATGCAACCTTATTAGCTCCCCACCCTCTTCTCCTATTTGGTATCTTCTGAAGAAGCAACCCTTCTTATGGTATTCCCCAACAAAGAAGAAATTGATGGCCAGTAGCAAGATATGTGCTGACAATGATGGAGAAGTGCTGGCTAATGGTCTACCGCTGCATGACCAGCGCTGGACAGCTTCAGTCAACTTTGCTGTTGGAAATCATTACATAAAATTCTGACCAGCCTCCGTTATTTCATGCGCTAGCCCACTACACGATGGAAGTGCACGAACTTTTGCCATATTATTAATGGGAATATTTACACTAGGTGGCGTTGTGAATATCGCAGACACTGAGTATTTCGGAATTCAATATTCTGGGTATTTGTAATTTCATTCTGGAATTTTTAATGTTTTATTAGCGACCTTTACGTGTGTTATGATTGTGATCAAGAACAATAACAACCATTAATAATAAAATAAATCAGTAAAACAATATAAATATATTTTTTATTTTAAAGACTTTTTTTAATTCTTCAGTCTAATTTTCTAAGTTACAAATGAAATCGGCTTTCATAATTCACACATTTGAGAATCAGCATGTAAAATGTAGATGATTTCTATATGGCTTTAAAGATTAGGAAGGCAAATCGCAATAAAAGCAAACTTAAAATATCTAATATAGTCCGAGTGCTACGCGACAAAAATAAGGTGAAAACTGCAAATCGTGATAAGAATATACCACTTGGTGAGTATGTACTTTATGATAATACAATGGATATTAGAGGGGGAGGCATCTCGTAAAGTCGTCGGAATTCAAGATGGCGGCCGTTATTCAAAATGGCGTCTTTTTCTGAATTCTGTTAATATGCGTAATATAAATGTGCATTTCACGTCGATTTCGATATTTTTAAAGTCAAATTTTCGTTTTTAACTCTTTCCAACATTATATAAAAGAGTGTAAGAATTTGATTTATCTGTCCGTTTGTCCGCCTGTCCTTCCATGCTCTAGCTCGCTTAAATGTAATCATATTGCCAGGCAAATTTTATATGTTGTATGAAGTTTGTAATAACATGTTCGGAGTAAAATATAAAATGTATAGCTTTTATAGTCCATTTACCCCTCTGGATCCCAAACCGTCCGAGACCGCCCGAGATATTTTAATTCGTATATTTCAGTTCCCACCAGAGAATTAAAACCACAATATTTGCCTTAAACAATAACAGAACATTCCCAATTTAAATAAAACGAAATTAGCCAATGAATTTTTCTGGTGTGAAATGAACTGCATAATTTCTAGAACGTGCTCTAGCATGGGAATTAAAGGGTTACAGGGTGCTAAAAAAATGACATTACAATATTGTGTATGCGGCGAAATCGTTTGCAATGTGTTTTAATGATGTTATACTCTTTAAAACTCATTTAAATTGATCTTCATCAATGTCAATACTGCAATGAACTATTAAATTTATCGTTTATTGAAAGTGACACAATAAAACAAGAAAATATGCGTTTGTAACTTGTATATAAATTTTATATAGATCACGATCTAATTCAAGTATTATTAGTGGAGGTGCTAGGAGGGACAAAACTTCATTTTGTGAGAAGGATATCCCGAATAGTGAATATCTATCGTATATTAATAAACTGCATATAAGAATTTGAGGCATCATATAAATTTATAGAAATTCAGAATGACGACTATTATCTAAAATCTTTTGCAGTTTTATTCCTCGGCATCTTACAAGCTTATTTCTGATTTTAATTTCCACTTTTTATAACTCAAAAATTCTCTTTATAATACTAGAAATGTACCTAAAGTGAAAATAGGACAATTATTAAAATATTTTTTTGTCATTTACAGTAGAAAAATAAAAGGAATATATAAATAATAAAAATACTATTTTATCAACACATTACTTATACAATATATTAAAAAATTAATGTTACATATAAAGCTGTAGAATATAGAAACTTCACTTGGTATAATCATATTTTTCACATTCGTTTTTGGAATTGCACAATAATGTGCAAGAAAGTCCAACTTTTCTACAGACACATTCATTTTTGCATATTTTACATTTACATTTTATTAATTCTTAATAAGAGCCTGAAATCTCTGGCAACTCCAACCATTATTTTTTCAATGATAAATTATCCAACCACCATTCCCATTTGTTTGGAGAGGGTGTACGTATTTCACGCTGATCTGCTTATTCCCAAATGTATATCCAAATTGAAAAGCACTGCGTAAAATATGTTGTTGATGATGCAACCTTGGTTGGCGGATGATGTTCAAAAGAACGATTTTTTGCCATAAAATATTCTTATCTTGCATTATCGACACTTACGTTTTTGCTTGTTGAACAGTACAACAATACTACGAAATTTTCTAAAAGATTTAAAAGATTTTCAGGAATGGAAATTTGTGGTTTTGATAGGTATGAAAAAGCAGCAGTAGTTTCTTTAAATGGAATCCATGTTTTCCTATTTGACTTTTTGGTCTTTCCTGTGAAACCCGGATTGCTGTCGCATTCCATGAAAGCACGCAATTCCAGTAAAGCCTTTTCTCGTCCAATTACTGCAGCTATGGTATGAGCAAGAAAAAATTTGTATTTTTTCCCTGTTACGAATGCAACTCAAATATTTTCTAGGAATTTATCTAAGATGATAATAAAAATATGCAATTGCTAAAACTAATACATCAATGTATATAGAGCGTATAACAATATTTTTCAGTCCTTTTTCAACCATGTCTTTGAAATTCAGTATTATTCTTGAATCAGCTTCTTCGTGACCAGGGCAAGTCATTCCAATTAAGGAATTTACAGCAGTAAATTTAAATTCTTCCCGATTTAACTTCTTCTCCTGGAGTGGTTATGCTAAAGCTTGTGTATTTTTATGGTATTTATTGCTGGCATCCCAAGTTGATTAAAAAGCTCTTCTTTGTTATTTGCAAACTTTTAAGAAATCTAACATGTGGTTGCACTTGTCATCTGGTCCCTGCACCCCTCTTCTGTCTTGTTTCTCTTTTAAAACTTGGTGTAATATATCTATCCCAAATCTATTCTTTGACATATAAAACTCTCAATGTCGTTACGTAAGTGAGGATAAAATGTGTTAAAGTAGTAATCATTAAATGTGTTTGAAGTTTGTTGAGGCTTTAAAATGTTAGTAAGAATTGGCTCAACATATATTAAAGCATCACACATGCCTGGGAAAACTTTGCCATTTTTCCCAACAGTTTCCTCTAAAATATGTGGTAAATCACTCTTATGGCTAGGTCTAAATTCCCTGTTACTAGAAAATGCAGATAGAAATGGTTGATCTTCATATTTGAAAAAAAAAATTGCAAGTCTAACTGATGATTCTGTATGATTATTAAAAGCCTGGAAAACAACTGGACGTCTGTTTTTAAAACCTTCAAGACTGTATTTTTATTGTTTATGTTTTTCGCCGGAATACTAAACACTGGAATTTTGTTTTTGTTTTTTAAGGTTGAAATATTGATGAAAATTGTTTTACTAGGCGTCCCTTAATGAATCTGTGGAATTGGTCAATACCAGTTGACTCAGCTGAATAAATTAATTCATTAATATCCTTATGAACAATAACTCTGCTTTCGATTCAAGCAAGTCTTCTCCTAAAAATGGGTTCCCTAATTCCTTTAGTACACTATAGAGTGCTTGAACCTTAGCACTGTATAGAACAATTTAATTTAAAATAAGTGATATTGTTCATGATGGTATCGATTTCTGTCTTGGGGTTTGCTTGAATGTTAGACTCAAACTCTTGTATGAAATTACAGATTTCTGGTCCAGATACCATCCAACGTATAAATGTCGATGGATCCTGCAATACTGCACCTCTTTCTTCTCTGAGAACAGCGTTTTTTTGTTCATGCGCTTGATATATGCCCATAGCTGAGAAGAGTTTGTTTGATTTTCTTATCACAAAATGTCCCGATAAAAATGCACGATGTACGTCTAGTAAATTAATATCTGCGTCAAACAGATCTTTGAGATGGATTGGTAATTAACGTACATAATTTGGGTGATCAGAAAGAAATGAGTCTGCGAGAAGAGTTAAGAATCGAAGCAAAAAGAAAGGAAAATAAATTCAAAGTGAAATTTTGGATCACTTTTGATTCATCTCATTTTTTTGGTGATTAATCATCGTAATTACAATGTGCATTTATAAGCTGCATTTCAAACAAAAAAATAATCATATGACATTTTGCAATTCGTTTCTACTTGGCAAAGTTTAAAAAAGCATATTATAAATGGAAAAGCACATACACAACATTATGGTTATAGACAGCACTGTAAACGTATTTTTTTTTTTTTTTTTTGAAAGCTTGTAAATGAACTATAAATTCTACGAATTGAATAATTTCCAACTGAGCGAAAAATTGCCCAGGCCGGGAGTCGAACCCGGATACTTGGCTTACAAGGCCAGTGCTTTTACCTGTTAAGCTACCGGGGCGACAACCGGCTGGGATTTTTCGCTCAGATAACCTTATTGGTCATAGCATCTGGTCTGTCATTTAGACAGTTCAACAGAATAGACCGCAGGTAATGGACCTCCATATGACTATGGATACGTAGATATACTATTATTTTCAACACAATCTAACTGATTGGTAAAGTAATCATACGAATTGAATAATTTCCAACTGAGCGAAAAATTGCCCAGGCCGGGAGTCGAACCCGGATACTTGGCTTACAAGGCCAGTGCTTTTACCTGTTAAGCTACCGGGGCGACAACCGGCTGGGATTTTTCGCTCAGATAACCTTATTGGTCATAGCATCTGGTCTGTCATTTAGACAGTTCAACAGAATAGACCGCAGGTAATGGACCTCCATATGACGATGGATACGTAGATATACTATTATTTTCAACACAATCAACATCTGTTGATTGTTGAACTGTCTAAATGACAGACCAGATGCTATGACCAATAAGGTTATCTGAGCGAAAAATCCCAGCCGGTTGTCGCCCCGGTAGCTTAACAGGTAAAAGCACTGGCCTTGTAAGCCAAGTATCCGGGTTCGACTCCCGGCCTGGGCAATTTTTCGCTCAGTTGGAAATTATTCAATTCGTATGATTACTTTACCAATCAGTTAGATTGTGTTGAAAATAATAGTATATCTACGTATCCATCGTCATATGGAGGTCCATTACCTGCGGTCTATTCTGTTGAACTGTCTAAATGACAGACCAGATGCTATGACCAATAAGGTTATCTGAGCGAAACATCCCAGCCGGTTGTCGCCCCGGTAGCTTAACAGGTAAAAGCACTGGCCTTGTAAGCCAAGTATCCGGGTTCGACTCCCGGCCTGGGCAATTTTTCGCTCAGTTGGAAATTATTCAATTCGTATGATTACTTTACCAATCAGTTAGATTGTGTTGAAAATAATAGTATATAAATTCTACGCTCACCGCATACTGTACAGCAAGTATCTCGTACTGCATTTCAGTGATATCTTTTAATTTCAATATGTTTCAAACAGTTTAACATCATTAAAATGCTCTAAAAAGTATTTTCGCCGATAGACCAAAATGTAAGAGAATTACTTTGAGTGTGCCTGTAAACGAACTATAAATTCTACACTCTATATTTTCGATGTAGAACATTTTGCAGTATACCACTTCTTTAAATTACATATAGAGATAGCACAGATATAAATTACACGGAAATCCGAGTAAATTTAAGCAAAAAAGAGTAGGGCTAGACTAACGACTAGACAATTCTATAAATACTTTGAGTGCCCTGTAAATGGACCATAAAAGCTATACGCTTTGTTTTTTACTCTGAACATGTTATTATAAACTTCATATAACATATAAAATTTACATGGCAATCTGAGTATATTTAAGCGAGCTAGAGCATGGAAGGACAGGCGGATAGACAGACAAACAGACAGATAAACCGAATTCACACACTTTTAAATAATGTTGGAAGGTGTCAAAAACAAAAATTTGACTTTAAAAACATCGAAATCGACGTGAAATGCACATTTATAATACGCATATTAAGAAAATTCTGAAAATGACGCCATTTTGAATAACGGCCGCCATCTTGAATTCCGACTACTTTACGAGATGCCTCCCCCTCTAATATTCATTGTATTATTATAAAGTATATACTCACCAAGCGGTATATTCTTATCACGATTTGCAGTTTTCTGACGTGTAGCACCCGGACTAATAAGAAAAGATGAGATGTGAAAAGCCACAGCATACGCTGAAGGTAACAATGCTCGTCCGATCACAAAATCCAAACAGCATCGAACGCGGTTAGTATTTGGGAGGGTCCACTGAAATTTGAATGTATTCTAATGTTTCTGTATAGATATTTCTATATACTGCTTTCGGTTAAACTAGCTTATAGAAAATCGGTCTAGAATTCCGTAATACTTTTTTATAAGAAATTTTTGCAAGGATGCTAGATAGACGTCTGCTCATAGTAAAAAAAAAAAAAAAAAAGAAGACTTACAGATGATTTGCTACTATTTAACACAGTAGGATAAGTGATGGTGTTGGATTAAAAGTGTTGGCCCAGCAAAGGAATTGCCGTAGGATAGGTGCTAGAACTGCAGGAAAAATGATGGATTGAAGTAATGTGATGGCATACCAATGCTGGCCATCACTGACTGGCCATCAGCTGCATTTCGCACGGACACTTTTGTACAAATTTAAGAAATGACAATGTTGCACTTAACCGCTGATGGCACAGATTGCTGCCATCTTTTTTTCCTGCTGATGGCCCATTGTTTCTTTCTTTGCTGGGTTTATATGAAAGTAAGTCAGCACATGTTAAATACAATACAGAATAAGTAAAAAGATAATATCTGATGATAGTTATACTGAATAGCTACCTGCCCATTTGCATCAGAAACCTGACACTATGCATAGAATATTCTACAATAAGTGCCTTGTGGTACACTTCTAAGATATATATCAACTGCAATACGTTTAAAATTGTTCCTAACCCCTTGAGGAAGAGCGACACGTATGCGCGCCGCAAACAGACTTTAGAATCCTTGTTTATCCCCACCAATAAAATTATACTATAAAATTCGCCTTATTAAGTCGGAGAATTTTCTCGATTTAATAAGATACAAATTTCTATTTTTAAAAACAGGCGACAAAACATAAGAAATTTCATAAAAGTCTCCCGTCGCTAAACGATTAAAAAGGTCGCAAACGATTTATTTTCATTAGACCGTAATGTAACGGAATTGTTTTCAATGTCACTGTAAATTAACCGTAAATGCTATACTTCATTTTTAATACCGAGCATGCCATAGTACGCTGAATACTTTATAAGGTATATACATAATATGATTCAATATTTCAAGAAAAGGTTGTCATAAAACATTTCCCTGAATAGTTCACAGCACCGAAACATGTCCACCTTTAAAGTAGTCACTTTGGTCGACGATATATTTTTGCCAGTGTTCGTAAAACTTCTGGAATCATTGTTGGAAGCCATTTTTTGCAACCTCCCTTAAGGCTTCCTGAGATGTTGTTTTCATCGCATTTGATGAATAAAAACGGATATGAATAAATGAATAAAAATGTCCCGGTAGCATTTTACCTTCCTTTACTTGATTAGAGACCACAGAGAGTTTTTCGGCTTCCTGATTGGTTAGCTTCTCTTTCGTCTTTCCTGCTGTTTAAGGTCTTTGGAAATTAGAATTTCTATGACGCCACTATAATATACCATTATATATATATATATTTTCTTTTATATGCATAAATTAATCTGCACTTAACATTCAACATTTTAATCTAACTCAGTTGTTAACAAATGACTAATTAATTCAGAATTCCGCAATTTGTTATTAAAACGAGAAAGCACAAATTAAATGGAACACGATAGAAAAAATATGTAATGGTGCCATCTGGTTTTCTTATACGAAACTTCAACTTGATTTTTTGTTCAACTTTTGTGTTTTGTGATTATTTTTTTCTTTTGGGGATTATATTACATTTGATTTTAGTTAACAGTTTCGAAAATGTTTTAAATGTTTATATATTTTAAGAAATATGTACATTCATACATATAAAAAGTTTTTAAATTTCTAATATTTTATATAAAAAATGATTTTTTATAGCTATGTATAAAATAAGCTGGACAATTTTATGATGAAAGGTATAACTGAAAAATTTTTTTTGGTGGTAATAAAATAAAAGGTTAATCACAAGGATATTAAATGGTGAATACATAATATTGTAAAGTTAAAAACTAAACAAATATTAAATTTAAATATTAATAATCGCCATTTGTTGATGTTTGTTTAGTTTTTAACTTTACAACATTCTATATACATCACTTATTAACATTTCTATTTATTTTATTTCGACGATTGTTATAAGTAATTGTTGTTTGGAGTTAAGCGTTTTGATAATGGCGCTAAAGCAAATCCATAAAAGAAACCAACCAATCAGGAGACTGGAAACATCTCTATGGTCTGTAATCGAGTAAAGGAAAGTAAGATGCGTCCCGGTAAATATTCTTTAATTGATGGGATCAGGAAAAGTCACATTGCGCTATGTTCACTTGATAGGGGAGATGTAGGAGGACATTAGTACGAGTTTTGATGAGGGATTGTTTTAAAAGTTGGTATTGATGTGCTGGTGGTTTTTGAAGCAGAAAGTAACCTTAGCGAAGATTGCCCAACGCGTTTATCGTCTTCGATGGATTCCCAGTCCTCTTTGAAACGTTGATGCCAATCATAAATCTTGGCCATCACCATAGTAGATTCATCATACACTTTTCTTAGCATTTTCAAAGTCTCAATTATTGTTTTATCTAATCCTTGGCAGAATATATAACTGCAATGTTGTTCAAGAAAAGCCATCTACAGTGAAATCTGTCTAAGCCGGAAATCTGTCTAAGGCGGAAACATTTCAGAGTCCCACATTTTTTAACATAGATATTTCCGAGCAATCTGTCTAAGGCGGAAAGAATCTGCGTAACGCGGAACCGGACATTCATGTTGGGTCCGAGGAAGCAAATTTACTGTTTAAGACGGAAGAAACCTGGGAAAGATTTTCCTGGGAAATATAAATGGAAGGAAATATTTTCTTTTTATAATGAAATGTATTGTCCAGTCGCATTCCCAGATGTTAAGAAAAGGCATCACTGATTGCTGATAGTAGTTTGGGGATGATATTATTATTGTATATGACTGGGAACTGCTGGACAAATGGGTCACGGGATTTTTGACAAGTTCATTCTTAGGTTACAATAAGATAAGAGAATTTGTTTAAAAAAGGAGGGACAGCTTATGAAAACTTAAACTCATTGACAATTTATGGAAAATTTCAACAACCTTTCATGGTCTTCCGAAATAGCTTAGCTCCTGGTCAGCTGCTAATTTTTATTTGTCCTATAATACAACGAAAGTTGATTTTTTCCTAGAATTTCAGACAAAAAAAAGGATTTTCAGAATTTACTCATACTGCTATAGTTAGAACCACAGTGGGAGTAGCACTGATGAATAGGAAGTCAAAGAAGAAGTGACAAGCATTAAGTCATATAAAGAAGCTCTTAAGAATCTAAAGCTTTTACAGAATTTTTACATAGCGCGAAACAATTATGAAATGATACCAACTGATATACAATGTGCTACGAAAAAAGAAGCCATTAAGAAAAAAATAAGTACACTTGAAAAAAAGATTAAAAAACTGATCCGGATTATCGGGATTCTACTATAATTTTATGTTCACTAAAATCTGTTATTTTGATTGATACTAGTGTGTATGTGTGCTATCAGTTTATAAATTATTATTACTATAGATATATATAAATATGTTAAGATTTCATGCCTATTTAATTAAGAAATTTTAAACAAACGTTAGATATAACTTTTAGCCAAAAAAATGTTTAATACTCTGTGAACGGGATGTCTATAAAGTTTTTCTGTCTAAGCCGGAAATCTGTCTAAGGCGGAATTTTATTTCAGTCCCAAGCGATTTCGCCTTAGACAGATTTCACTGTATTTTACGTCGCGGAGCAAGGATAACTAACTTCGGAAGATAACAGCTGCGCGTGCTGTTCAGTTACATGATATGGACTAAACCAACATGCGCAAGTAGAGAAGAGTTGGGAGAATACATTTTAAGCGGTTTCACTTTATACACTTGCTGTCGTTGTCAAGAATGGCTACATTCCCGGAATTTTTTAATCGTACTACGTAAAATATGAGCAATCTCGTACGCAATCTAAGTACATTCTGGCGAGTTAGAAATTGAACAAGCGGCAGATAGACAGACTGAATTCATAAACACTTTTGAACTTTGTTGGAAAGTATTAAAAAAATTGTAATGTGACAATGAATGTATTTTTTAACAATATTATGTATTTTTAATTTCACTTTAATAATGGTAAAACCAAAGGCAAGGCGATTACATAACAATGCATACGCGTTAGTGCCTAATTAAAAGCATAATTACATTTTTAATGAAAAAAATAAAAAAAAAATATTAAATTGTTTACACTGTCCAACAATGGACAGCTAAGAAAATTTCAAGGTAATAAATAGAAAAACATTACATTATTGTAAATTAATTGTTTAAGGCAGTATATTTTTAAATGGACAAATACAACAATTGTGCAAGAATGAAAATCGTTTTAGTATTAACAATACATATTCTTTAATGAGAATTAAATGCAAATAAGAGAAACAACCAAAATAAAATAGCGCATCACCGCCGAACATAATGGCGATGTTTCAAGATTTCCGAGGCTTCGAGTTCTTGTATGATGCTTGCATAAGAACAGAAGACGGCAGTGAGTTTCCAGTTCATCGCGTGCTTTTAGCTATGAGAAGTGAGTATTTCCACAATTTATTCTGCAACTCGTCCGTGGGGCAAACTGATGTGCTCGTTCCAGAGATTCAAGGCTCAACTTTAGAAACCATCTTGAATTACATCTATGCAGGAAAGCTGAATTTTACCAGAAATAACATCAGAGACATTCTTGTAGCAGCTAATTTCTTGGGCATGGAAAAACTTCAAAACACCTGTAAATTTTTAGCCATCAAGAATCTGACAACATCGAATAGCGTTCCTTTGTTTCTTGAAGGAACGAAAGATAGAGATGGTGGCATTTTCAAGGCATCTTCTCGTTTCATTCAGGTGAATTTTCAACAAATCTTAAGAGACCGAAATTCAAGATTCGAGGATTTGACGGTGGAATCTTTAATTTAGATGCTGTCTTTCGATTCCTTGAATGTTTCGAATGAATGGCAAATATGGAAGTCTGTAGAGCGCTGGGTTTGTGCATTTCCCGAAGAAAGAAAGAGATGGCTCGAAAATTTAATTTTATGCATGCGTTTTAATGATGCCGACATTGATTTGCGCTCTGAAATTCTTGATCATCCACTTGTTAAGGAAAATCCTTCCTGCATCAAGTTAATAAAACTGTATCTGAACAATCAGCAGTTCCAAAACATCGCATCCCCAAGATGTTACATTTCTTTACCAAGTCCTTCTTCAGTAGATCAGATTATACTGTGGGCATTAGAATTTTCATTACATACGATGAAAATATTGATTACTGGCGATATACCACTTCGAAAATGGTTTGTCCTGATGTTGTTTTGCATGGATCAGGACCGTTTGTCATAATGTTTGATATGGCGAAGAATGTGATCTATACTTTTGATATTTTGTCGAAGACGTGGTCAACTTTAAATCCGCCAAACATACCCCGTCAGAACTACAATGTGGTAAAATCCGGAAATCATATTTATGCCATGGGAGGAATTTCGCCAGAATTAGAAATTGATGAGATTGTGACAACGTTAGAACGGTATAATTTTGATTCCGAAACATGGGAAATCGACGCAACTCATCTTGCTTTTGCTGAAAGTGCAGCTGCTACAGTCAACAATGTGATCTACATGGTCGGAATCAGAGATTTTATCACTAAACATCTGTCTGCACAAGTTTATGACCCGTTCACTAATATCTGGCGTACAATAAGTGCTCCAAAAACTTACCGTCGCTTTTTTGCGTTGGCAGCCTATCAAGAGCAACTTTTTATTCTGGGTGGACAGAACCATGACGAGTATTTGAAATCTGTGGAAGTATATGATGCTGACAGGGATACTTGGAAAGACTTTGAAAATTTGCCGTTTGCTTACTTCTTTCCAAAAGCCGTCACAATAAAAGATATATTTTACGTGTTTGATAATAATTCGTGTTATTCACGTGATTTCCGCTGTACTCCTGTTCTTTGGGATGAAAAAAATCTTAAGTGGCAAGTTTTTGAAGCCTCCTCGCCTTTATTTGATTTAAATATTAGTCAGTTTTGCAGCATCGAAGACTCAAGAATTATAATGGACATGAGAAAAGAAAACAGAGATGCGTGTACTAAGTGGGTAGAAAGTCCCTTTTTCACTCATCTAAACTCTTAGAAGACGATAAATTGTCATCAAAATTATGCATTTTCCAATAGTTTAAATCGAAAACTAATTTGAATTTATGGTCAATAAATCATTATGAATTGAGATTTCTGTATTTTATACATGATGTTGTATTTGAAATTTGTTTATATAACCTTAGTACTAAACAAATAATGATTAAATTGATTCCTTTGGAACTTAAAATTGCGGCGATATTACAAAGATTCCAAAGAAATATCCCTATTGACTAAATTTTGTTTTTACATTCGAAATAGGTAAAAAAATATCCGAAGTACAGACATATTGGTTTTATATATAAGCACTTGCAGTACAAAGCCAATATTGCAAATAAATTAGCTTAACAATGTAAATTTCGACAAAGATATGACAAATTATTTCTTGCCATTATCCATGGAAGCATATAGACACTTAAGTCAAGCATTTAATTGTTAGTTCTCGATTTTGTCAAGAGTGGTATCGTTGGAAATGTATTGTCATGAGTGATGTATGCGAATGTAATTTCGAGGCCAATTTTTTCCGTGATGCTTTGCATGACAAATAAAAAACAAAGAAGATTCTAACTGAATTTTTTGTGTCGTTGCAGTCATGCTATTGTAATATTTGATTGAACCTAGGTCTCGTTAGTTATTTAATCGTGTTAATTACCTATGCCAAAAACTTTTCGAAGATGCAATTTTCAAGAAAGTAGTTCTCTTTTTTTTCACTTTTATGTGTTACGTCACAGGAGAAATTAGTCTGTATTTCTTAAATAATTAGATTCAGAGGAATAATTTCTATTTTTTTTATGTTTATAGCAAGACCTTTCCAACGAGACCATCTTTACAAAATGAAATCCCATTTTTTTCTTTGTATATGATGTCGTGGAAGAAATTGCACCGTAACAGCAGCATTTGGGAGCTTACTTTTTTGTTCGTCGTAAAAAAAATCTTTTCAACGATATCACTCTTAGTAAAATTCAGAACTAGCATTTAAGTATACTATTATTTTTAACACAATCAAACTGATTGGTAAAGTTATCATACGAATTGATTATTTCCAGCTGCGCGAAAAATTGCCCAGGCCGGGAATCGAACCCGGATACTTGGCTTACAAGGCCAATGCTTTACATGTTAAGCTATCTGGGCGATAGCCGGCTGGGAATTTTCGCTCAGATAACCTTATTGGTCGAAACATCTGGTCTGTTATTTGAAACAGCTCGCAGAATAAACCGCAGGTAATGGAACTCCATATAACGATGGATACGTAGATATACTATTATTTTTAACACAATCAAACTTATTGGTAATGTTATCATACGAATTGATTATTTCCAGCTGAGCGAAAAATCAATTCGTAGCATTTAAGTATGTTCATAAAGCCATGCTTAGAGATGTGCAACAGGCGGGTCCGATTAATCTCCAAAGATATGGGAAGCACTGTTTCATTTATGAACACCCTTTCATTTGAGAAGTGCAACATAATCGAAACTCATTAAACTTACAAATATTATTCTAAAGAGTGACGCAATTGAGTTTACATAAATTTCATTAAACAACTGTTACTTTTTCCTTTAACGTTGGTCTTCTCGGGCGCCACAGGTCCGTAGCTAAGGGGGCGCTATGGGCGGCTCAGCCCCCCCCCCCTAAAATATTTTTAGCCTCCCCTGGAAAAGACTCCAAGATCACTCAATGAATTTCTGTTCCGAAAATAAAAATGAAATTCCGCTCAAAAATCTAATTTAGTTTTGAGACCCTTTCACAATTTAGCAGAAATACTAAATTGTATCTAAAATAAGTATTTCAATCCTCCCTCATCCTATTTATACATAGGAATCTAACATGATATTTAATTTTGCATCAGTTATACACTCAAAAATTTCATCATCCTATACTTTTCTTAGCATAAAATGAAATTATTACAACAGTTTAATAAGAAACATAGTATCTGCAGTGTGGATATGTATTAATTTATCTTTCTGGTTCAGAGAGAGAAAAAAAAATTATGAGTCCCCCATACATTCTCTTGAGTCTCCCCCCCCCCTATGGTTCACTTCTAGCTACGAGCCTGGTGCGTCACCATGGCGCATTCTACTGTAATTTAGGTTTTGCCCTTTGGTAACGTATAAAATCTTCAGTGGGTTGTTTATCGATGATCTTTACAGACTATGGTGCGTCCGCTGGTTCCACATTCTTTTCGTTAAAATGTAAATATAATTTGTAAATAACCTTATATACAAAAATAATTTTGCAGTAATAATAGTTTTAGTAATTGAACCAGTGACAAAATGAGTTTTTCAAAATACTCGCACAAGTCGCCAATATAGTACATTGTTCCGCTTGCGCAGTACTTTTGTTTTTAATTCGCCGTTAGTATTTTAGGTCTTGTTTTATTTTAAACTGAAATGGCTACATTAGTTAGTTGAAATAGAACGAGGGGCTCATTAATACCTCCGCTTACAATATTAGAAAATATTATAAATGATAAGACGTCAGAATGGACGAAAATTAAAATTTGATTCTTGAAAAAGTATCTACAAATATTGACTCTCTAAAAACAGATTATTATACTAAAGCTCCTAAAAATCACTATATGAGCGAAATTGATTCTTCATTGTTTGAAATGGAAGAACGAGTAGAACAGCTAGAGGTAAGTTTGAATCAATAATTGTATTCTAATAAAAATGAAACTAAAAGTTCTGAATTTAAGATAAATAATTGTAAGATTAAATTACCTGAAATCCCATTACCTCAATTAAGTGGAAAATATGAGGAGGATAATTGGAACATGTTCAAAATAGAATTTAACAATATTGTTTCGCATAATGAAGAA
This sequence comes from Maratus speculifer, assembly GCA_964019185.1. NCBI lineage: Eukaryota > Metazoa > Arthropoda > Arachnida > Araneae > Salticidae > Maratus > Maratus speculifer. The sequence continues at coordinate 26,919,835 of CAXHSM010001376.1, read as the reverse complement.
CAAACCGAGGTTCAGAAATTGCATTTTTTACATTGCCTTATTAAGAAATGAAGCTAAATTATTAGAAACACCAGATGATAAATTTGATTCATTGTTTAAAGCGCTAGAAAATAGATTTTAGAATAAAAGAATGATTGAAAATATTCATTTAAAAACATTAGATTTCGAAAGAATTACACATGAGTCATCGGAAGTAACGGTTCCCTAATTATGGGTCGTAAAAATAATAGAAGTATGTCACAAAAATATATCTTTTACTCCCACTGTCAAAAAAATGAACAATTTCAACAAGAAATAATTTTTAAAGGAAATTCCTTAATTTACATTTGAAGAAATATACGAGCAGAATATCCAGAAACATCTAAATGAGCTTTGACTTCCTTCATGGAGTTCAACACAACATACTCGTGTGAAGATGCTTTTTTTTACTTGGCTGTTTTTGAAAAACAAGTATAAAAAACTGTGCGTTGAAAGTGAACTAAGATTGAACTTAACAAGTTTTAATCCCGACTTTAAAGTTATGTTTTGATAGTAATTAAATGTATTTTTAATTATCTTTCTAGTTTGTATAATGTGTTAATTACTTCTCCATTTACACACATTGGAATTAGGAACTGTTGTTTTCGTTGATAGTGCATCATCCTCCGTACGAAAATTTGCCTTTTTCATAAGTTAGGATAGCTGGTACCTTATTGAAGTCATACAATATTAGCCATACTGACATACACACTGATATTAGGTGGATCACGAATTTTTTTTTTTTAATTTAAAGGTTGGTCGCGTACCAATAAAGTTTGGAAACCGCTGATCTAAAGAATTAATTATTAGATGTCAGGCTTATTAGATGTCATTAACAAAAATATCAGAACTCTGAACAATTGAGGATTTGAGCGAGACAATCTCTCTAATATTTTATTTACAACTATAATTTTAAAAATACTCGATAAGGAAACGAGAAAGCAATTTGTCGATAAACACATCTGAAGTTCCCAGTTTTGGTATTTTAATGAACTTTTTTGAAAAAAAGAAGCCAGTCGCTTGATAGCATTAATAGAAACAATTTAACTAAAAAGCAAAAATAATGTAGAGGCTTGGCATCTGTTGAGCGGAGATGAAAATATACAGCCCACACAATTTTATGCATTTCATGCAAGTTGTTTTTATTCAGTTGAATTGTATTTCCATAATACTCTGTTACCTTAACAATGATGTCTACTTTTTCTTACAAGTAGTTTATCCTTACTACATTTAAAGATGTTTTGTTTAAATTTTCGAAAACGTGTATCCATTCTCTTTTGAATGTGGCCCACGCTTTCAATTTTTTCTACTTTTGTATTTGAGCCATATGGGCTCTCCTCTGTTATGGCTTGAAAAGTTTTAGCATCAACATGACCTTTATATTCGGTTTATTTTACACGACTTGTGATTTCTGAGCATTTCAATATTCGAATCATACGAGTTAGTCCATTACAGCAGATCCATGGTGATTGTTGAGGCATTCTTTTTCATGCGTTTCTTTCCATGACTTATAATCACGTGTCCCTTTTTTCAGTTTCCATACATCACATGACTTGCAAAATGAGGAAAGAACTTCAATGTCAATAACTTTTCCACCTTTATCACCAATGACCTGCACACACCTATAAGTGATGTGTGATCCCGAGTTTTCGACGTGCCGTCACCACATGAAGAACCAGTCAGGGTAATTTCTTCACAAGCTGCAGAATTCATAGACTTTTCTGTGACTGATGCGGAACATTTCTGAAGCACCTTTTTTGCAGCATTAAGGCACAACACTAGTCACAGAAAAAGATCCGGATGATAATGTAAAGTCTACGGAAGCGTTCTTTTCAAATATCTCGCTTAAATTTTAATATTTTTACATGATTTTTATTGCGTAGGATAACTGAAGACGATCCACAACCGGGCTAGTTTTTCCTTTTTCAATTTTGGTTTCAGATTTTTTTTAAAATTACTTCAACTTTCCAAACCGGTTCTGAAATTGAAACTATCATAATATAAAAAATATGTTAGTAAAATCGAAAAGAAAATGTAAAAACTAGCCCGGTCGTAGATAGTCTTCAGCTATCCTATGCAAAAAAATTTAAAAATATTAAAATTTGAGCGAGATATTTGAAAAAAACGCTCCCATAGACTTTACATAATCACCCGGGTCTTTTTCAGTGACTAGTGTGGGACCTTAAAAGATTATTTGGTAACAGGTTGAGGCAGATTCATTATTTCACATTTCACAAAACTGTTTGATATCTGCATACCTCAGTCCAATTGATCTTAAGACAAATATATTCATAGTTTTTTTTTTCAAATATTTTGATATTTTCACCGATTTTAATAGAAATTTCAAATTTAATTATTTCAGTACAGTTTTCACGTAAAATTGAAATTTTAGATGATAAGCCACAGTCAATTTCTTCTTTTCGTTTTACTTCAGTACCACAAGCTTTACAACATAAAAACTTTTCCAGAATGGAAAACGTGTGACATCCAATATATGATATTCTATATTAGCCTGTCACTCTGCAAATCAGGTTTCGAGTAATCAAAGAAGAAAACATTTTATGCTAATTTACAACAAATAATTGACATTTAATCATAATAAAATATAATAAGCCATTTTGAGTGATTAAAAAAAAAAATTTATTTAATTTTTCTTTTAGAAACGCTGTCCCAATAGTTTAAACCCTTTATGCAATTTTCTTAAAAACACGAGATAATGACGCTGTAAGAGATCTTGCACTTTTATAAAAAAGTACAAAAGGTGCAAAAATTATTTCCTCTCGTCTTACAAATGCCGAGGGGTAAAGAATTACAAAATGTGAGGTTTTGAAAGTTTTTAAATTAAAATCGCAAAATAAAACTTTTTTTTTAAATTGAAGTTTTAAAAATCGATCAAAACGAGGTATTACCAAGTGTTATCTACGTATTAAAGAGTGTGACTACATCATAATAAAGAAAAAGGCTCGGAAACCGTTTTTCAAATTACATCACAAACAGGCGAGAATGAACTCGGCTAAAAATTACATATCATATGGACACAAATTGCTTACTGTGATATTTAGCAATGGGAAAAAGTGGAACTTAGATGGTCCTGATGATTGGAACGCATATTGACATGATTTACGAAAGGAACCATGGGGATTTTTAGTAAGCAGCAAGGCGGTAAATCTGTTATGACTTGGGGGGCATTTGGATTCAATGATCAGACATCTTTGATTTTTCTGAAAGGAATACAGGATTAAAAAATGCATCAAGGGATGCTAAACCAACATTTGCTTCCATTTTGTGGTGTCCTGAATACATTTTTCAACAAGACAGTGCCTCAGTCATACATATCACATTCAACATAACTTTGGCAAACGTTAAAGTTCTTGAGTGGCCAGCTTTAAGTCCAGCTTTAAACCCGATTGAGAATGTCTGGGGTATTTTAACCTACCAGGTTTACGGCAACGGAAAACAGTATGACTTTATTGAAGAACTCCATGAGACTATTGAGAAAGCATGGTATTCTTTGTCAACAGAAACCCTACAAAAACTAATAATTTCGATGGACACACGTTTATTTGAATTTATCCGAAATCACGGAAAAATAATTTGTAAATAAAAGTTCTGGAAAAATGATAAATCTGGTTGTTTTCGACACTGTTCATAAACTTTTGAGAGTTTTATTTAATATTTTTTTTTACTATACTTTTTATAATTATATAATTTTTTTCTACTTTTGATATCATTTAAATAATGTTGTGAAATTTGCTAATAAAAAAATGTTATTCATTTTAACTTTTTATAATTCTTTGAAAATCGATATTTTATGATTGTGTTTAAACTTTTAAGACAGACCTTAAAAACTAGAATTATATTCAAACTCTTTATTCACAGGAATTTTTCTCTATGAAGCACTGTTATTCACTGAATCATTTTCACTTTTTGAGTGTTTTCTAGTGTTCATATCAGGGCTTCTGGCTTTTAGCCGGGCCGGTTTAAACCGGCCGGCTTTTTCTGGTTTAAACCGCTTGAAAAAGGCCGGCTTTTACTTAAATTTTTTTTCTTTAAAAAAAAACTATTCTTAAAATGACATGTATAATCAATTAGTAACTGTTTAGTTACTGTTGTCATAAAAATGAACTGTCTAATAAATTGTCAATTAAAATATAAGTGAATTCATAGTGGTTCATGCAAGGTGATGCAGTTATAAGCATTATATATTAACCTAGCATTCATTCATAGTTCTTGTGATCAACTGATAGGAAGAATGTTTATTGGAAAATTTGTGCAATGACTTTTTTTTCATTTATTTATTTTTTAAAGTAGTTCAAATGATTTTTACCAAATATAATACCAATCATTTGACTTATGTTTTAAATATCAATACTACACTGATCTTGTACCAAACAAAACCATTTGTTGAAACTTTATTTTAAATTCCCTCTCCCAAATCTATACTTCTTTAGCGTAAATTCTTTAGTTCCCGAAATCATGCTAATCCAGTAACCTATTAGACTAAACACTAAACCTCTCCTAATACAAGGAATTTGCGAATGGGAAAGTTTGCTAATTGACTCAAATCAATTCCTCTCCTTTTAATTTGTGGAAAGATTTATGGAGGAACAAGAACAAAATACTTAGTCAATATATATAGAAGGAAAGAGCATGTTTGCAAACATTTCCATCAAACAATTTACCACACCACTACATTTTTATCACAGTGATCATTGAAGGAACATTTATGGCAATATAGGTCAATTATATCATGGACCTGTTAAACAGAGACCAATCAGATTGGTCGAGGCCATGTGTATGGCAGGAGATATAAAGAACAGACAGGTGTCTCTTGGCACTGCCAGCCAGTAATAATTCAATCTACGCTATGTCAGCTGCTCTTTTCTTATAAGAAAAAACAAATGAAGAAAAGGGGATGTGCAGTAAACTCTGTATAAGTCGGAATCAATCAGGACCGAGAAAATTGTTCACATTAGATAATAGTCTGCCTTAGACAAATTTTACACTGTCTATAGATTTACAAGGACTTGAAAAATCTTTTCAAACTAGACAAATTTCAATCTTAATCAGTTTCGCTTACGGAGAATATACTGTACTTAGAAAGATAAATATAAAAGCTATGACAAAATTATTTATATTTTCTTATTTTTAAAGTGGAATGCTGCCTTGTAAACTTCTTACATAAACAAGTTATCATTTTTATTCATAATACTAACACATTCATATATGCCAGGAACCACTGTTCAAGTGAAGTATTTTATAAACAGTATCATTTTGTATATTATTTATTTGAATGTAATTCTTACCAATAATAACATGAAAATAACTTAACTAAGCATAGGAGTGCCACTGGATCTATAGTATAGATGTCTGTTAATCATATTAGCTATTTGTGAGTCATATTTTGCAATATATTACTAACTGTCTATAAAAGTGTACATTTGAAACATGATTTTAAATTAATTTGATAAGATTTTAGTTTTAATTTACACAAAATAGCCATTAGTAAGGTATGTTAAAAATAAATAGTAATAATTGAACTGGAAAAAAGCCAATAAAAGCCGACCGGCCTGGCCTTTTTTAGAAAAAGCCGGCTCTTTTGCAGCCTGGTTCGTTTTGCCAGTAATTTTCTTATTTTGGCCATGTTCCAGAATTTGTTTTAGGAGTTATTTCGATTTCAACTTCAATCATTATGCGTGAAGATTAAAAACGAAATAAATAAGATAATTAAAAGTTAAAATAAAACTTATCCGTGAAATAAAAAACATTATAAAAAATCAAAAAATTAGAATTTGAAAAGTAAAACAACACAACGTATTTATTTAAATATTTAGATAACTGAATTTGAAGTAGCTGTTGCTGATTTTGCTCTTTTTCTAAGAGGAAAAGAATAATAAAATACTATAGAGTAAAGAAAAATAGGAGTAGAAATACCTGAATGTTATCAGCTCCAGCCGGCGCCAATTGAGTCTAAAATGTTACCAAACAATCCGACCATTTAAAATGATGCTGTTTCATGAAAAGAGTTCTTACTATTTTGCCCATAAATTCGCTTACAATTCGAATGTCTTATGGCGTTTGTTTTAATAAGCATCTAAAGGATTATATTTTCATATAAAGTAATAAAAATTTAAATTTTGACCATTTGAATGGTCTCTTAATTAAAAAAACTAATATTTAATGAAAAATAAATATATATATTGTATATTGAATTGGGTTACTAGAGTACGTTTTTCAGCCTATTGTACAGTGTATGCTTAAATATGTCCCATAGGACCATTTCTTTCGTTTTTAGAACATTAATTTCTTTTATAGTTTCAAGATTTTGTTTTCGCTTCAAAATTTTAGATTTTGACAAAGAAAAAAAAAAGAAGCAATGCACATGCGCATGAGATGTAAAAACAGAGTGTTTCTAATTTGGACGATAAATTTTTCGGGAGAGGTCTGTAATATAATGTGCATTGCCGAACTCTTGGGCAGCATTAGATCATCTAAATTTGTCATTATTAGAGACTAGAAGTTACTGTATTATAAAAAATTTTTATTTGAAATATCTGTACTTTAAGTTTTAAAATTATGTTTCATATATTACCTTCTTTTTTGCTGATATACAGATATTTCATTTTGTATGCACATTACTAATGTTTTCATGATTATCATTCTGTTGCAAATTATTTTGTTATTACAATTCAATTAATTTTTAATTCACAATATATGACAGAAAAATTAGTTAAACAACGTTAAAGACAACATTCAACACAAATATAATTGAAAAATAAGATTAAATTGATTAATTACAAACTTCTTAAATTCTTACTCTTTCTTACCGAAAGTATTACTTGGATATTCTACATAGTTTAGTATCTAATCAAAATGACAACAGCATGCGATAAAACCAAAACTAATTATTGTCAATGAAAATCTCCTGCATTTTCCTGCAATAAATCTTGCCTGCTTAATATCGAAATATGTTGTAAATTATACATTAAAATTTTTAAATGAAAAAAAATCATGACAATTTTTTTAAAATAAAGTATATGTTTAATATAAATAGTTTTATTGTTTTATCAGTTTAATACATGACCTAAAATTTACTTCTTTCTTTTTGTGTCACAATTTCAATACATGAGATATAACGATATTAATTTATCATATTTAAATAAGACATCATTCAGCTCTACTCCCTAATATGCATTAACAAGTGTTTTTGCAAGATACTCCTGGCAGAAAAGTTTTTGTTACACATATTATTTGTTACAATAATAATATTTCTCATCTGTGTAAATTAACAGATACTTGCTTAATTCACGTTTACGACAGAATTTCTTACTGCATATCTCACAAAGAAACGTCTTCTAACCAGTATGCATTTTCAGATGCTTTTTCAAGCTACGTTTGTCAGAATAGTTCTTGTTGCATAATTCACACACAAACTTTTTCTCACCAGTATGAACTGTAAAATGCTGTCGCAAGTTACCCTTGTCAGAAAATTTTTTGTTACATACCTCGCATGCAAAAGGTTTCTCGCCAGTATGAAATAACAGATGCCTGTTAAATTGTTGCTTACGAGAGAAATTTTTGTTACATATATCACAAGCGAAAGGTTTATCAGCAGTATGAAATAACATATGCTTCTCTAACTTACTGATATCAGAAAATTTCTTGTTGCAAATCTCACATATAAAAGATGTCTCAATAGTATGAATTAAGAGATGATTGTTTAACTGAATTTTTCGAGTGAATTCCTTATTGCATACCTTACAAACAAAAGATTTATCACCAGCATGAATTAACAGGTGTTGGTTTAAACTACTTTTGCTGAATAGTTTCTTGTTGCATATCTCGCAAACAAAAGGTTTCTCACCAGTATGAATTACCAAATGCCTCCGCCAGCCGCTCCTATCAGCAAATTTTTTGTTGCATATATCACACGAAAAAGGCTTCTCACCAGTATGAACTACCAAATGCTTTCGCATGGCACTCTTGTCAGAAAAATTCTTGCTGCATACCTCGCATGCAAAAGGTCTCTCGCCAGTGTGATGTAACAAATGCCTGTTTAATTGTTGCTTACAAGAGAAATCCTTGTTGCATACGTCACAAGCAAAAGGTTTCAAAGCAGCATAAATTAGCGGGTTCTTATGTAAAGTATTCATGTCACAAAAGCCTTGTTGCAAATCTCACAAACAAACGCTGCCTCACTAATATCATTTAACAGATTACTGTTGAAAGACTTTTTTGAAAGAATGTTTTCTTGTAGCGTATTTCACAAACATGAATTAATAGATGTCTCTTTAAACTATACTTGGATAATTTCTTGTTTCATATCTCGCAAACAAAAAGTTTTTCACCAGCATGAATCAAAAATGCTCATCCAATTTACGCTTGAGAGAATATTGCTTGTTCATATCATACAAAATGTTTCTCAACAATACGAATTATCAAATGCTTTTCCAAGGTACTACTGTCTGAAAACTTCTTGTTGCATACATTTCAAACAAAGGTTTCTTACCATTATAAACTAACAGATCTCTACGTAAACGCTACTTCAGAGAGAAATGTCAATTGCATGTCTCAGAGATAGAACATCTGTTAGCAGATGAATGAATAGATGCTTTTAAAAATTATTTATGTTCAGGGGTTGGAAAATACATTATTTTACTCTGCACTGGTGACTAGATTTTATGGCATGGTTAGTGTATTTTTAGGTAGTCTGAATATCTACTAGATATAGAAGATATACAAAAAACTATTTTTATGCTATTTACACTTTTTAATTTGCAGATTACAAGAATGTAAACATGGTAATAAAGTTATCTTATAGAAAATTTACGTATGTTGTATATATTTTTCAATTTTATAAAAAAAATATATAAAATAATATTGTAGCAATAGTTATTAACTATTTTTGTAGTTGCGTATATTTTCTCATTATAATTACTCTTATGATATAATTTTTTACTTCATATCTTCAAAATCAAGGTTTCTTACCAGTATAATACAACAGATAATTTTTTAAACTACACTTATGAGAGTATTTCTCGTTTTATATTATAGAAACAAAATTTTTTTTATCATTATGAACTACTAGGTAATTGTTTAAATTAGTCTTATGAAAGTAATCATTGTTGCAAATTGCGATAACAAGTACTTCATTGGCATTAGTCAGAAATTACTTTTTCACAAAAATCTTGAAAAAATGGCTTGATATATATTTCATCTTTAAAGACTGCTTTGATTGATATGACGTGCATGGACAGTTATGGCTGTATAGATCTGCAATGAATAGAATTAATTTATTACAATAACATTAATCACTCAATAGAAAGTTATTTAACTTTCTAATTGAACTTCTCATAAACAATATGTGGTAAACTGAATCAAAGTTAAATATCTACAATAGCATTAAGAAATACGATAGACTCTTGACTGTCTCACATTCACAGAACCAGCGATTCTTCAAAAATTATTAATTGCAGCATTTTCTATCGTTTATATTTATCAGTATTTTCTAGATGTACAAATATTTAACAATTAGAATACCATAAATAAAATAAACAGAAACTATAATAAATTAAAAAAAAATACTTGTCATAAAGAAAATATTCTAAATAAATAATCTAAATAAAAGATAAAGCAAGTTAGAGGAAAAAATTCTATTAAGCACACATCTTCTCCAAAAGCATGGTTGCATCTTACAAGTAATGAGAGAAAAGTATTTTTTGTGCAAAGGCAGTATATGCAGTATATACATTATATTTGACTATAAGTACAAAATATATTAATGTTCGAATGCAAATGACACAATTTAAGAGCCCATAAAAAGAAAAAAAAATTTCAAATTCATTATGAGAAGATGTTTAAACCCAATCCACAATTGTAATCAAAGGAAGACAGCTTTGCAGCAACTAGTTGCATCAGATAATTTTCATTTTTCAAAGTCAAATGAAGATTAATTGAAAGTTATGTTTACAGGATCATAACAGATTTCCTTAACTCCATTATACTTAGCAGAAAAATGATTTGTTTGATTACTATGTTAAACAAACCCCAAATATTATTAAAATGGATTTGGAAATTGAGATTAATATTATTAAAATGGATGTGTATTAAGTGGATATTAGCTTTATTAAAATAATGTGAGAACGCGCAATATAAACAAAAACCTTATTGCGTATTTTTTTACTATATACCTCACAGTTAGCACAGTGATGGCATTCAAACGTGCTGCTACGATTTTTCTAGTGGTAACGGTGTTGTTCCCATGCGTCAAATATACGGTATTATCTAACTCATAGAAGGTATTTGTCATAAATAACACCCCTACTGAAATCTAAACTAAAATTTTCGGAATCGATATCATTACGGTCGTGATAAATGAAAATTATAATGATGATTGAAATATCTTCTGAAATGTTCTAAAAGTACAGTGAAACGTCCATTTAACAAGTTCTCACCATTCCACCCCAATGTTTCGTTATGTAGAAATTTTGTTAAATAGAAATAAACTCAAATTCATGAAATTTTTATAATAAAATGCACATGCATAAAATAAAAAATGCATCTAAAATGGAAATATTGGGAAAATGTATTTTATTTCGGGCAGTATTTTTTGTTTTATGCATGCAGATATATGAATAAAATTTTATTAAAATAATGTTTAGAAAAACACATACGCAGAGGTAAAAAGACACTGAAGCATATCGTATTTTCTCTGAGTATTTCAAATTCTTAATTTTAATTAAATTTGTAATATTAATTTGTACGGATTTCTTATAAAAATAGACAATTGAAAAAAATGTAAGTACTCCAATAATTTATAATTAACAGCGTCGTGAAAATGGAATACCCTTCTTACTGAATCGAGGGCTTTTAGTATTTCTTCTTTTGAATGGAAATGATTTAATGTATAAATTTATTTCATTTTCATACAATCAACTTAACACCTTAGCCGGCGACAAGTATGGGGAAACATGCTTTTACTTCCGACTTACCTCTTGACACACGATGAAGTGGTTAAATAAATTCATTTATTCACTGCAGAAATCTTCGTTTAGTAGGAAACTTTGTTAAACAGGGACTTCGTTTAGAGAAAATCTGATTGCAATTCCTTTATAGCAAAAAGTAAACTTTTAATCACAACTGATTAAAATTACACTGTTATATAATTTTTTTAAAATTAATGCATGTAATGTTTAATGCTCTATTTAAAAGGGCATTTAACCCATTTTAGGCCAAGCATAGAAATTTTATAAAATGTAGCATTATTTTTATTGAAATATGCTTAAATTACATACATTAAGACACAAAAAAAGATTCGTGCATGAAAAATAATATTTTATATAAGAAATAATATTTTATATAACAATATAAAATATTATTTCTTATAATGAATAATATGAATATGAATAATATTTTTATGACTTTTGTTTTATTCTTATTTCATATACAGAATTTGCAACTTTAATCTATTTTAAAAACATATAATTCATTTCAATTGGAATAATAATATATTTTTAAAAAGTCGAATTTGTCAAAGGCGTTTCAAATTAAAACTCTAGCGTATTTTGAAAATTTTTTAAGAGAAAGTGTTTACTCCAATTGAATTACTAATATTTTATGGATGTCTTCAAAAGCCTTAAAAAATAGAAGAAAAATAAAATTCTTGAAAAAAATGTGTCAGAGTGTTGAAAAAAAATATTTATCGAAATGTTTCGTATGCGAACCTTTGGCCGAAAATGGGTTAAACAGTAGTGTTATACAGATGTGTGAAAATTATTAGAATAATTGTGAAATTTACAGTAAAATCTTCTTATATTACAGAAATAATACGTTATTTTTAAAAACAATGATACATTTAATGTTTTGCGTGCATTGCCTTGTTTTTTATTAAAGATTCAATGCGTTTTGGTTAACTTTGTAAGGATATTTGGCAATTAATTTGTATTTCGTTCTCATGATGCCAAGTTCCAACGAGTTTTTCTACCAGATCATTCTTGTTTGTGATGATGCATTTCTTTAACTTTTTCTTTACAATGGCCGAAAGATTCTTTATTAGATTCATGTATGTATTTTTTTTTAAGCTATGGAAGGGGCTTTATATTTATTTTCATCCAAATATTTAGTCACAGATGAAATTTTATGGGAGGGAGTTCCATCATGTATGAATATGAAGTCCTCATTTGGAAACCAGGCTTCTAATTGTGGAATTAGTCTTTGTTCAAGCACATTTTTATACTGATACTGGTCCATTATACCTTCTGCAATGTATAAACGTCCAATACTTTGCAAAGACATCATTTTACAAATCATTCCTTTAGTAGGATGATCAAACATTTGTGGAAAAATTCTTCATTGGTACTTCCCCTGATATATTGACTTTTTTTTATATCGTAGACATTGATTCTTGAGAAAAACATTCTAAAAGATAAAAAATTTCTTAAGGTATGTAATTTGTATAGAAATATTTTTATAAAGAAATTTTTAATTAAATGTGCTAACAATTCTACATGTTTAGTCAGCATGCAAAAAACATGATTTCAAGAAAAGAAATGAATAACTTAAGTTCAACTGATTAATTAAGGGAAAATTAATATTTCTCATTTTGCTCCAGCTATTTAAGTATTGTTCTTGCACAACTTTTGCTCAAACAAGTCCCTTCTTTGACATAGCAGATTTGATTTTAGCCTTTCTTGAGAACGATGAGCACTGAATCAGCAGATATAAGCTTAATACGGATAGAAAAATCTCACACAAATACTTCATACGCTTTCAAAGACATTTTTAGTTCATGATTAGCTGCTCTTCTGTTCGTTTTAGGAATTTGAATTAATTTCCTTTCTCTTTTTGCAGTACATTTACCTTTCCTTCCCCGTTTTCCTACTCTAAAATTTTGATATTCACATTTGGAGTCCAAAAGATCTTTTTATTCTACACACACATGCTTGCGAAATTTTTGCATTTTTAATGTTTTCATGCTGTGTATAGTTATTTTCTTGGATGAGATACTTTACCACAGCTAGTTCTCTAATTGAAATGTCATTACTGTACCCATAAAAACACATTAATCCTTTGACAATCGATAAAAAGCTATTAATCAGTATAATTTAAGCAAAACAGCAAAAAGATTTGTTTTAAGAATAAAATAATATTGAAGCCAACTCATGAAAAGAGAAAATATGCTAGTCCAGCAAGCAGATGATTTTAAAACTTTATTTTAAATTCGTTTTTTAATCAAACAAATTCTTTATGAAATGCAAATAATTTGATTAATTTGGTTCAAAAATTTTCTTTTTAAGAAATGACAACATGTAACGAAATTATAACCCCAAAACTATTCTAAAAGAGTGAAAAATAGATTAAATTAACAAATCAAATTGCCTTTTATTAAACATCACAAGTACATACAATATTAAACAAGAGAAACTGAAAAAATCACAATTATTATAATAATTTTCACACCTCTGTAGTAAAAAAATGACAACTTAAAATTCTGCATTTTTGAGATAAGGACAGTTAATAAATCTAACACTGATATTTTTATCTAAAAAACGCATAATGGCGGTTTTTCTATTTTTCCGCCAAAGGGGAAGAGTGCACTATGCTTTTTCAATGTATTTACATTAATCTTTAAAACAAAGTGACCTTTTGAGTTGGTTATGTTACTTGAATGACCTAAATAAATCCGTTAACTTAAAAAAATCACAGGAAAAAAGTGTAGTTAAGAATATTTTATTAATGAGCAAAATTTTGTTTAGTTAAAAAAATTAAAACAGTTATACCGAAATCTTGTTATTTTTTAATGTGTCATTTCCTATTAAACGAGTGACAATACCTAAGTATTTACTGACTATTATGTAACTACGTAAAACCACGTGTACTTTTTAAGCAAGAAACAAAATTATAATAGGCATGTTAAAGAAAGTCAAACAGGAAAAGATAGAAACATTCCAACAAATTATTATCATTCATTTTTTTGTAATAACGAATGAGCGCATCTTCGATTTTAATGAAAATTGTTTTTTTAAATAAAGTCTTGAGCATATCTTGAGCATTATTGTGTAAATTTTTAGTTCGTCTGAATATTAATAAAAATAAAAAAGAATATCGTCGTATATTTTTCTAATTTAAAAATTGCATAAAAATATGAAATATAAGTACATAATATGAATTAACATATTTTTCCATAGTTGGAGTTTGTTTCATTTTGCTTACTTTTATACTTTTAGAGTAAAAGGATTTGGAAAATAGTATCACTTCTGTATACTTCGCTGATTATTTCAAGAACAGTTTAAGGTCAGAATTAATAACACTCTATATTGTATTCTCACAATAATCTATATCACTGCACATGTTATTTCAAACCGTGGATAAAATATATTAATCTTTTATTCGAGTAATTTGTTTAATTTTTTATTACTATTCTGAATCTTTATCCATAAAAATTGAGAAAATTGCACAAAAACCTCTATCACAACATTCCCTTCCAGGGGAATATCTCTGTTTTCAGCTCTGACTTTACAGCACAGTCCAAAAAAAATATATATTTAATAAGTTTGTAACAATTCTACGTGTATCAGTACACTATCCTATGTTATTATATTGAAAATGGCACAAAAAACGTTATCACAATGCCCCTTCCAAATAAATGCCCCCAAGTTTAAATAAAACACATTCGATTTTATAGATATGAAATTTGGTACAATTAAATGCATAACTTCATACATTTTTGTATGATAAAAATAGGAAAATCCCACAAAGCCGAATTTTTTTTTTTGCAAACATGGAATCTGGTATACTCTCTCCTCCTCCACCCATGCATGTATAATTTACATAAAGTTACGAAGTTTACAATAGCTAATTCATTTTAAAGTATAAAATATGTAATATTTAAATACACAATAATGAATTACATAACCAGTTTAAAATATTGATTCATTAAAATATGGAAAACATGGAAAGGAAGTAAAAATGTTGTATTTTTTAGCAGTTTCTGTCTTATCAAATATAATTATTGGTATTCCTTCTGTTAAAAATAAATAGTTTTTTCAATTTGGAAAAAAATTACGTTATTGATGAATTTCATTGTCACAGATTTTTATTAATAATAAAATCACAGCGTTTAAAATCAAAGAGAAATAAATTAAGAGACGACACTAATCATGGGGAAAATTTAAGAACTTACTGGGGGATGTTCTTAAGAAATATCTCACATGCATTTTAATACTTTTAAATAATTCTTTTAATGGAATACCTGAAGTCAATATCTAATGTTGTGTTTTGTAATTTTTTTCCCTCATTTGTTTATATTTTCTTATTTAGAAACTTTGATTTTTGTTTCGAACCAGTCTAAAGTAAAAAGTATTTTCATATTAAAAAATACAAAAAAATGCATAAAGTTAGATACTGATTTCATGTATCACATGAATAAAAAATTCAAAACGAAATATTTTTAAACATTAAAATTTATGTGCAAATTCTAAAAGAGCACTTTATATTAGCTTTCAAGTGTTTTCGCATGAGTAGTGAATGTTCAGAAGAGACTCATTGTAAAACTGGAAAGCTAATGTTAATTTTATAGGAGCCTTCTTTTTAAAATTGCTTGCTTTCACTTTAGTAGTTCATTTTTATTTATTTATTTGCTTGAAATAGTTGAGAATGAATTCTATCTGGGCTAGTAATTATTTTATCAATTTTGATTATATATTTCTTCATATTTTGGTTATTTAATGTTACTTTCACCTTCAGTACAGGTTTCAAAATTAAAGTATGTCATTAAAAAGAAAAAAAAAAACAGTCACTTCTATCAAAGATGATCCCTTAAACCAAGGCTGTCCAACGCGGCGCCCGCGGGCCCTCTGAAGGTTTTCTTGGCGCCCTTTAGAAATTTTCTGTTATTAAACATTTTAGAAGTAAAATTCCATTATAAAGAATTCTTTTTTTTTAAATCATTAATGTTTTATCGAAGATATATTTAAAAACTTGTGTTTCGTCTGCAGTTGGCTTGTCGTTGTACATTAGAAACCAGAATATTTCTTTGAAAATTTAATTATGCATGTTTTTGCAATTTTTAGTTATTGTTTACGTGGAGTAATTATGATAGTTAAATTTCTCAATAAAATGATAGATAAATTTCTTAATTAGTTGGTAATAGCTCTTTTGAATACTTAAGAAATAAGAGAAAAATAAAAGTTTTCATCTCTCACCCTCTCCATTGAAGATACATGTGCATGTAAGCTCAGCTTTTTTCCTTTTACTGTTGTCACACTGTTATATTGGCTGTTTTATATGAAGGATAACATGCTTAATTTTTTTTCTTGATTTTTGAAATTTTAGGGGCTTTTTGTTTTATTTTTTTTCTATAATTTGGCTGAGAAAAAATAAGAATAATATGATTTCCATCTATGAAAGCGATTCGAGACTATCCTTCTGAAACCACCTACATGGTTTGGTCGCTGTTATGCTTGTCGTTTTTTGAACTTTTCAAAACTAATCCACACCTTCAAAATAAATCAAAGCGTATTTTTACATCTGAAAAAAAGCCTACCAATTTTTTTTATTTTCATATTTATTTATTTGTTATTATTATTATTATACACTGTAAAACATTTGTGGAAACGTTACTCCATACAATTGGTGTAAAAATGGTGGCAAATGCTGCCTCCAATTTCATGGAGTAATGTTTTTCACATATGCAATGGTGTAATTTAAACATATATTCCTGGTGTAACATTACAATGTTACACCGGTTTTAACGGTTAAAATACTCCATAAAATTGGAGGCAGCAATGCTGCCACCTATTTTACGGGGTAACGTTTCCACAAATGATTTTCAGTGTAGACGCGATTAAAGATTCTGGCGCCTTACCTTAGAAACATTTTTAATGTAGACTTCTCATTAAAAAATGTGTAATTTGAAAATTAATACGTGTAACTCCAGAACTGTAGGGAGTTTTTGTTTACCGTTGTACGATTCATTAGCATTATGTTAGGACGTGGGTGTATAATAATACTATGCGATAATGTTGCCACATGTTTTCAGACACGTAAATAATGGCGCCCTTCAGTGAATGTTAAGAGCCAAGATGCGCCCCTGGTTACTGAAAGGTTGGACAGGCCTGCCTTAAACCATTATTTTAAAAGTTCTTTAAGCATAATTTGAAAACTACTTGAAAGAAACATTTGAAATTGCAGATTTCCATAAAGCAGGATTTACAGTCAAAGTTCTATAATCAGCACAAGTTGGGGCCAAAGGTTGTGCGGATTATGGAATATTGTGGATTATAGAGTATTATGGATTATACTCCATTTTATTATTCCTAGACAGTATTTTAGTCCTATAATCAGTATAATATGAAAAGATATAAGGAATAATAAAATATGAAATTGTAATTTAAAATTAGAAACATGAAATTTGAATGAGTATAATTCAAGAACTTATCATTCAAAAAACATGAAATTTGGTATCGAGCTGTAGTTTGAACCGAAGATTTGAAATATTTTATAACAATTGGGCATTGTCATTTTAAAAAACATGAAGTTTGGGTTTGTTTTAATATGTAGATGGCCTTGTAAGCAAACTTTACATACATCTTTATAAATTAGACTTTATTTACAATGGATAGGTACCAAAAATTTTTCTTCTAAGATAATTTGTTAAGGAGTTAGTAGGTGGTTATATAAACAAATTTTACTTACAGGAAATATTAAATTTATTTATTTAATATTTATTGACAGTAAATTTTACATACCTTTAAAATACTTGAATTATACTTTAAATATTTACCTACAGTAAATGTAAAAGTGCGGGTCGGCATGATTTTTGGGCATATTCTAGAGTGAAAAAAAAATGAACAGGGGGTAAAGAGTAAGTTTCAAGCTTTTTTCTAAAACATTCATCTGTAGCAGTTATTTTCATTTGGCAGCGCAAGAGTGTAAGTATTCACAGAAGTGATTCACATAAATCAGTCTTCTAGATTTATTTAAATGGCATAAAAATTTGTTCAACAGAAAATTTTACTTATTGAGTGCAATGAAATAAGTATGACATAGAAACAAGACGCATTATAACATATTAATTTTATCAGTTCATTCCGACCAAAAACAAAAATCAGAAGGCTATAATTATATTAAATAATTTGTGTATAATAAATACTTTTGAAGCTGTCATCAATATGAAAAATATATAAGATTAAATATAAATTGCAAATAAAAGAAAATATTGTAACTTGTAACATAGTAGGTACAGTGTATATTTCTAACATGATAATAGACAAGTGATATTTTTCTGAATGTAAGATAACTGTAAAATACATTTTTTCCTTTTTATTTTATATCACTACAACCTTTTGCAACAGATCTAATATTATGAAGAGTAGAATTTCTGATTCTACTCATGGTTTCTTATTTCTTTTTTTTTCTTTTCTTTTCTTTTCTTTTTTTTTTTTTTTTTTTTTTTTTTTTTTTTTTTTTTTACATTTTATGTAAACTTTGATAGTAAAAAGTATGTAGGAACTTTGGATCTTATCAATTATATAAAGATATTATACTTACATTTAATGGAACAGAATACAAAAAAATTCATTCTATGAACAACAGAATGTTTTTAATTGAAATGTTAAAAACATCTAATTAATTTGATGATTTTAAATTCCAATTCAAATAATATTCGCCAATTTAATTACAAATAAATAAAATTATCTGCTTTAAGCAAAACATTTTAATAATGCTTTAAATGACTTTTGGCAGAATAAAACAGATGACAGTTTCAATAATGAAAAGTCGTATATGTTAAGTTTTTAAAGTAAGAGCTAAGTGACTAAGAAAGAAAAGTTTATTTACAATAGAAGAACAATTTAGAATAGAAAAAAACTTTCTAGAGTAACATTTTTACGTCGAATCTAAAACACCGCTAAAACGCAGCTTACATCGTTTTTTACATGTCCTTAAGTAACAACAACATAACGTTGCCAAACCAGCAATACAAATTTGATGTTGCCACCAACATTATTAATAATTATTTCCCAACACACTCCCTTAATTATTAATAATACAGTTAAAAAAACACTCCCTTAAAGTTATTCTAGTTTTAACATACACTACATTTACAGATATAAAGTATTATATTCTAACCAAAAGAAATATTTATACACATACAAAATAAGCAAATAAATTTAAGTAAAGTAGATATATATATACAGACAAACACAGTAAACTTTAAATTCAAACAAACATATTACATTACCAATTTAGCTTTAAATTTTTCAAATTTCTTTGGTCCCAATGCTTTAGTAAATATATCGGCAATTTGAATATCTGTTGGGCAATATTTTATATTAATTAAACCCTCATCAACTTTCTCTTTTATAAAGTAAAATCTTACATCAATATGTTTACTTCGTTTACTTACTACCCCATTTTTAATTATATTTATAGCACTTTGATTATCTATATTTAAAGTTATAGAAATCTTATCATTTGTAATTTCCTCAATTAAAGTTTTGAGATAAACAAGTTCTTTACAACATTCAGCCGCTGCAATATATTCTGCTTCAGTACTTGATGTAGCTACTATAGGCTGTTTTCTCGAGCTCCAGCTTACTGGACCTCCACAAAAGTATATTACATATCCAGTGGTGCTTCTACGAATATCAGGATCACCTGCATAGTCTGCATCACAATAGGCAATCAGTTCTGTATCACTACCACTTGTTGTATAGACTACACCCAAGTCCTTGTTTTCTTTTAAATATCTTAAAGTTCTTTTGAGATTAGAAATATCACAGTTTGATGGGTTTTCCACATGGCGACTTTCATAAGCAACAGCGAAGGACAAATCTGGTCTTGTTCTACATGATAAATAAAGAAGACTACCAATAGCTTCTCGATATGGAAACACATTTTCTTTTTCTTGAATATAATTTACTGTTCCATTTTGCAATAAAGGTGTATTTGTTTTCTTTGCATCCAACATTCGAAATCTTTCAAATACTTGTTTTGAATATGGTTCTTGATGAATTTTCAGTGTGCCATCTTTTAATTCTAAATGCATACCCAGAAATGAATGCGGTTCTTCACAAGTTACATCAAATTCCTTTTTTAACTTCTCAAGAAAATCTGTTAATCTTGCATGATCACACCCAATTAAAATTCCATCATCAACATAAATAGCTAATATTATGCTTTTGTCTTCAGTTATGAAAATGCACTGTTCAGATTTAATCTGTACAAAACCACTTTCTTTCAAAAAATCTGTTAATCTTTTGTTCCATTTTACAGGTGCTTGTTTCAAACCGTACAACGATCTTTGAAGTTTACATATCTTAGATTTGTCATCATATCCTTCTGGCATGTTCATATAAATTTCTTCATCCAATTTGCCATACAAAAATGCTGTTTTAATGTCAAATTTCATCATTTTATATTGTTTCTTCAATGCTAGTCCAAAAATAATTGTCAATGGAGTAATGCTTACAACTGGACTATAAGTTTCTTCATAATCACAACCATATTTTTGTTCACAACCTCTCACAACCAAACGTGCTTTGTATTTTCCATTATCTTTAATTTTAAAAATCCATTTGTTACTTAATATCTTTTTATTCTTTGCTGCATTTCTGTCAACTACTTTCCAAGTTTCATTTTTTTCTAGAGATTTCTTTTCCTCTTCTATTGCTTCTTTCCACAATTCTTTATCTTCTCCACTAATGGCTTCTTCATATGTCAACAAAGCATAGTCATTAAGATAAACAGGAGGTTTCTTTGTTCTTTTGCCTCGTCCAAGTTCTTCAACGTTTTGATCTTCTGATGTAGTTTGTTTCATGTTGTTAAGATTCTCCTCATCTTCACTATTTTCATCTTGAAAATTAAAGTATTTAAATGGTGATATCAAATCATTTGGTTCATTAACTATAGGCTCAAGGAATATCACATCTCTTGCAATTTGTATTTTCTTAGCTTTTGGATCCCATAATCTGTAGCCATTTTCAGCATATCCGACAAAGATTAGTTTATTACTTCTACTTTCCAACTTCTTCAGCCGACCAAGTACTTTAGCATAAGCCACACTGCCAAATACTTGCAATCTTGATAAATCTGGTTTCTTTTGGAACCACATTTCAGCAGGTGTAACACCAATAGATTCTGTTGGACTTCTGTTAAGGAGATAGGCTGCAGTTCGCAATGCTTCACCCCACATTTCTTTTTCGAGTCCGGAATCAAATATTAGAGCTCTGACTTTTTCAAAGAGTGTTCGATTCAACCGTTCTGCTTTTCCATTAAGTTGTGGCGTATGTGGAATGCTATAATCTAAAACAATCCCTTTATTTTTGCACCAGTTCACTAACTTATTAGAAACATATTCTCCTCCATTGTCACAGCGTAATTTAGAGACACGGAGTGACCACTTAGCTTCGACTTCTTCAATATACTGTTTAAGAATGTCAGCAACTTCAAACTTATTTTCTAATAGAAAAACCATAACAAAATGAGTATAATCATCCAAACATGTTAAGAAATACCTTTTACTGTCCCATGTACTCACTTCTATTGGGCCACAAATATCGGTATGGATCAGCTCCAATGGTCTAGTTGCTCTTGTTCTTATCGATTTAAATGGAAATCTAGTCTGCTTTCCTTTAAGACAAATTTCGCACAGATCTTCTAACATTTTTATGTCGTCAACTTTTAGATCTATACCACTTGAATTTTTCAACAATATTTTTACATTTTTACTACTCAAGTGTCCAAGTTTTCGATGCCACAATGTCGAATTTTTCTTCTCACAAATCAAGGTTCCATTTTGTTGATTTAAATCAATTTCGTAAAGTCCCTTGTTGTTTTTATATCCTTCCAAAACAATTTTTCCATCTTTTGAAATTTCTACTTTATCTTCAACAAATTTTACTTCTCCATTATTTTCTGTAATTGCATTAACAGACAATATATTTTTACTCAGCTGCGGAACATAGAGTACATTTTTTAATGTGCAAGTATCAGCTTCAATTTTTCCACAATATTCAGCTTTCATTATTTCAGATTTATTTGCTAATCCAATTTCAGTAGAAATCTTCACAGGATTTTTCAGCATTATTTTATTATTTACCATATGAGAAGAGGATCCCGAATCTACTACGAATTTATTAACAAAACTTGTTTTACTAGATTCTTGAGCAAGAAAGGAAATAGCTGGTTTTCCATTTTTACGAAAGAAACAGTCTTTTTCAGAATGATTATCCTTTTTACAGATGCCGCACCGGGGACGATTATTTTTACCTTTATTACAGTCTTTAGCCAAGTGAAATTTGCTATCACATTTAAAACATCTCTGTTTTTTAACACTTTTTATAGGGTACTTAGCTTTACCACATGATCTTGCTAAATGATCTGCACTGCTACATTTGAAGCATCTTTTTTCCAATATTTTGAAAGCAACTTGTTCTTCATATTTATTTGCACCTCTTGTACACAACTCTTCATTCAATAATCTTGCTGTTAAATTTTCTAAGGTTTTATCTTCAGCATTAGTAGAGTCCCATGCAGTTCTAAAATGCTTATATTGTTCTGGAAGTGTGGATAGAATTTTAGAAATAACCATTTCATCATCGATTTGTTTATTAAGGGCTTTTAGTTTAAAAGCAATGTTTTCTAATCTGCTTATATGTGTAGCGATATCAATTTCTGCACTAAAACTGTAGTTGAAAAAATTCTGTAGCAAGTTACATTTTTGTTGTTCCGTATCTCTTTCAAAAATATTACATAATTTCTTATACATCTCATGAGAATTTTCGCAATTTATTATATGCATCATCACTTTTTTATCTATAGTTGTTACAATTATCTGTTGAGCTTTGGCATCTTTCTTTTCCCACGCCAATTTGGCATCCGCTGTTAGGCCTTCTTTATTCTTAGTTCCATTTACTACTTCAAACAAGGAATTAGATTTTAATATTATGCTTACTTGAAATTTCCAAAGCGGGAATGAACTTGAGTCACGAAGTTTTTCAACGTGCGAAACATCTTCATACATATTCGTCATTTTTACTTTTTTTTTTTTTTTTTTTTTATCTAAGCGATTCGACTTTTACAATTTTCTTTTCTTCCGTTTTTACGTTACTTCTATTGTTCTTAGTCACAAGTACGATTCGAAACCGCGCTCTACTGCCATGTTAAGTTTTTAAAGTAAGAGCTAAGTGACTAAGAAAGAAAAGTTTATTTACAATAGAAGAACAATTTAGAATAGAAAAAAACTTTCTAGAGTAACATTTTTACGTCGAATCTAAAACACCGCTAAAACGCAGCTTACATCGTTTTTTACATGTCCTTAAGTAACAACAACATAACATCAACATCAGTTATCAAATCGCAAATTGTACAATTTAAGTTGAAAATTAACTAAGAGAGTAAGATTAATAAATTGATGCTTCGAAAGTTACCTGATATTACAGACACAGCGAGATATAAGTCGCCAATGCAAGAATGAATCGTGGATTTTTATATCATTTCTAATTGAGATAGATTCATTCATTTGAAAACGGACAGGTTAGATAAATCCTAGAAAAAATAGTGAAATTACTCCATTGATATCCAGATTACTAATTACTTGGATTATTCATTAATCAATCTGTTGTGATGGCAGTATGACTAGTGCTTTTTTTACATATCTCTGGCTGTTAGACTGTCTATTTGACTGCCGTTAACCGAAAAAAGCTTTCCCAAAGAATATAAGCTTAATACTCTTTAGTTTTTCAAAGTCAAATAGTTTCAAATTTTATACCCGAGAAAACACTCAAGTGTTACATTCGCGAATTTTAACTTATGTTTTTTACTCTCTTTTTTAAAACAAATGTTTCATTTTGTTAATTGAAATTATTTATGGATTGATTCATCACTCATGACTGAACTCATTCATTGCGATTCATTCATTGTGTGTGTACTCTGGTAGTGTGTTCTGTTAGAAACGTTAATTTTTAAAGTAATTTACTGATGCATCTTCTTTACTAAAATAAATTAATTGTAAGATACGTTTTTTAGTCATTCTTCTATTGAAAATTTTACAACTTCATCGTTTGATGACACAAAATTTAATGTGTCACAATTTTTATTTTTGCTGACATTTACACTCATTAAAAATATTCCGCATACAGGTAATCTGAATGCTTGATTAGTCGAATAGCATCCATGTGGTAAGTAATCTACATACTTTATAAGTAAAGCACACAATAAAAAATATGCTTTGAATTGTTACTTAAGAAAACTTTTTAAATTGATATTTCTTTTTAATTTCTTGCTTCTGAACATATTTTTCTTATATTCTTAAAGAAATATTTGTACATCAAAGAGCGATTTTGAAGAACTGGATTTGGAAAAAAAATTTAGTCATATACTGTGTATTTGTTAAGGAAACATTTTAATTCAAATGACTCACTAAGTATAATAAAAACCTTACATATTATCCTGACCAGGGCAAGTAGAATTGCGCAAAGTATGACCCCAACTTATTAATTTTTAATTTATGACAATTGTATAGCATAGCTCAGCTAATAAGAAATATAGTGTAATGATTACTGGGACACAGTGAACCTAAGTACACAGTGGATCACCCCCTATATTTTATTTATTTTTAAAGCTTTTATTTGTAGGATAATTGATTACAATAAAGGATTGATCACATATAGCCTTTAAAATATACCGTAAACTTAAAATGATCCATTTTATCTTGACTGTTTGTTTGGAGCTTCTAAAAGTAAAATTTTCATCATCTATTTTCATTTATAACCTTTCCTTTGTTTATAATTAATGATTATAAACAAATAAAGAAAAAACTTTTTCTTAAGGTAAGTTACTTGTTTTTGTTTAATGTTAATACGCATAAAAGAAAGCTTCAAAATAAAATTTTCATAAGAATATATTGAATTTCAATGGCACAGTGGAACACCCTCTGTTGGAGTAATCAATCCCACAATCCATCCTACTTCTGTAAGCCAGAATTTTCAAAATATTTAGTAATTGCCTATTATCTACAAAAAATACTGTTTTAAAGTAATTATTTAAACAAAAAATAATGGCATTTTATTTAACATAGTAGAAAATATTTTTGTTCATATTACTGTACTGTTCATATTAATCTGTATTTTATATTGATGTTATCATACAATCGCTCTCGGATTCAAAAATATTTCAGGAAAATTTTAGGCTCATGAATATTTTGAAACTTCATTTTAAAATTTTAATGACAATGACTTAATTCCATTTTACTTGCAATTGTTCATGTACCTTAGTCTCTTATTGTTTAAAAAATATAATATTTTTTTAGACAATTTTTCTGTTTTGTATTTGTTTTGTGTCAAAATTATACCCCTGCAAATTTGCGTTACTACTATGTTATTGTAGAGGTAAAGGGCAAAAAAAAAATTAAATTAATAAAAATTAAGTTTATATTGTTTATCAAATAATACTTAATATTGGACCACTGTACCGAATTTCTGGGCCACACTGGTCCACTTCATGAAAATGTGCAAATAATTAAAAAAAAAAGTGTTTGAAACTACATTCTGAAAAAATTCTAATGCTTTCTAATGCTGAAAAGGTTTAAGAAATGTTCAAGAATATTTTCAGGAAGATTGGACTTCACATTAAAGAGAAACAAAAAATGTAAATTGAAAAAGAGGATGCTTTTCCACTAATACAGTTCATGGGGTTGTTTTAATAGGTCATTTTTATTTTTTATAGTTTTTTGTTTTTTATTTGTTATATTCATTTATTTTATTTAATTTATTAATTTACTTTTTATTATTTACGATTTTTAACAATTTTATGTATATATGTTTGATGATGTTATATTTTTCTTTTGAATGTGACTGGTGACAATAAACAAGTTTGGTAACATTTTTTGGCAATTCATCTCTTGGCCCAAGTAGTATGTAAGTATCAAACAATGTTCTTGTTATGTTTGAAAAAAAAAATCTACAAATAAACTTTACACTAAATACTTCTTTTTTTTCTGTTATCTTAAAAAGAGGGTAGTTAAAAAACTTTTTCTACTTAGTGAAATTTTAAATTCTTTGGTTTATCCTGTTGGTTAAACAAATTAATGCAATTTTATTGTACTAAATTAATAGAATGCTGTAAAAGAAATATTTTTAAATGATACAAAAGTTTCGAAAAAATTGGATAGAAAGTTCGACACCTATATATTATGTTTTTGTCAAACAGATATTAAATAAATAAATATAATAATGCAAACACATTAAATATCATAGTAGAATATTTTTGAATTGTGGCATCTGAGAAAAAATTAGCACAAAAAAAAAAGCATCTGGAAAGAGCAATTAGTTTCTGTGATTATGAATGTACGGGTTGTTCCTAAACTCTTGGAATCAACTAATAATATGGCCCATACAAACATCTGAATACTTTTATTCCATCAGAAATGCAATACATTCAATCAAAAATGCAAGGGGAATTAGCAATGTGAAAGTGGATTTTCGTTTACAACTTTCACAATAATAAAAATACCTCAGTAAGATTTACATCATACTTATTTTGTTTGCATGAAATATAATGATATAATCGCAAGTAACAGGGTTTTGGCTAGTGATACAATATATTTTGAATAATGAAATATCTAGCTCAGTGTTGTTTAGATATACATGGTCAGGGTGGGGAATTTTTCAAGAATCTTACCAGACAAGGATTTATTTTACCAGCCTGCAAGATGCAACAGGCACACAGATGAAAATAGTTATGACAAAGATGCGTGTGTTTACAGACGATATTACTATTGCTACATTGCATTTCCATAATTTTTTTGTTCTATAATATTAAGAAATATATACAACAAAGATAATATAAGATAGAACTTAGTATCATATTTATTCTGTAATAATTTGGAAAGTTAAAATATCTAGATTAAAAAAGTGTATCTGATAATGTCTTTATTACCTGCAGTTTTTCAAAAACTAAACATGCCTTGCCAGAAAATCTGCTCGCCAAATGATGCATTTCTCCATCCCTGTACATCATCATAATTTCTAATACATCTGACCATATGTAGAGCTGAACGATGCATCAAAAATTGATTTTTTTGAACAAATTACCTCAACCAATTTTAATCTTTGTTAAATATTGGTATATTGGCTTGCATTATAGCCATACAATCAAATTTCTCACTTTCCACAATCAATGGTGGAGTGAAAACAATGAGAAAAAAGTGCTAAATTAGTCCCCTTTACCATCCCCTATGTCTACTATATCTTGAAATCTCCCATTTACTTCTGGTTACAGGACAAATGGCATTTATTGTTACTACAAATCGATGTAACAATAGTAGCTGAAAAATTAAATTTAGTGTGCTGTAAATCAAAATTAAAAAAATATTTTGTGAGGTGATCAAAACATGAGAACTGATATTTTGATCAGAAAATTTGTGAATATATTTTATAAATACCTCAAATAAATTTCTTCTTCTTGTTGCGGCATATTTCAAATGTGAGCCCTTAACTTCCTGATGCATTCAAAAAGTCATTTTTTGTCCTGCATACATATAGGGCTGTAGTAAAGGGGGTGCTATGGGTGGCTCACCCCCCCCCCCCTCAAAAAAAAAACTTCTGAGCCACCCCTGGAAAAGATTCTCAAGTCACTAAATGAATTTATGTTCTGAGAATCCAAATGAAATTCTGTTCAACAATCTAATTTAGTTTTGAGGATCTCTTGCACTTTAGCAAAAATACTAAATTAGAATTAAATTAAGTGTTTCAACATTTGCTCATCCTATTTGCTCATATGAAGCTAAAATGTGTTTAATTTTGCACTAGTTGTTCACTTGAAGTTTTCATCATCCTATTCTTTTCTTAGCCTAAAATGAAGTTATTGCAGTAATTTAACGAGAAACTTACTGAACAGAAACAGTGTGAATATGTACTTTATCTTTCCGTGGCATAGAGAGAGAGAGAGAAGAAATATGAACCCTCCTCCCCTATTGTTCACTTCTAACTAAAGCCTTGGATACATATAAGTAAAAATCTCACTGTTTTTTAAAAACTGAAATTGAATAAGGTTTTCCATTTCTCGATAAAATGAAGTATCTATCAGAAAAGACTGCCAAACTTGGTATTTATTACAGATTTTTCAAGTGTGACATTTCAGAACTAATCCTCATGAGACAAAAATTGCTTGTAATTAAAAATGTCATACATATATCAAAAATCCTGTTAACTAATGCTTGAGAAATAATCTTAAAACTTAGAATTTTTTTTTTAATTCTTTCATATTTTTTTTAATTTCTATGTTGGAAGATAGGCTATTGTTTTGTTTCATCAATTTTGGTAAAATTCAGTGGTTTGTAGAATTTTTAATGCTGATTCAAAAAATATCAATTATATAAAAAATGATCAAACAATTTTTGAATTATGCACATTTAAATATTTTCCAACATGACCAATTTGCCGCCATTTTGAATGGCAAGTGTGACAGTATAAAATTCTATAAATCTCTCAGGTTTAAGCTGGAACTTTCAAAAATTGTTTTGGTTACATTTAAAATAAAGTAAACTTTCATTTAAACAGATTTTTGTGAATGTTATTCCATTAAATGCTGTCACAAAATATCTTTTTATGATTTATTATTATTATTATTAAAGAAAGCTGTATTTTCAATGGCTGATTTCACCAATTGGTCCGTCTTCAATTTTCATTAAATTACAGAAATGGGTTTCTCAAAGTGTTTTGATGCCTCATAAAAACATTTTAATGAGCGGTTCACACGTGTTTTGTCTAAAGAAGAATTTCAGTTTTACTGATCTTCCAAAAGTAATGGAAAACACAAGATAATGTTGATATTTCGTTAATTACCACAAATAATGTACATATTTGCATATAAAAGATGGATAGGGTTTTATATTACATAAAAATTACAAATATTTTTTATGCTACTAAATTGAAAAAGGGTTCCACAGGAATAAATAGGAATGTCTTGCAAAGCATAGAAATATCTTCATGACAAATTAAAATCTATTGCAAACTTTCAGTAAACTATAGAAAAAAAATCAAACTGGAAAAATAATCTACAAATATTCATATTTTATAACAAAATCATACTTGTATACTGCAGAAGACCCTCAAACCCACATGGCTTGGGACCAGAGTTTGTGTGGATTTTAGAATTTTGCTGTTTTCTGTCTTTATATTTTACATTTTTTATAAACAATAATTTGAATGCAATAATACTATTAAAATTATTATGAATGCTTGCAACATAGTAAAATATAAAAATAATTAAGTAAAATAATAAATTAAAGTGTTAAATATAAATAGAACTTCTCTGAGAAAAAGGCATATATCCTTGCATGAACCTATGTTCTATGCAATTTCACTTGACTTTTCAAGGTTAAAATGCTGGTTTGCATTTTAGAACAGTAACTATGATCACAGCACATTTGGTTGAATTACCACATTACTTTTACCCATGGCAGTGAAGGGTTGAAGTGGGGAGGATGGCTGACATTGAGAAGCCACATTAGAAATTACATAGAGCATAGGAAAGGGCATTCATTTCATGAAAAAGTGGCTGCAGCTGTCAAGAGTTTTTACCAAATTTATGCGCCCAATCCAAAGTTGCGGGTGTGACATTTACACAACTTAATTTAGTCACCAGCAAAAATATTTTTGAGCATTGGTTTCAATTTGTATGAATTTCAATGTAGACCACTTAAACATACATTTATCCAAATCTGAAAATTGTCCAATGTATCATTTATTTATAAAAAAAAAATAATTTCTACCTGTTGCGGGTGTGACATAAAAAGGACATGCATTTTCATCTTTCAGTGCAAAAATGCAAAACTCTGTGAATTATGACAACTGAGTGAATTGATATTTTTATATATTAGACAGTAATACTTAAATAATTATTCTATGAAAAAATTAAATTACTTACTCAATTCTTGCTTTTGTGGAAAATATTCAAAATTTTCGTTGCGGGTGTGACGCCCTGTTGCGGGTGTGACTTGTACGACCAATAAAATAATGACATACACAAATATTTTCAAGTCAGATTTTTTTAATTAAAGAATTAATCAATATTACAATTATAATAACTAGAGAGGAAAATATCAAACAAATTTCATTTCCAATCTTGAATTTATAATTTCTGGTGGGGGTCGCTTTTTTTACAAAAATGCTCTTTTTTTTCCTAGGATACATCTGACTGACTGGGCCAAATATGTACGTTTTCTTACATTTTTTTCAAACATTCTAATTCTATATCGTCACCATCCATTTGTCTTATTTGTCCATCAAAGTTTTCACTTTTTTAATGTCGAGAACAAAACAACTTCTACAAAATCTCCAACTGCACATTCATCGTTGGATATTATATCCTTGTCAAAGTATGGATACATCTAACTGACTGAGCTAAATATAAACATTTTCTTGATTTTTATTCAGATACTCTTATTCTATAACATCCCCATTCATTTGTCTTATTTGTCCGTCAAAGTTTTCACTTTTTTTAAATGTGGAGAACAAAACAACTTCTTCAAAATCTCCAACTGCACTCTTATCATGGATATTACATTTTTGATAAAATATGGTAACAAATTCTCTTGTGATCACTTCCTGAAGTTATTGCTACATTAATTGTTCCTACGTCAATAAAAACAGCATCATGTATCGATTGAATGTTGAGCTCCGATTGTGCTTGGTGCCAGCATTCATGAAGCACTTTCACAATATCTTCTGAAATTTCACATTCAGCAAAGTTCTTTTATATTTTTTAGAACTTTTTCTACACACATGGCAAAATCTGAAGCTGAATTTATAGTTGCAGAGTGTTGCTAATGTTACAATTTTCTTGGCAACTGCACCAACCCCCTTGACAACTCCTTTACCATGAGATGAAATGCAAAAAGATTGCCAGCCTTTACCATGATTTTTTAAAATAGTCTCTTCTTTTCTCGCCTTGCTTTGTCTCTTTCTTTCTCTTGTTCTAGATATCCTTCATATTTAAAAGGGGTTTCCTTAATCTTTTTTCGATGATATCATGATCTTTCTGTACTCTTCATTCTCTGCAAAAGAGAAGAAATTAAAGTATAAACTGAATAAACATATCACTTCCAGTACAAAAATATAAGCTTAACAAATTTTTAATATTTATCCCTTGAAATTCCTAATCTTACATAAAGTTAATTATGTTAAATTATGGTTAATTTCAAAATGACTACATACATTTTATGCTAACTTAATAAACATTTTAACAGTTTCTATTATTCTTACCTCTACTTTTTATTTAATTTGAATTAAAAGAGAAAAAAAATCTTCTCCTAATAGATTTACTTATTTTAAAAAACTAAAAATATATATATTAGATAAATACTATCAAATAACAAAATTTAAAAAATGTATATAAAAAACAAAACAAAATTAACAAATTTAAAGAAAATTGCTAAAATATTGTTTCGTAATTTTCTTTTTTTAATTTCTATAAAAATCTTACCTTTTAAATTAATTTCTTAATCATATATCACTAATAAAATTATTTTCTTGTAGTAAAGCAACAATTTTATCAATCCAAACTGAATAAATCAACTGCACACAGTGTCACATGCTCAGATGATGCAAATTTTTATTTATTAACTGGAATTCCCTCTATTAAATCAAAGGGTATAGTTAAAGCTGCCAAGTTATGTTTTCTAGCATATTATTTTTTTTATAAATTTACATATAATTTGTTCAAATATGCATTTGTAATCAATTTTAAAAGACGTTGCGGGCGTGACTTTAAATAAATATCACATCCGCAACAGGGACATGTCACGCCCGCAACGCTCAATAATTATGATTAAAATATTAATTAATTTCTTTTGTGTCTGTAATTCAAAGTATCTTAATAAACTATTTTTAAATATAAAGTTTCATAACTTTGAATAAAAAATATTTTTCTGTAGAGATATAAATGTAAGTTTTTGTTGCGGGTGTGACACAATAATTAAGAGTAATTAAATATGCTTACCTTTTGTAATAAAGATTAGTGAACACTTCTCTGTAGACAAAAACTCTCAATTATAGCTGTCAGATCATATATATCCAAGTTTGGAGATTTTCAGAATGTTTGTTCAGCTGTACGAGACCATGAAATGTAAAGGTTTTTACCAAAGTCTATTTGACAAAGTCATAGTGTCACTTTATTAATTAAAATAAGTATGTTAATGATAAAAATTTAATTCTTTTTTGATAAAATATGAAATAGTACACTCTTAACAGCTAATATGCAAAATTTCAATCATATTTAAAGAAATTTAAATTTTCATCCTCATGTCCTTTTTTTTGTGGATTGGGCGTATGAATTTTTCTGAGTTATGCCAAGATCAAACTATAAAGTGATCATTTCAAAAAATGAATTCATGAAAAAGCGATTATTGTTGGTAAATTTAATTGAGTTATATTCACAATTTAAATTAGAATATTCAAAATGTCAAAATTGGGTTTTTAAAGTTTTATATGCTGTGACCAAAATGTTTCATGCTTGCAGATTCTTCAATCTGGGAACATTGTTCTGAATTGCCCTTGTTGGATTTTGAGTCCTGTATGTATCGGTATTTCCACATGAATTAAGTCATACTTCCAACAGTACATAATGTGATAATTTCATGCATGAATTTTGTACTGTTTAAGGAAATGAAACTTGTCAAAATGGCTACCTAATTGACAGTTAAAATTTAGTGCCGCTTCTTAATAAATGTCTTATTATTTTTCTTTCTGTTTTTAGATTCAATCGTGGATAAAACTACTTTTGCTGAAGTTTGGTAAGTCACTTCCTTGGTTGAAAATGGCAACAATCTGATAAGACTGATCCCTTGAACAAATTCCTGTTATCATCCGATATTAAGCATATTCATTTTAGAAAATGTCATCAATTACAGAGGAAAATTCTTCCACCAGTGAACAGCACTTTGTTCCTCGAAATGGGGATAGAGGAAAACATTCCTCATCTGATACAGGAATGAAAACTTTTGTTTGTGAAGTATGTTGCAAGAGATATTCTCAGAATGGGCATCTAAGCAGGCATCTCTTGACACATACTGGAGAGAAACCCCTTATTTGTGAAATATGTTCCAAAGGATTTTCTCGGAATGATCATCTAAGAACCCATCTCTTGATGCATACAGGTGAAAAACCTTTTGTTTGTGAAATATGTACTAAAGGATTTTCTCAGAATCCTACTTTAAAAAGGCATCTCTTGACGCATACTGGAGAGAAACCTTTTGTTTGTGAAATATGTTCTAAAGGATTTTCTCAAAATAATGATCTAAAAAGGCATCTCTTGACACATACTGGAGAGAAACCTTTTGTTTGTGAAATATGTTTTAAAGGATTTTCTCAGAATAATGATCTAAAAAGGCATCTCTTGAGGCATACATGTGAAAAACGTTTTATGTGTGAAATATGCTTCAAAGGATTTTGTGATAATAGTAATTTAAGACAACATCTCTTGGTGCATACAAGAGAAAAACCATTTGTTTGTGAGATATGTTCCAAAGGATTTTCTCGGAATGGCGACTTAAAAACCCATCTTTTGATACATACAGGAGAAAAACCTTTTGTTTGTGAAATATGTTCCAAAGGATTTTCTCAGAATGGTAATCTAAGAAAGCATCTCATGACACATACATGATAAAATTCTTGTGTTCTGAAATGTACTTCAAAGAATTTTCTAGACTTTGTCAACTAGAAAGACATCTTATGATTGATACTTGAGAAAACGTTTCGTTTGTCCAATGTGTTTTCCAAGGATTATCTGATAACCATTGTTTAAAAAAACATTTGCCTCATACTAATTAGACACCTCTTGAAAATCTGTTGTATTTTTTTGTTTGTTAAAATTGAGTATGAACCTTGTATGTGTCGCTGCATTTACTGTTATCATATCTCTTCTGTTTTAGTTCTTTGTAATAAAATAAGTAACTGTAAAAAGTTTTCATAATTGTCACAGTTGTCATTTTGATAAAAAGCAAATAATTCTTGGCCTGTTCATTAAGTTTGAGTGAAACTTTTTGATGGTTTTAATATTTGCTATTCTACTGTAAAGTAACTTTCACCTAAAGTTAAAACTTAATCTGACCTGAAAAGGATTAAATAGCACTTAATATGTTAAGTGCGGATCTGGAGGGTCCTCAAGGGGGGGGGGGGGATTTAAAAAATTGGGAGACTCGCATCCTATGCGCTGGTCAGGGCTAATATTTTTACAATGGGTCGGGTTTGGGTCCGGTTAACTTCTATATTTTCTGCAGGTCGGGCTTGGGTCCGGTCGACTTTTTTTTCAAGCGGGTCGGGTTTGGGCCCATTTGATTTCTACTTTTTTCTGCTGGTCGTGTTAACTAATCAGGGGCGTGTGAACAGAAAACTGCGCCTGGACAAAATTTCAGCTTGCCCCCCCCCCCCAGAATAATTTTCTTGTGACAGGCAAAAATGACGTTGATAGTATAAATTTGACATCGTTTAAATTTCCGGAACCAAGGCGACCGCCCCACCCTTTCGCACCAAGCTGTAACTAATACTTTTTCTGTGGTTCGCATTTGGGTCCATTTGACTTATACTTTTTGCAGTGGGTCAGGTTAACCTCTTTTGCTGTGAGTTGCGTTTGGGTCCGGATGACTTCTTTTTTGCTGCGGGTCGGGTTAACTTCTACTTATAACATAAATCATAATAGTAAAGCTGTACAATACGAAGAAAAGTAAAATTTAAAAAATGCATTTCTTAAGATTTCACTAAACAAATGTGCAACATAAATATATTTTTTACGAATAATAAATAAGATGCCAGCCCGAATTGGGCTCGGAGTGAAGAATTGCACGAATCGTTTGTAAAAAATAGTATATAAAATAAAGTTTGGTATAAAATAAAATTGTACTTTATACATAAAAAAAGTCTCATATTTTGTGTCCTTTATTAAGAAAATATTATGGACATGTTAATGAAGTGTGTTTCATGAATAAATGCATGGAACTTGTAAAAATTATTATCGATTATTTGTCAAATCGAACATTTATCAATTTTCTATAAAAAGTACACATTTTTAACTATAACCATTTCATTCCTCATAACAATCTTTTGGGTAGACATGACCCAGATAATAACATTAAATTAAAAGTTTTAAATTACGATGTTTTTACAGGAATAAAGGAAACACTGCTCAATTGCTTTCTATCGGAATAATGTGGAAGTTAAATTTACTTACGACCAAAAGTGACTTCAGCATCATGAGAATTCACAAAAAAGCAACTATCTCTAAAATTATTTCCATATGAAAAGCGATTACGACCTGTGTACGCTTTGTACAATAGTAATCTAAATTATGCGCCAAAAGCAAACTAAAATTGGAAGAAAATATCCTCTTCGCATTAAATGTCTAAATAATAATGATAATAAACAACACTACAGTCAAAGATCTATAATCCGCACACCCATGATTCACTGTTTCCTTATTTTTTTTTAATTTTTTCTAAAAAAAAACGTTTTGGGATCACTAATTTGTAAATATTTTAACTGTTTATTTCATTGTTAACATTCGTAAAATAACGTGAATTATAGAAAATAGTGGATTGTGAATGTGCGGATTATAGATCTTTGACTGTATTACAAAATAATCTCTGCTACAGACAAAAACCAAACTACAGACAAATTCATTATTTCCGCTTTTTTGATGGCGCCAGAACATCGTTGGAAATGGCTAAAATAGGTCTGTAGAAGTGCCTAATAATTTGCTTTTAAAATAGCATTCTAAAGCTACAATAAAAAAAAACACAATTTCTGCTTCCCCTTCATTCTAATCAAAATGTCAATATAGTGATTTGAAAAGGAACAAGTAATGTTTAAGGGGGGGGGGAGGCAAGCTCTTTTAATATTTTCTATTCATTGATAAATAAAATTTATGGATTTCAGAAAAAAATAAGTCCGGGTCTGAGCACTATCTCTTCTCTAATACAGACATTTAGGAAGAATGACTCCAGGTAGGGCTCGACATGGAAGAAAAACAAGTCTGGCCCGACCCAAATCATCAGAAAAATAAAGATCAGGATAATGCCCGGCTCTAAAAGTCAGAAAACCTAACCCAGCCCAACCCTAGGGTGTATGATCGCCCCTTCGCCATCTCCCCCCTCCACCTTAGATCCGACATTGCCTGATTCATGAATTGGTGCGGCCCGGGCCGGGCCGCGCCGTGCCGACCTTGGCCTTCAGCCTAAGCCCTATTCCATGAAGATCTCTCACGTTGGTTTGAAAAACTTTGTGGGCCCAAGGGGGGGCGATTGCCCCATCGCCCCCCCCCCTTAGATCCGCCATTGATCCGAGCCCGATACAAAAAGTATACAAAAATAAATAAATAAAAGATTTAATGATATTTTAAAATTGTTTCAAATGTGATATCTCATTTTTAAAATTTTCTTATAAAATTTACTGTTAAATAAAAATTTTAATTCAAGCTTATGAAAAGAGCAATTTGCTCTGAAATAAAAATATCCTTCATACCTAAAATGATTCCCATATTTCTTGTCCTTTAAGAAGAAAATTTGATGGACATATTAAAGAAGTGTAATGAATAAATGGATAGAGTTTATAGAAATTACTATTTGTACGCTGAAGAATCAAAAAACGTTTTCAATTTCCTATAAAAAGTGTACATCTTCAGGGGTGTAGTCGTAAAAAAACCACAGGTTACACGATCGACGCAGAGGGTATATGCTCAAGGCACAGAGTGTATCCTAGAGAGTACATCCTATGGGTTTCATGAGAAACAGAGGGTTATACGGTGTTCCTTAAAATAATTCAGAAGGTATACCCAAGTATACCTTCACTTCATCCCCTATACATTTATCTATAATTAATTCATTTCTCTTAACAATTCCCCATGACTGACGGGAACCTTAAAATCAACGAAAATTAAAACATTGATACAGTTATCTTAAAGTTCCGTTGTTTTTATGGGATAAGAAGAAACATTAATCGAATGTTTTCTATAGGAATAACATGTAAAATATGTTAACCTCGAAGTTAAATCCTTAGCATACGCAAAATTCATGATGACAAACAGAAAAAAAATCACAATGCTGTTGTCATATGAAGAACAATTATGATTCGTGCACAGTCAAATAATTTGCAAACCTCAAGCATCTAGTCTGCATCAAAAACAAAGAAATCATTCTCTAACAAAATAAATAAATAAACGATCGAATTAAAAAATATCTTCTGCCTTAAACGAAAATCCAACCAGAAGCTAATTTGTTATTTATGATTATTTTGATAGGCGCCTTATCAATTAATCGTCGACGGAAATGCAGTAGACAAATCTTCATACATCACAAATTTTCTTTTGAAGCAACAATCAACTATTGAAACATAAAAAAAAAATATTTTTCTTTTTCTTTCGGTTTGATCAAAATAACACTGAAATGACTTGAAAAAGATTAAATAATTTTAAAAGGTAAATAGTAGTTCTTTCAATCTCTTCTACACATAAATGTTTTTTAATTCTCAGAAAGAATGAACCTGAGCCCCCCCCCCCCTCCTCCGGGCCTGAATACTAAAATGAAAATAGAGCCTGTGCCCGCTTCGGACCCGGGTTTGGGCTCGGGCTTTCATGCTGGGGCTGAGCCTGTCTCATCTCTAATTTGTACAACCTTCCAACCCCTCCGTTCTCCAGGCTAATCACATGGTGGAATTATCGTTTTACATCTGTATTTCCTTTCAATTTTTTTTTTGCTCCTATCTAGACTTTAGATAACAAAAGCAAAGATATAAATAGTAGTTTCTATCCTTGTTGAGAATTTACTCCAATTTTTTATGGAAATATGCATGCAATAGAAATGTGTTAAAAAAATTCCATAAAGAAACAACATCAAATTGGGATTATAAAACCAATTTTTTTGATTTACTGTAATTAATACAGATTGTAGTAAATATTCTAGTTTTAAGAAAGATGAATAAAATAATTTTCTTAAAAAGAAAAAAGAAAGAATCAAGGTTTCTTCTTTTATCACATTTCAAAACATAGACTGTTAGTTTTGATTAACGAATTGAACTAACTTTGCTTACATTTTTCTTCTTTTTTCTTTTATAAATTTTGATTTAAAAAAAAATCAATCTTGGATCTGCGCGAGCGGTGGGGGGGGAGGTGCCCGGGCACCCCCCTTGGCCACGTGCATGAAGAGCAATCTTGTTGTTCACACCAGTGTTGAATTCAGGGGGTGGCCCAGGGGGGACATTTACCCTGGAGCAATGAAATGTCCCCTGAGAAAAGTGTCTGAATTCAATATTAACTTGGTATAAGCTACGCAGTTATTACTGAAGTTGAAGATATACTAAGGGGCTGAGTTAAGAGGGACAGAAGAAGAATCATTTGGTATTTATATGACAGCTGGGTACACTCACAGGACAGGGTTTCATTTTGATTTCCTGTTCTGTAAGTGTAACTCGCTAGTTCATTAAATACCTTAAATTACACGTCACAAGAATATATATGGAACTTGGTACCTAAGCTGTAATCGCTGTTAGTTGACACATCTTCCACACTACTTTTGTTGCTGCTCTGGTTTTTATTTTAGTCTGTAATATCAGCATTTCATTCAGGAAATTAATATTATGTTCATTTGTGATTTGAAAAGTTATTTTAGCTGTACATTACATTTTTGGATAACAATTCTGTTAAAAAGTTCATTATTTTATAGCTTTATCTAAAAAGTATTAAAAATTACAAATGCAATAAGAATTCTAAAATTAGTATGAGTGTGGCTAAATTAAAACGAAGATTCATATTAGTTTAATATTTTCAATGTTTAATAAATAAAAAAAGCACATAGTGTGAATAACTACAAAAGAGTATTTTTGTAGCTTTATCTTTTCCAACCAGGGTTGTTAAATACTTATGTTTTTTCAGAAAAAAACCAACCCACTGTGTTTTTTCAGGGTTTTTGTGTATTTTTTTTTTTTCGAGTTATGGGAGGTTGTTCAGAATGCTTGAAAAAAATTGTACTTATTACTAAATTTAAATTAGCTAATTGATTACAAATATACATAAATCAATGACAGTAAGAAAAATTATGCTTTGCTTTTAGATAAATTGATTATTAGTAATAATTTGAACAATAAAACTATCATTAAAGTATGTTACTAAAACTAATGCTAAATCAGAATTTTTAAACTAATATTTTGTTAAGGGTAAAATATGTTTATTCATTTTAATTGAAGTGATTGCCTATATATATATAATAAATATTTTCTCTAGAAAAAATTCATTCTAAAAATTGAATTCTGAAACATATTGATTAATGATGGATTGCAAGATTTTTTCTTTTTAATTGTTTGCATTCCAAAATATGTTGCTATATTCTTTCTAAGGCATAGTAACATTTCCTTAGCCTGAGGTAAATAAGAAATTTCCAATTTACATATTCAAAGCATTCTTCACTCCATTTACTGAAAGGACAATAAGAAGGAATTTTCAAGAACAAAACAATATATACACTAGTGTCCAAAAGTTAAGCATAATTGGTAATTAAGTAATGAAAGATTTATGAATCGGAATGTGCTGAAACTCCAGGTGTGTAAACAAAATAGTACGCGTCACATATTTTCGTGAAGAGTTTTCCCCGAAATCGAACAGGGGACCGTCAACAAATTGAAAAAGAACGAAGATCTTTTGGATAACCCTGTCAAAACTAATGTAGCAAAAGCATTCAAACTGCACATTATGATTAATTGGCTTATTGTAATGTACTGTGTTAATTTTTACAAGGATAGCATGTATACTCGTAGAGAAATTAAGGTTTTTATAAAAACAGTCCTAAGTTTTTTGCTTATAATTTGCAGAGTTCTTATTAAAATAATGTTCTTTTTTGAAAAAATGACAAACACCATTGTACACAATACCCTGTCATCAAAATTAAAAAATAATAAAAATTGTATGACAAATGAGCAGGTTTACTAAATAATTTTTTACTGTGCATGCGTGAACGCTATTAAAATTTCATTTGCATATTATGTTAGTTAAATGTATAGAGCAACTTTTGTGAAAGTCTCAAA
This sequence comes from Maratus speculifer, assembly GCA_964019185.1. Classification (NCBI taxonomy): domain Eukaryota; kingdom Metazoa; phylum Arthropoda; class Arachnida; order Araneae; family Salticidae; genus Maratus; species Maratus speculifer. The sequence continues at coordinate 26,879,753 of CAXHSM010001376.1, read as the reverse complement.
AACATAGTTTAAAAATTCTGAAAATTATCGTTGATAGAATGAGATCAAAATCCTTTATTCTCTAAATGAAGCAAAAAGATGAGGGGCTGTATCCATATTCCATTGTTTAGTGCCTACACAATATTGCACATACAACTATATTTAGGTAAAACCCCTGATTTTTTTGCTTCCTTTAGGAATAACGGATTTTGAGTTGATTCTATAGGCGACCATTTTCAGAATTTTCAAGCTATGTTTTTGAAACTTTTACAGAAGTTGCTCTATACATTCAGCTAACACAATATGCAAATGACATTTTGATATCGTTGACGCATGTGCAATGAAAAATTATTTACTAAACATAATCATTTTTCATACAATTTTTATTATTTTTAAATTCTGATGACGGGGTATTGTGTACAATGATGTTTGTCATATTTTCAGAAAAGAATATTATTTTATAATAAGAACTCTGCAAATTATAAGCAAAAAACTTGGAAAAATTTGGGACTGTTTTTATAAAAACCTTAATTTCTCTACGAGTGTACATGCTATCCTTATAAAAATAAACACAACACAACACATTACAATAAGCCAATTAATCATAATGTGCAGTTTGAACACTTTTGCTATATTAGTTTTGACAGGGTTATCCAAAAGATCTTCATTCTTTTTCAATTTGTTGACGGTCCCCTGTTTAATTTCGGGGAAAACTCTTCGTGAAAATATATAACGCGTACTATTTTGTTTACACACCTGGAGTTTCACCACATTTTGATTTATATTTCTTTCATTACTTAAAAATAATTACTTAATTCCCAATTATGCTTAACTTTTGGAAGCCAGTGTACTTCCTTCCTTCCTGTTTCTGTAGTCAAGAAAAGTAATTTGTTTTGATCTTAAAAATCCAACACTTGACGTCAGAAATTTTTATATGGTTCATTTGATGTTTTATGACTTTTTATCAGAAGTCTAAAAATCAAAGATCACCAGTGAACATTGTTGACTATGTCTCTCTATGTCTTTCATTTGCTGATGATCACAGAATGCTCTTAAAAGAAAGGCAATTGACATATCGTCAGTTTTTTCTAAAGCAAACCAAATAAAATTGCATTAGTAATTTAACTGTTACAAGTAATTAAAAATAAATTTATGATACAAGAGAGTATTTTTTTCTTTTTGTTTAATAAATAAAGTAATAATGTGAATTACAATACTTTAACAGCGGTTTTTGCCAAATACCAAATATTTGGCACACAGGTTCTTTAAATTCAGAGTTTTAAAATATTAAAAATTTTATATAGTATTTAACACACACACTTTCATGTTCTTAAACAAGATCTTTTTAAAAAATAACTTTATACACTAAAAAAAATCTATGCTTTGAATTGATATTTCATAAGAGGATAGTTTTAAAGCATTTTTAATTTGATGGACTCTATTATAGGTTAAAACGAATGAATAATATTATCTGATATTCTAAAACAAATATTGAAAAATAACTTTATATTGCAGTATTTGCTCATAAAAATATTAGATAAAAAAACATATTTTTCATCCTGAAGAACCAAAATGTTATTCTGGCTAAAGAATCAAATATTTAAGAGTGCTGGTCAATAAGATATCAAATTCCTTTGCTAGAGTCAAACTTATAGGTTCATAATGCATTCATATTTTTAAAATATCTCCACTGGAAATTATTTTAGAAAATTCTTTTTTCTTAAAACATGCATATTATCTTTGTGTGTTTTTGTAATCAAAATGTTTCTAAAATTTATACTTTATTAATAAGTTTATGTGTTAAAATCATTATGAGCTGTGTTAAACGTTTAGCAATTACAAAAATATGGACAAACAAAATTTCAAATAAATGGAACACACACATGTAATTATTGATACATAAAGAATTATTCCTATTTTCTACCATTAGTTTTTACTTATATTAAACATATTTTGCCAAAGTAAATAATTTTTTTTTGCTTTTAAGCTTAACTAATTTGTCATATGAAAAATTTAACATTTATATTCTAACTTATCTAAAATAAAATTTAAACTAGAAATATCTTTATTATTCTTTTTTTAGCATGAATAAACAAAATTACTGTTCTAACTTGTCGAAATGTAAAACTTAGATCAAAAATGTCTATATTATCATTTTCTTAATATGAAAAAACGAAAACATAGTGCAAAAAAACTAATCAAAACAGAGATATTTTAATAAACAGTCGCAGTTACGCTATCAAATGATAAACAAATCAGATTTTCCAACCACGTGATCACTTTACCCAACAAAATTCTGCAGGTAATGTGGGTTACCCGAAATCTTGGTAATTCACGGCTCTGAACGGTACGAAAAGTCATGTGACAGCGGTCTCTGAATGCTTCAGGTTCTACTCGGGAAACCCTACATAACCCAGGTTTACGTCTCTGAATGCCATCAAAGAGAATGACTCCAGTCCAGATTCGATCTGGAAGAAAAATAAGTCAGCGTCAGGCACAACTCAAATCTGCAGGAAAATAATGATCATGATAGTATCAAATAAATGACGGCCCCAGCTCTGAAAGCAGCAAGACCAGACACAGCCCGAGCCTAAAGAACTTAAAAAGGCATGGTCCGGGGCAGGCCGTGCCGGATTCAAGAAGGATTTAACTCATTTCCTGTGAGGATGCATGTCTTTTTGGAAACTTTTATTATCCCAAGAAGGGAGAACAATCTCCCCTTCACCCCCCTCTTAGACCCGAACTTGGACCCAACCCAAATCTGCAGAAAAATAATGATCACAATATGGCCCGGCTCTGAAAACGAAAAGACCTTACCCAGTACGAGTGTCGTGAATTTAAAAAGGCCCGGCCAGGACTTGAGTTAAGCTTCAATTCATTTCCTTCGAGGATGCATGTCTTTTTGGAAACTTTTATTTTCTCAACGGAGAGGGGGGGGCGATAGTCCCTTCAGCCCTCCCCCTTAGATCTGCCATTGTCCCGAGCTCAGTATTTTGGCCTTGGGTTGAGCCCATCTTACCTTTACTGTTTACTTCTAGGAAGAAGGACACCAGACCATACCTGAAAAAAACAGGATGGCTCAGTCCAGCTTTGCAGGAAAAAAATAAGACCTGATTTGCCCCGTTTTTGAAAGTGTGAAGGCCTGATCCAGTCCCAGTATAATAAAGTTGGTATGACCCGACCCGGGTCGCCAGTCTCCGATTTAAATCTAGCCACTTTTCCGTGTGTGAATCTAATGTCATTTTGCAGACCCTTTATTGGGCTCAATCGGGGGGGGGGGGCATCGCCCCATCGCCCCCCCCCCCCTTAGATCCGCCATTGAGTGATAAACATGAGAGGTGAAACTTTGAAGTTCGAAGTTTTCTTTGATTGACTGATTTTCTGATAAATGTTTAAAAACAGTTGTAAGCATGTAATGATAAAATATCTATATATCAGCAAGACTCGAGTTTGATGTAGATAATTATTGCAATAATAGTTCATTCTATGTTGAATTTTTAGAAATTGTGCGAGAACAGTTTTTTTTTTACACTGAATGCATATAATTTCAGTTGCAGTTTTTCTTAAATCAACCAAAAACTGGATAGTTACCAATTTTAAAAGTTATGATGAAAAGATCTAAGCAATATTAATGACAGCAAATTCGTGTAATATTTGCTCTTATGTGGTGAAAATTTCAAATAGTTTCGTTCGAAATATTAAATGTTTAGAAAAATTAAAGTTTGTATTCTTGTATGTTTTGTATTATTAAACTATAAAGATAATATTCATATTTAAGAAATGATGTGTGATTTAATAATTTTCTCATAAACAGTTGTTAAAATTTTGTAATGCTAAAACATATAGGATCGAGAATAAAGTTTGATATAAGTAAGCATTATAAAAATTCAGAAATCTTTATAGTGTTAGGTGAAACATACGCTAATTTGATTACCGTAAAATATCATTAATCCGCTCCCTCCCCCCCAAACGTGACGAAAAATCATAAAATAATTGGAGGGGGGGCGCTTACACGGGATTTTTTCGCGATCGTTTCACGAAATTTACGGGGATGAATCATGATAAAATGAATGAATCGTGAATCTTTGAATGAATCATGAATTTTGATACTAGAAATAATTTGCGTTTTTTTTTTTTTTTAACGTAAATTCTGTCGCAAAAACGTAGAAAGAGGGAGAAATTTGTAAAAAAAAAAAAAGGCTTGAAATCAATTAAAAGATCTCGAAAAAACGCACATTTCATCAAAGATTCATCATTCATTCATTTCATCACGATTCATCCGTCCTCAAGCAACCCGTTTTCAGGGATTTTTTTTAGAGGGAGGGCGCTTTCTCGGGATTTTTTGAAAATTTCAAATCTTTTATAAAGTAGCGAGAAGGGCGGATTAACGGGATTTTACGGTAATAATATGAGCAGAATAAGTGGAATTAGTCACACATACTATCTAAACATTAAGCATAATATTTATACTTTAAATAACTTGATGTTTGATAGTACAGAAATTTCAGAAAGGTAAGTTAAAACATATGACAATTTGATTAATAATATGAGTTGAATAACTCAGATTAGTTTTAATATGTCAAGTGTCTAAAGCAGCAAGTAACTTTTCAGTTTCTAGTATAAAAAAGAAATGTATAATATTTGTTGTAAGATCTCGAATGTACTCAAATCGTGAAAAATGTAAATATGAATACTTTATGAAGACATTCAAAATTTTTTAAAATAGTGAAAGTTTGGCTTAATAGTTATTATCTTGTAACATTATATAGACAAATGAATTTCAAAGTTGAAAAGTTGTGTAAAAATTTGTCTTTTCTTAAAAATTGATATTTATTTCTGTTTAATTAATGATACGTGTTAAGTTTTTGTTGTTAGAACTAAACTATGTGTTTTATTATTCATATAGAAATCCATTTTCCTTTTTTTGTGGTTCAAAAAACTATAATAAAAACTCATCAAATTCACTTGAATTCACTTTTTTCCCCCTAAAAATTTGATATTTCTATTATTTTTCTTAATTATTTGTACTCATTATGTCTTCCAAATTTCAATTTTGAGATATTGTTGTAACTGTTATGAAATTAGGATGGATAAATAGTCTAAATCCCTTCTTTTTCTCTTTCTAGTTGGTATTTTTATCTTGAAGGCAAATATTTTCTTGTATATCTCTGTGAAATTTGACGTCAAAACTCTTTTGTTATGTCCTCCTACTATTAAAGAATGTGAGGTTGGATGAATGGAAGATGCTATTATTGTTCACTTCTAATGTTCACATCAATAAAAATCCTGTTGAATTCATAAAATTGAGAAAATTAGTTTAAAAAATGTATTTTAGATGTGTTTTCGAGAAAACATTTCACAAAATATGAAATTTTTGGTTATTGATCAATTTAAAAATGGATTTATTTTGGTTAATTATGTATAGATATTTTGAGATTTAGTCACTTAAAGTTTAAAATCTTACGTAACTAGTGTTTTAAAGTATGTTAAAATCTCAGATTGATGTAAAAGTTAATGCAATTGGTCTTCTTTCTTTAAAAAATTGAAAAGTAATTGTAAAGAGTTTTAATAAACATGCTAAAATGTCGCTTTGTCCGTTCCCCACCTACCTGGGATGAATGATTGGGGTGGGGGGGGTGAAGGAGATGAAAAGGTGTGGTGAAGGGGTGCAAAAAACATAAACTAAAACTAAGTATTGGTTCGAATATGATGTCACAGAAGGCACGTGTAGTTCAAATTTGTGTGTGCTGAATATTATTTGAAGTGCAATTCGTTCATGTGCTAAAATCCTACTTGGTATATAAAAGTATGATAAAATCTCAAATTAGAGTTAAGCATATTTGTTTAAATTCGTCTTTTTTCATTAGAAAATCTTTAATTTCCTTTGTTATTTGTTTATTTATGTAAATTCATTAAGCAAACGACTGTTCAAATCTAAAAAAAAAAAGTTTAAATTTCCCTTTTAAATTGAAATCTCGTCTTATAGTTATTCTAAAGAAACCATTTTTCCATTATTTTGTTCAATTAATAATAATTAAGGAACTGATTACACAAAATTCAAATACATTTGTTTAACTTTTATCTTTTAATTTGTTTTTCTGATTTTATACTTTTAAAAATATAAAGAAATCGGCTAAAAATTTATATCATGCATAATTCACATCAAAACCCTAATACAGTAGACTCCCTCAAATCTGCAAACCAGAAATCCGCAACTCTCTAAAATCCGCACATATTTTATGGATGTAAACAATGAAACTTTAAGTTCAGATATTGGAACAAAATTTGATTTTTTTAGTTTTGTATCAGTTCCATATCTTTTTTAATTTGTAATTTTTTAATAATACTCTATTCATGTTTTTTCATGAAGGAAGAATAAATTTTTTTGGAAAAAAATCAAGATATTGCTGATATCACTGGTAATCAGAATCTTCTTACCAAATATATGTATGCATTAATCAAGATTTTTTGGTTATTAAACCAGGCTAAACTTGAAAAAAAAAAACCTTATTTTATGATTTTGATGTGAATTATGAGGCATGTTTTGTTGAATAATTTTGGAAAAATACATTTAATCTTTATAATGAATATTTAATCATACACTATTGATTATTAACTTGATCTTTGCTATTAGTACTTTAATCATTTTAAAAATTATCTAAATTTTTATTACTTTAGTTTATTACTTATTTTAATATTTTATTATATTGTAAACATTCATTACAGTTCCGATTGCACTATTAATTGTATTCAATTACTGTTTAAAAAATGTAAACAAAGCAATGACCAGAAATTCGCAAAATTCTAAAATCCGCACAACTTCTGGTCCCAAGCTGTGCGGATTTGAGGGAGTCTACTGTATAAGGAAGTTTTATTTCAGGTTTAGCCATACTTAGTAACCAAAAAGTCATGATTTATACATAAATATATTTGGTAAGAAAATTGTGATTACCAATGATATCAGCAATATCCTTGACATCAGAATTTGTAGCTTTTGTCACAGTAAAATTGTGAAGATTTATTTCCACACATTCATCTTCAGTCTTTACATATTTTTCAATTAAAATATCTAAGAATTCACATACAGTCGACTCTCGTTAATTCGAATTTTCGCTTAATTCGAACTAAACTTTAAGTCCTAAAACTTTCAATGGTAGAATAACGTTAAAAATTTTCATTAATTCAAACTCATTTTTTCTTGACTTCGTTTGATTCAAGCTAACTAGAATTCTAATTTTTCATTTTTCTTTTCTTTCTCACGGATTTTAGATCATTTGAATAACGTTCTTTCTTTGATTTTTGTGAAAATTGTTTTGAATGAATACATATAATCCAATCAGAGCCTGATCAAGCTGAAGTTGGGCCCAGGGCCTGTTAAAAAGTTGGGCCCCCTACCTACTCATTTTTGGCGACACTTTCAGAAATAAAAGGTTTATTTGATGAGTTGACAAAGTTGTTTGGGTGAAAAGTGCCTATTTTAAAAGCTCCTAAAAATTTTATTGAGGCATTCAGAATAATTAAATTTTACATTTCATATTTTATAAAAGAATATTATTTGAAAAGTATTTGATTAAGGAAAAAAAAATCAGCCACATAATTTGTGGGCCCTTGAAATTGTTGGACCCAGGGCCAAGGCCCCGGAGGCCCGTGCATTAATCAGGCCCTGAATCCAATACATTTGGTATCCACTTTCTTAGTGTCCCATATATCCATCAGTGGTGCTTTAAATTTTTCTTCCATTGTGCTTGTTTCTAACATTTTAATTAGTATAAGTATTTATACATACTAATATAATATTAAGGCATATTCTAATGATAACAGATGAAATAAATTAAAAAAACACTATAATATTAAATCCTTTGTAATAGCACCATGACCATATTATGCATGTTTTTATTTCATATTTTTCATAATTCGAAAATTTCTTGTGGTCTCGACGAGTTCGAATTAATGAGAGCCAACTGTATATAGTTTTTAGTTTCCGTAAGAATCACATCAAGAAATTCATTTGGGTATTTATACATCTTTGAAATAAATTAGTTTTACACTCAAAAGAACTAACATAATCAAAAGGTTTTGTCCACGACAAATCTTTTCAAATATTTTGTAGATTTTGCCAGCAAAATGATAATTACTTTTTACAACATCAAGTAATATAATATGCCCCAATCTATTCAATTTATATAATTTATCAATAATCTCAAGCAATTTTAACAAATATTTAAGTAAAATTTTATCAAAGTATACAAATTCAGCAGTACAGTAGATTCCTTCAAATCTGCACAGCTTTTGACCAAAGATTGTGTGGATTTTAGAATTTTATGGATTTCTGGTCATGGATTCATTTGAATTTTTAAAAAGTAATTTAAATGTAATTAATAATGTAATAAAAAATATAACGAATGTTTACAATATAATAAAATATTGAAATAAGTAATAAATTAAAATAATAAAAATTAAGATAATTTTTAAAATGATTAAAATATTAAAAGCAAAGGTCAAATTAATAATCAATAATGTATGATTAAATGTATTTTTCCCGAATTATTAAATGAAACTTGGCTCATAAAGGTACACTGCTAATTCACATCAAAATCATAAAATAAAGAAGTTTTATTTCAGGTTTAGCCTGACTTAATAACCAAAAAAGCTTGATTAATATATACAGTAGACTCCCTCAAATCCGCAAACCAGAAATCCGCAACTCTCTAAAATCCGCACATATTTTATGGATGTAAACAATGAAACTTTCAATTCAAATATTGGGACAAAATTTCATTTTTTTTGTTTTGCATCAATTCCATATATATTTTATTTTGTAATTTTCTTAATAATACTCTATTCATGTTTTTTTTTTATGAAGGAAGAATAACTTTTTTGGAAAAAATTCAAGATGTTGCTGATATTACTATTAACACAATCTTCTTACCTACTTAATATTTATGCATTAATCAAGATTTTTTAGTTATTAAACCTGGCTAAACTTAAAAAAACAAATCCTTATTTTATGATTTTGATGTGAATTAGTAATATACTTTTATGAGGCAAGTTTTGTTGAATAAATTTTGGAAAAATACATCTAATCTTTATAATGAATATTTGTTCATACACTTCTGATTATTATTTTGATCTTTGCTATTAGTACTTTTATCACTTTAAAAACTATCTAAATTTTTATTATTTTAGTTTATTACTTATTTTAATATTTTATTACATTGTAAGCATTCATTATAGTTCCGATTGCACTATTAATTGCACTCAAATTATTGTTTTAAAAATGTAAACAAAGTCATGACCAGAAATCTGCAAAATTCTAAAATCCGCACAACCTCTGGTCCCAAGCTGTGCGGATTTGAGGGAGTCTACTGTAAATATATTTAGTAAAAAGATTGTGATCATTAGTGATATCAGCAATATCTTGAATTTACTTAGAAATTATATAATATAAAAATTATTCTACCATCATGAGAAAACATGAATTCAGTAATATCAACAAAAATTACAAATAAAAATTTGTATGGAATTGATTGAAAACTAAAAGTTGAATTTTGTACCTATATCTGAACTGAATATTTCATTGTTTATATCTGTAAATTATGTGTGGATTTTAGGATTGCGGAGTCTGCAGTACAGAAAGTTGCTTATGAGGAATATTACAGCATTGTTGGATGAAAATCTGGTAAAAAGATACAAAATCAGTGTTTTGTGTGCTATATATTTTGTGAGAGAATCTTGGGATGAAATTTCTAAAAATATGATTGAAAAATTCTTTCAGAAAGCAAGATTTCCAGGCACACAAGTGAAAAATGATGAAGATATTACCCCTTCAGAAGAAATCATGTATGGAGAGACATCACTCCTACATTAGACTTAAACGATTATGTCTCACATGTTGATGGACTATCTATCAATACAATTAAAGTTAATAAAATAGTTAATTTGTCGAAATGAATAAATAGAGATTCTGGTGCAGATATCAATAATGAAATTCCCATTAAAACTGCTATAAATCTCATGACTTACATGGGTTGGAAACAGTGAAAAGATACTTAATGCAGCAGGGCTTAAATGACTCAAAATTTCCTTCTCTCATTAAAATCGAAAAACAATTTTTTCGAGTCAGAAATCAAATAAATTCTCTAGTGTCTATTACACAGTTCTTTAAAATTTAAAATTACTAGTTATTTTGAATTTGTTTGCTGTATTTTTAGCTGCTGAATAAAACACAAACAATTTCTTATTAATGGATATTTTTGGTTAGTGATTTATTACCATAAAATACCATGTAATACTCGTAGACATCAAATGTTATTATATACAGTAGACTACGTCAAATCTGCAGAGCTTGGTACCAGAGGTTGAGTGAATTTTAGAATTTTGCAGATTTCTGATCATTGCTTTGTTTACATTTTTTAAACAGTAATTTGAATGTAATTATTGATGCAATTGAAATTTAAAAATCAGTCAAATTCTGTCCCTAATTCTAAATAGAAAGTTTCATTGTTTATATCTGTAAATTAAGTGCAGATTTTAGAGATTTGTGTGATTTTAGGGTTGTGGATTTGAGGGAGTCTACTGTAGGATATTGAATATGGTAGTAAAAGGTTGTCCAGAAAAAATAAATTATTCATAATCTGCTTAACCTCTAGCTCACACTTGTGCAGATAAAAGATTTTTGCCTGTACTTACATAATATTTTTAAATGCAATATCTCAAAAATATATGTTTGTTTATGCTATTATTTTAACACAATCAAACTGATTCATAATTTTATTATATGAATCGAGTATTTTGCAATTGAGCGAAAAATTGTTCAGGCCATGAATCGTTGGCTTACAGGACCAATGCTTTACTATTTAAGCTAACTTGGCGACACTTAATGGGCATTTCTCATTCCGATAACCTTATTTGTCATAACATCTGGTCTTCCTTTCGACGGCTTGACAGAATAAACTGCAGGTAGAGGAACTCCAGATAATGATGGGTATGTAGATATACTGTTATTTTAACACAATGCAATTGATTGGTAAATTTATTATACCAGTGACAATATTGTGGAATATTGACAAATAGTTAAATGAGCAGTGTCGATCTTCTCTTATCATGTGTTCATTTAGTTCTCTTTTATTCAGAGACTTTTTCTGTTCTTGAGGTCGAATCAACTGCTGTTGAAACATGTGTTATTTTAAATGTGACATAATTTTCACTAATTTTATGTTTCATCTTAATATTTATGTGCACATAATTTTTTTTAATAGAAAGAAAATATGGTACACTCCCTCAAATCTGCACAGCTTAGGACCAGAGGTTGTGCAGATTTTAGAAGTTTGTGAATTCCTGGTCATTGCTTTGTTTGCATTTTTTAAACAGCATTTTGAGTATGTAATACAATCAAAATTATAGTGAATACTTGAAGTATTATAAAATATGGTAGACTCCCTCAAATATGCAACTCTAAATTCTGCTCATCTTTACAGAGTAAACAATGAAACTTTCATTTCAGATGTAGGAGCAAAATTGCAATTTTTTTTTTTTTTTGTTGTTGTTTGTTTTAGTTTTATTTCATCTTGTTTGTATTTTCACATGTAATTCATAATAATATAAATGAACTTGTTATTTACTATGAAATGAGCATATATATATATTTTTTTTTAAATCAAGCTATTACTGATAACAGTTGTAATTACAATCTTTTGACCAAATATATTTATTTACCCTATTAATCAAGCTTTTTTGTTTATTATTACGATGATTTTAATGTAAAGTAATAGAGAATACTTTTTGTAAGAAAAGTGTCATAGAATAATTCATGGAAAATAAATTGCATCTTTTTTTAAGCAAATTCAAATATAAATTATCAATTTTATTTGCATGACCTTTACTATTAATATTTCAATCAGTTTTAATTTTCTTACTTTTTATCCTTTTAGTTTATTATTTTACTTAATTCTTTTAATATTTTACTACATCATAAACAGTCATTTTAATTTTGATTGCCTTATCAAATTCAAATTGCTGAGTAAAAAATATAAACTAAGCAAAGGTCAGAAATCTGCAAATCCTAAAATCTGCACAACCTCTGGTCCCAAGCAGTGTGAATTTGGGAGAGTCAACTGTATTAATATAATTAAATAAAGTAGCAATAATTAAAATGATAAAAAAAAAATTTTTTTAATGATTAAAGTATTAAAAATAAAGGTAATAGTTCTTAATGTATAATTAAATATGCATAATAAAGAGAGATGTATTTTTCTCGAATTATTAAATGAAATTTCCTCATAAAGACATGTTATTAATTCACATCAAAATTATAAAGTAAGGAAGTTTTATTTCAGCTGTAACCAGTCTTAAAAATCAGAAAATTTTGTTAGATGCATAAATATATCTGAGTAAAGGATTGTGATTACCAATTATAACAACATCTAGATTTTTGCTTAGAAAAAAAAAATATTCTTCCTTCATGAAAAAGACAACAGTGGTTACTTTCTCTTTTTTAAGAAGATTTATTTATTGAAGTTTGAATACAATTATGCATTAACAGAAATGCATGTTTAATTTAATCATCTACAAATGTTCTAGGTGAACTGCATTTATATTTAGGGTTTTTAATATTTTGAAGTTCCAAGGATTGTTGTGAGATATACAGCATAACTTAAACTACAATTTAAAAAAATAATGTTATGCATAAAATGTGGATATTTTTTAATCAATATTCTGAAGCTTTTAATATTATATTTTTATTCAATGAAGAATTGATTTAAAAAGAATTGTTCTTATGACAAAAATCAGATCTACAAACTAAATGGATTTATAAAATTTACTTTCATTAAAATCATACCTGATTATCCCTGTAAAATTTCAATGTTTCATTGAAATCGCATAAGTTACCACATAAAAAAAAAAAAAAACTGTGCTATTAATGCAAAAAATGAGCCAAAACCAATAAGTGAAAAGAGATCAAAATATTGCAAACAATACTTTCCAACGTATTCTAACAATTATATTTTGTTTGAAATTTTTTTTTTTTATTTGCAATGCATGTAAAATTTCGATTCAATGGATATATGCCGAGCTCTTAAAAAACCGACAAAACTATGTTAAAATTTCATGAAAAAGTAATAATAATATTCCTTATATATATATATATATATTGAAAGAGATTTTAAATTGTAGAGCTGAAGCCTGTAAAAGTAATCTCGAATTAAACCAAAGCATTATGAATTTTCTTATTTTAAAAATATAATCTAAAAGACTGGAAAAGAATGGAAAATTTGTTCATTTATATTAATTACCAAAAGATGGCGCCAAAACAACATTTAAAACTAAAATTACTTGATCATCCAATTAATCTCAGATTATGAATAATCGATAACTTAGTTAATCGATAATTAAAATTGTTCGTTCTTATAAAAAAACATTTAAACCGAGAAACTCTTGATGTAGCAGCGTCTAGACCAGGGCACGAAATTTCCACTCGCCAGCTCGCCATTGGCGAGTGAATATTTAAGGTTGGCGAGTACGTTTCGTCTTTTAAAATGTTGTTCTTCAAATCAAACTATGCACAGCGATATACGGAAGTATTTCGAAATGAAGCAATGGCATTTATTTCCCAAAAGAAGTAAAAATGCTCCGTCGCCTATGTCTTCGTCTTTCCTACGGAGGAATGAAATTCCCCTGTCTGCATATATCCCCAGCTTCACAGTCATACATCATCACCACAGCTTCATGTGAGAGAGGGTTCAGCTGTCACAACAGACTCAAGACAACATACAGGAAATCCCTGAACATTGAGACTATGAGAGATATGCTCAGAATTTCTGTTAATGGAACCACCCTGACAGAGTTGGACTCTACAGCTGCAATTGTTAAGTGGTATTTCAGTGCAGAAAGACAGCGCTACACAAAGCTGAAGTACTAATAATACAGTAACTTATCATTGGTACGTATTTCTGTAACCACTGAAACTTTATGGCAAGCTTATTTTGAGTTAATGTTATTTTTTTTCTTTTTGCAGTAAATATGTTTCGTTTTATCAATTTCTGCAGTTTTTTTTTTTTTTTTTTCAGTCAAAAGGAAGTTTTTCACAGTGCATCTGTTAATATTTTAAAAATATCATATATTTTTCTTAAATGTAAAATATTCTGGAATATTCTTTCTAGCATTTTCTAACAATTGTCAATTTAAATTAAATTTGTCATAAATATTTCATTTTCTGCGCAGGTGTAGGGGCTAACGTTGTTGTCTGAATGAATGTAAAATAGTGGCGAGTGAAAATTTTAATCTGACGAGTACCTTTTAAACTGAAATTTCATGCCCTGGTCTAGACTATCATTTGTTCATTATTTATATTCTAGACGATATACTTCTGATGAGGATGCTGCTGTAATGTATGATGATACGTTGTTAAGTTTTTTTTGTTTGCCAAAGACGAATTCAAACATTTTGAGTAATGAATCAATTCATTTTTCATAAAAACGTTTTTTTTTCTTAAATTGAAAGGGATATTTTTCTTAATTCTTGAAACTAGTAGTAACATTCGATAGTTGTGAGAAAGTAAAAAGTCTGAAGATGAAATTTCTATTGCTGCAGTTTTATTGACTTGATTCATTCGTCATTCAAGGTCAGCACTGTGATTCATTCATGGCGTTGGCGTCTCTTTGCTTTTATATCGGAACTTGAAGGACTTGAAAGTCTCTGTTAATAGTCGGCCAGTTTTTGAAATATAATGACCTATAGCGATATAATGAAAGTGCGTTTTTAGAATTTAATAACCTACTCTCTTTACTAAATATAAGCTAATGGTAAGGTATGTTTCTTTTGCTTACTCTTTGACCAAACTTTGTATTCTCAACTGCTAATGATTATTAACAGATAAAAACTTTTAATTTTAGTTCAGACTGCTATAGGAACACCTAAGGATCTGATCTACATAAAAAAAGAAAGAATAAATTTTAGAATTCTATTTATTATAATTTGTTTTCTGTGGATGGGTAATTTGGGGTATGGTTAGGCTTAGTATAAGTATTGTTTGATAGACATACTTTTTTATTTCTGTATTTACTTTAGTAAATGTCTAATGCTTTATATTTAAGGAACGGATGGCTTTATTTTATAATAAAATGATTTAAAAAAACATATTTATAACTCAAGGAAGTGTAATTTTAATGTTGTAAAACAATTTATTTTACATTTTATTTTCTGAATGTAGTTTAGAAAGAGTAGAATGATTAAAAAAAGTGTTATTATTGATTGTGACAAATATGAAAAACGCAAAAAAAAAAAAAAAAATTGAACTACTAAAAAAAAAAAAAAAAAAAATCTTGAGAAAAAGAAACCTTAAAATGCAGAGTAATTATGAAAACAAAAAAGATAAAAGTCAGTTTTAAAGAAATAAAAAAGGTTCATGATAGGAAGTTAAGTACTGTACAAAAAGTTGGACATTATTTCTTTATTTTAAATAACATGTAAAAAAAAAAATTGTGTGCATTTGTACAGTTGTGGAAAACAAAATAAACACACTGTACTTATGCCTCAACAAATTATCATTGAGGAAAGTTACTGATATTGAACAATTGAAAATAAAGTCTACTTTTAAATAATTTAGATAAAATTTGATTAGGGGCCACCTGCACATGAAAGCAAACCCTAACATTGTCTTTTTCTATAGCAGTACACAATTCTGACACCATAAATAAACTTAACCCCTTTTTCACTAGCCTAAAAAAACAAATTTTTGTGCAATTTGTATGATAAATTTCTGAGAAATTATTTATAATGAACATATTTCAGGAGCTGTATCTGAAATGAAGTTCAGTACTCGACTGTTTAGAGAGCCCTCTTCTTGGTAAAACACATTTCACACAACTGAATCTTTCCTCAACCTATAGTTTATGATTAAAATGTCTGTGACAGACAGACATGGGAATGATCTTTTAATGGTTCTGTTTTTATTTTTTTAAGTACAAATTACAACAAACATTTGACTGGTTTTATATTTATAACTCTCATTACATACTTATTCTGCACTTGTTAGTGTAACTTAGTAGTAAATAAATGCATACGGTAGGGGTGGTAAATAAAGTGATAGCAAATAAATGCATATTATGTACTATATTGTTTACATATAGTAAATAATATAGCATATAGTATACATATTACACAGTTCTTTGGAACCGATTGTGTTTAGAATGGTGCATGGCCAAAGGTGACCGGCACTTGCAATTTTAGAGGTTTACTTAAACATCTAGAAAAATACATGTGGAATAATTCTGAAAATCTATGTGTGTAAACAGAATAGTACATGTCATAAATTTCCGTGAAGAGTTTTTCCTTAAAATCCCATATTGAATCGTCAACAAGTTGAAAAATAACGAAGATGTTTTGCATAACCCTGTCAAAATTATTGTAGCAAAAGCATCCAAACTGCAGGTTATATTTATGTGTCTTATTGTTATAAAATGTGCTCATTTTTATGAGGATATCATGTATATACGTTGAGAAATTAAGGTTTTTATAAACACAGTCCAAAGTTTTTCAAGTTTGTTTATAATTTGCAGAGTTCTTAATGTAAAATTTTTTTGGTAAATACTTTGGCAATATAGTGCATACACACATATAAAAAATATACTAGATACTTTTATATTTCATTATTATTAATTGTATTTCATATTTTATCTATTTATTATGCATGTGAAATTAAAGCATAAAATTATATTACAAATGGTCATATATATATATATATATATTACATCCACAAAAAAATAATCTCTGACAAAAAGCCAAAAAAATATAAATTTGAAAAGAAATATAATTATTATGAAAATATGTATGCCAAGTTATTATTTATCCACTAGTAGCATCCAATAATAAAAAAATCAACCTCAGATGCAACAACCACATCAAAAAAATTATCCCCAAAAAAAAAGCATAACAGGATATGGAATTCTTCCATAGTTACACTGCTCTAACAGTATAATAGTTCAGTCTCATGCAAATATATAATTAAGATATTTAAGAATGTCATGTATTAAACGATAAAAAAGTTGCACATAGCTATGTTTTGTGTAATGTTATAATAGAATTAAAAATGCATTTTCAGTAATTTATATTTCTAAATATGCTTTACATTTAAATTTTAAAAAGACAATATAAATGGAATTATTACTAAATCTGATTTAATGTGAATGTATCAGGGCTGCAAAAGAGCCGGCTTTTATTAGAAGAAACTGGCCTTTTGTGGAAAAAGCCGGTTTTTATTGGCTTTTTTCCCGGTGCAAATATTACTATACATTTTTAACAAAAACTTTTGTTAATTTGCCTTTTTATGTAAATTAAAACTAAAATCTTATGAAATTCATTTAAAATCATGTTTCAGATGTCCACTTTTATAGCCACTTAATAATATATCACAAAAACCTCATAAATAGCCAATATGATTAACAGACATCTGTACACTATAGATCCAGTGGCACATCCTATGCTCATTTAAGTTATTTTCATGTTATTATGGGTAAGAATTATATTCAAACAAATAATATACAAAATGATACTGTTTATAAAATACTTCGCTTGAACAATGGCTCCTAGCATGTATGAATGTGTTAGTACAGTCGAGGATCTATAATCCGCGGACCCATAATCCGCAATTTCCCATAATCCGCGTTACTTTACGAATGTAAACAATGAAATAAACAGTTAAAAAAAATTACAAATCCGTGATCCAAAAATGATTTTTTTTTTAAACAAATAACAAAAAATGTTATAAAAATCATAATAAAACATGTATTTTTTTTTTATTTACTCTTTTATTTTATTGACAGTAAAAAACTAAACTGTATTACGGAACGTGCCTAAGCTTACTGAACGTTCGAATTGACGACTGTTCATTCGAAGCTATTTCAGTTTGTGCAAGTTCAGGAGAGTAAATAACCATTGAAAACGCACTATTTTGTGTGCATCGCGCGTCCTAACAGTAAACACAGCACCAGCTGAGAACTAAATATTATACCGTAAAATACTGTTAATCCGCCCCCCCCCCCCAAACGTGACGAAAAATCGTATAATAGTTAGAGGGGTGCGCTCACACGGGATATTTCCGTGATCTTTCAACAAAATATACAGGAATGAATCATGATGAAATGAATGAATCGTTGAATAAATCATAAATTTTGATACTTGAAATTTTTTTTTTTTTTTTTTTTTAAGTAAAATCTGTTGAAAAAACGCAGAAAAAAGGAGAAATTTGTAAAAAAAAGCCAAGACAAGCATGAAATCAATTAAAAAATCTCGAAAAAACGCACATTTCATCAAAGATTCATGATTCATTCCTTTCAGGTTTTGAAACAAACAACACTCGACTCTTATTTTTGTTAAACAAAAGATTTCTTAAATAATATTCATAGTACTATTTCATTATAGTATACTGAAGTAATTACCATTTATTTTACGTTGTATTGGTTTTTTTTTGTGCATAATTTGTTCTCATTTTTTTTATACTTTCTTCCATAAAATATTCCTTAAAAATAAATCTCATTATTAATAATATGTAATTACTGTTTTTTAAATACATATATATATATATACCATTTTTTAAAAATAAAATAACTTTAAAAATGCATTTTTTTAGATTACTTATTAAATTAATTACTAGATTTCATATTTATCTTTCCATATTATACTGATTATAGAATTAAAATGCTGTCTAAGAATGATAAAATGACGCATAATCCATTATACTCTATAATCCGCAAAATTCCATAATACGCACAACCTTTGGCCTCAACTTGTGCGGATTATAGATCTTTGACTGTATTATGAATAAAAATAGTCACTTGTTTATGTAAGAAGTTTACAAGGCAGCATTCCACTTTAAAAATAAGAAAATATAAATAATTTTGTCATAGCTTTTATATTTATTTATCTTTTTAAGTTCAGTAAATTCTCTGTAGGGCAGACTGATTAGGATGGAAATTTGTCTAGCTCGAAAAGGTTTTTCAAGTCCTTGTAAATCAATAGACAGTGAAAAATTTGTCTAAGGCAGAATATCATATACTGTGAACAATTTTCTTGGTCCTGATTGATTCCGACTTATACAGAGTTTACTGTACATCCCTTTTTCTTCATTTGTTTTTTCTTATAAGGAAAGAGTAACTGACATAGTGTGGGTTGAATTACTGTGGGGTGGCAATGGCAAGAAACACTTGTCTGTTCTTTATATCTCCTGCCATACACGACCTTGACCAATCTGATTAGTCCCTGGTTAACAGGTTATGATATGATTTGCCTATATTGCCATAAATGTTCCTGCAATAATCACTATCATAAAAATGCAGTGGTGTGGTAAATTGGCTGATGAAAATGTTTGTAAACATGTTCTTTCCTTCTATATATATTTACTAAATATTTTGTTTTTGTTCCTTCACAAATCTTTCCACACATTAAAAAGAGAGGAATTGATTTGGATCAATTAGCAAATTTTCTCATCCACAAATTCCTCATATTAGGAGAGCTTTAGTGTTTAGTCTAATAGGTTACTAGATTATCAAGATTCCAGGAACTAACACATTTACGCTTAAAGGAGTATAGATATGGGAGAGGGAATTTAAAATAAAATTTTGACAAATGGTTTTGTTTGGAACTGGTTTTTGTTGTACTGATATTTAAAATGTAAGTCAAATAATTAGTATTATATTTGGTAAAAACCATTTGAACTACTTCAAAAAAAAATTTTCACAAATTTTCCAATAAGCATTTTTTTTAATTTGTTGATCACAAGAACATTTCTACTATTAATTCACTTATATTTTAATTGACAATTTATTAGACAGTTCATTTTTATGACAACAGTAATTAAATAATTACTAATTAATACTACATTTCTTTTTAAGAATAGTTTTTGTAAAAGAAAAAAAAGTTTTAGTAAAAGCCGGCTTTTTTCAAGTGGTTTAAACCAAAAAAAGCCAGGCGGTTAAAACCGGCCCGGCTAAAAGCCTGCAGCCCTGGAATGTATGTGTACATATATATATTCACGTGCATTTAACTATGTTTTTATTACTTTTAATATGGAATTAGGATATAATTTTTTATTGATTTAAAAAATCTTCTAATGGAAATGTATGTGCAATTAGTTTTGTAAGTTTATCATCCAGTTTTTACATTTTAATTGAATTTAAAATAACTCCCTTGTACATTTTAAAAGGTAAACTGTTTATAAAGGAAGAATACCTTCTATCTGCAATGCCATTTTCTTTTAATTTCATTTTATGCCCCCCCCTATTATTATTAAAGAAATATTTATTAAACAAGGGTACTACTTTATTATCCCTTCGACCAATTTCGCCAAATCATACAAATCGCAAAACTAATAGCCAAATTATACATATTGACATAATTTTTTATTTTAAATAATGAAAAAACAAATTATTAGTGGAATATTAATAAAAAAATAAATAAAAATCTAAAATAAAAGTCACTTAATGACATTTTAAACACATGAATCATATTTAATTGTCATTGAATGTGACATTCATGATCATCCATTATTGGCATTTAATCTTATAGTTTGGCAATAATTTTTTGGTCGATGGGATAACCTAGTAGTACCTAAACAAGTTATAGTTGTATCTCGAACAAAAATGCATATTTGTATACCTGTAATCAACTATAAGGAGTTTTAAACATGCTAAAACAGCAAATAAATGATTTATATATTGTTATTTTTGATAGTGTAGCCAGGATTTCTTTTTAGAAGGGATTCAGAATTTTTCTTCATGTTTTATTGTATTTATAGTAAAACCTGTCAAGGTGAAATCACAGAGGATTGTAAAAACTTCTATTTTAAACAGGTTTTTGTGTTAATATTTGTAATTGTATGGCATTCTTTGACAGGACTATGGAATATTTCCATTTATGGTAGCATTCCATTATAGGCAAATTATTCTTTTTGCAAGCTTTGCCTCATTTAGATAAATATACATTTTATGCTACATGTAGGGGAGAGTGGGCTATAGTGGACCTATGTACACACATATGACTTCCCCTTATATTTTATTTACTTTAAATTTTTTAAGCTTTTCTTTTATGCTAATTTATTACAGTAATAAATTGATTATTTATAACCTTCAAAACACATCGTTAGCTCAGAATGATTCATTTTATCCTAATTGGTTGTTTCGAGCTTCTAAAAATAAAATTGTCAATCATCGTACTTTTCTTTATTATTAATTAAATGCTATAGATGAATAAGTAAAAACAGCTTTTTTGTTATAAAGGCTTATTTATAATAATACTTGTAATACTAATAATACTTTTCTTTATTATTAATTAAATGTTATAGATGAATAAGTAAAAACAGCTTTTTATAATAATACTTGGTTTTATTTAATATTAAAATTAATATGTTAAAAAGAAAACTTTTAAAAATAATTTTATGAAAATGTATAGAACTTCAACATGGGGCACAGTAGACCATCCATTGCTGGAGTACAGTGGACCACAATTCACTCTGTTACTGTAATTCAGAATATTCAAAATAAATTTGTTATTCTGTACAAATAAATACTCTTTTAATGTAATTATTTAAATGTAATATAAAGTAAACAAAGTCAAATGTCTATGTATCATAGTAAGAAATATTTTTGTTTGTATTTAAGGCTTTAAAAACAATACAAGTATTTTATCAAC
Source organism: Maratus speculifer (assembly GCA_964019185.1). Lineage (NCBI taxonomy): Eukaryota > Metazoa > Arthropoda > Arachnida > Araneae > Salticidae > Maratus > Maratus speculifer. Next base: position 26,858,093 of record CAXHSM010001376.1, on the reverse strand, counting down.
TGTAACTGATTATTACTAAAACAATGTCTTGCACTTTCTAAAATTTCAGCAATCAATTTGGAAGTAACATAAAACAAATTTGGAATGAAAATTTTATGGTTACTAATCTGTTGTTTGTATCTCTGTTATTGTAAAATCACTCCAAGATTTAAAGTTATTTCAGGAAAATTTCAGGCTTATATGTATTTTGCAGTTTCATTTTCAAGTTTTTGTGAAGCTGATTTTATTTTATTTAATAACTTCACCTTATTTTCAATTTCTTCTATATCAGTCTGTTGTTATTTAAAATACATAGCACTCTTTTTGATAATTTTTCTATTTTGTTTTGTATATGTTTTGTTTGAAATTTTTACTTGAAGGATTTGCATTATTATGTTATTTTGGATATTTTTGGTAAATAAAGCGGACTTAAATTAATAAAAAATAAATTTATATTGTAATTCAAATAAATTTCAAAACAATGAATGATTTTGATTGCTGGTTACTGTAATTCGTTTTAGAAGGTGTTAAGTAAGAATGACTTCCAAAGTTATTGAAGTAAAAATTTATTCAAGACATTTTTAAAGCAGAATATCAGCATTACATTCTATAGAGGCATTAATTGGGTGAGTCTACAAAAAGTTATGTTTCCCTATTTCAATTAAAAATTTCTTTTTTTATATATACGTTATGAGTAAATTGGTAGATGGAGCACTTGTGAACAGAACATCTGGGGGTTGATGTGAACAGTTCACAAGTATATTTTTTAAGTCTGTGAATGTTTCTTTTTAGTTTAAAATTTAATTAATCTTGTCAAACATTTAGCTATCAATTCAATGATTTTAGGATTTCTTCACAATTTTAATTTACTGGAAGTTGGATAATAAGGTACTACTCTGTTATCCCGTCGACCAAAACACTATCGCCAAATTATAAGATTAAATGCCAATAATGGATGATCGTGAATGCCAATTCAATGGCATTAAATACGGTACAAGTGTTTAAAACGTAATTACCGTAAAATCCCGTTAATCCGCCCTTCCCGATCAAAAGCCCCCTCCCCACTTTATAAAAACATTGAAATTTTCAAAAAATCCCGAAAAAGCGCCCCCCCCCCAAAAAAAAATCGCTGAATCGGGATGAATCATGATGAAATGAATGAATCAGGAATCTTTGATGAAATTGGCGTTTTTTTTAGATTTTTTTAATAGATTTCGTGCTTTTTTCTGCGTTTTTTCAATAGAATTTACGTTTTTTTTAAAAAAACGCAAATTTTTTCAAATATTGCTTCAAGTATCAAAATTCATAATTCTTTCAAAGATTCGTGATTTATTCATTTTATCAGGATTCATCCCGTGCTCATCCCATAAAACGATTGCCGAAAAATCCCGTGTAAGCGCCCCTCTAATTATTTTACGATTTTTCGTCAGGTTTGGAGGGGGCGGATTAATGATATTTTACAGTAAGTGATTTTTATTTCGACTTTTTATTTGTATTTTTATTAATATTCTACTAATTATTTGTTTTTTTTTATTATTTAAAATAAAAATTACGTCAATATGTATAATTTGGCTACTAGTTTGGCGATTTGTATAATTTGGCGGAATTGGTCAACGGGATAACAGAGTAGTACCGATAATACTTAAAAGTCGTGGTTTTCTGTAAAATGTAAAAACCAGTATCTTTGTTATTCTTTAATGATTTCAGCATTAAATTTTTTTTTTAGCTCATATTTAAGAAATAGTAAAGATTTTATTTTATGACAGTAACATTTAATTGGCTCAAAAAATAAATAAATAAATAAATAAAGTGTTTTGATAATCATCAATTTCTTTATATCACGATTTTACCAATTTTTAAAATCATGGAACACAGTTTTGTGATACACATTGCAAAACATTTACACACACAAAAAAAATTAAAAACACAATAACAGAATTATTTAATAACTTATTTAAAAGTAACACAGTTTTGCCATGTTTCACTCAAAAGGAATAGGTATAATATTAGTGGATAATTTTACAAATAATTTCTGGTATCTACGTTGAAATATTTATTGGTTTATTCCCACAAATAGAAAGAGGGCATCTAATAAGTTTTTGTCACAGTTTTTATTCACCAAAAATTATTTTTGTCTTACTTAAAAATGTGTTCACGTGTGCCCCGGCCATGTTCACAGCACATGTAGGGCACATTTGAACAAATTTAGAAGATTTTTAAAATGATGGTATAAGTTAGAAATTCTTGATAGAGCTGAGCCAAGCATTAAAGACAGGTCACGTGAGTAACAGGTCTGAGTAACGCGAGTCTATTCGCGATAATAAAATTGAGAGCAATGAAAAGGAAGTTTTCCCTAGTATTGCTTTTGTGGGGAATAGAGAGAAATTTCGTCTCCCCTTAATGCTTCCCTACCTTCCAAAAGGTCCATTATTTTGGCGGTATGCCAAAACAGGTCTTTAAAACCTGGTCAAGCAATAAGTGCATTTAAATGTTTCACCAAAAGAACAAACAAAGTGTCATATAAACCAATTTTTATTCCAATATCTCATAATCATTTTGAGAAAAAATCAAAAATGTAAAAATTGTTCATTTATGCTACCTCCCTCTTCCCTACTCATGTATATTTTTATAATTTTAAGTATTTATTGTACTTGTGAAATTAAAACATAGTAATATATTATAAAGGTAAATGTTATATCACCTTAAAAAAATATAAAAATGAACAAATATACCCTTACATAATACGCTACAGAAGAAAGTTATTTAAAAAAAAATTCCGGAAAATTAAAAATTATTCAATAAATAAATTAAAAAATATATTATGTATACAGAATTATTTATCATCAATATTGTTGTGAAAAATCCTTTCAAATGTCGCACAAAATTTTTCATTTAAAAAAAATATTTTTTTGTCCACTGATGGTCAAAACAAATTTTGAATCAGGAAAGTTAAAACAGATATTATCCCTGAACCTAAGTAAAACCAATATAGAACCGTACTTTGGAGGGAATTGATTTGCTGTGCTGGTTTGCAAGTTAACTTTTATATAAAAAAAAGAATCCAAAATGTATAAAATTCAGTTCAGCACATTAGTTTATGTTATATCTGTTATGATGTGCACTAGATGGCGCCATCAGCGCCAGTCAAAAAGCAGTTTAGCCGCGAACGATGTTCGGAGTTCGTTCGTTGTCAGCCACGATGTAACACGGTCGGATCTTGGATCCAGGAATAAATTCTTATATCTTAATGCATCCAGCTCTAGTGATCATTTAGTATTTCCATACACCTTTAGAAATGTTTCAGTGGCGACGAGGATAAACTCTATCGATGTTTTTTTCAAAAAAAAAAAATGTTTTTTGACGGGATTTTGAAGAAAGAGCGTCAGCGGTGGATGACCGCGTGTTCCTACTAGGCCTAAGCGCCGATCGGCGGACGGACGTTACGGCGTTAGCGAAGCAGGCTTAATCGACGACCGACGACCCCAGAGTTGTTTATTTAAGTTCCGGCATGGCTTCTTTTGGCTGCATTGCAGAATTCAACCCATCGGTCGAATCCTGGAGCGAATACTCCGAAAGACTGGAACAGTTCTTCATCGCCAACGCCATAGACGAAGACAATAGAAAGCGTGCTGTTTTCTTAACGGTGGTGGGGCCTGCCACTTACGGATTGCTTCGGAATCTGCTATCGCCGGCTGCACCCACATCTAAGACATTAGCGGAACTCATCGGCATCCTCAACGGACATTATGATCCAGTGCCTTCAGAGATCGTGGAGCGATTCAAGTTCAACAGCCGCGTACGGCGCGCGGACGAATCAGTGGCCGATTATATCGCAGAGCTTCGGAAATTAGCGAAGTATTGCAATTACGGCGAGTCTCTGGATATGATGCTCCGTGATCGGATTGTTTGCGGTATACAAGACGAAGGAATACAACGAAAATTGTTATCAGAAAGCAATTTAACCCTTTTGCGAGCGTCGGAAATTGCCGTTTCAATGGAAGCAGCTGCGAGGGATGCTGTTGATCTGAAGATATCTGCCGTTCCTGAAGTGAAAAATTTACAAGTTACGGCGCAACGACCGCGAAAAAACGAGATCGTTAAATCGGCGTCCAATTCAAATAACGGCCGTACAGGGAAGAAGTGTTATCGTTGTGGCGACTCCAAACACCATCCTTCTGATTGCAAACACAAAAATAGCACGTGCTATGGTTGTAAAAAATTGGGGCACCTGTCAAAAGTGTGTTTATCGAAGAATAAACAAGGTTACAAACCTAAAGTTAACTTAGTGGCTGAATCTAAAAAAGATTTAGGCAGTAAGGAGTATACAATTTTTAATTTAAGAGATAACAAGAGAGATTACCCTCCGGTGAAAATTACTTGTGAGATCCAAGGCCAGCCTGTTATTTTTGAAATTGACTCAGGGGCTCCATTTTCCATAATGCCTGTAAAACTGTTTGATAAAATTAGAAGATTCTGCCCTCCTTTGGAAAAAACGAACATTAAGCTTCAGTCTTACACCAACAATACCATTGATATTTTGGGAGTTACAAATGTGAATGTGGTGTTCCAAGCAAGAACAGAGACTTTACCTCTACTAGTGGTTTCTCAGGGAAGCACTAATTTAGCTGGGCGAAACTGGATTGTTCCATTAAGCCTAATGAATGCGTTTGATGCCAACATGAACCACACATTACATTGTGTAAGGACTGAGCAGCTCAAGCTAGATGGACTGTTAAAAGAATTCCAAAATGTTTTCTCACCAGGCTTGGGATTAGTGAAAGGAATTAAAGTTCATCTTACCTGTAAAACTGGTGAACCTCCGAAATTTTTCAAGGCTCGTCCTGTACCATATGCATACAAGGAAAAAATCAACAAGGAAATAGACCGCCTTCTTGCAGATGGCATTTTAGAGCCAGTTAAAACTTCTGATTGGGCAGCTCCTATTGTTCCTGTGCTGAAGCAAGATGGCAGAATTAGAATATGTGGTGACTTTAAGCTAACAGTCAATAAAGTAACAGAATTAGAGCAGTACCCTCTGCCAAATATCGAAGATTTGTTTGCTGAAATGTCTGGGGGTACAGCTTTCACTAAATTAGATCTGCGGGATGCATACTGTCAACTAGAGCTCGATGAAGAGTCAAGACGTCTGGTAGTAATAAATACGCACAGAGGTCTCTTCCGGTACACACGCTTGGCTTTCGGCATTGCTTCCGCCCCGGCTATTTTTCAACGTGAAATTGACAAGATCTTACAAGGGGTAAAAGGAGCCTCTAAATACTTGGATGACCTTCTAGTAACTGGTAAAACCGAAGCAGAACATCTACAGAACTTACAAGAAGTTCTCTCTCGTCTGCAAGCAGCAGGTGTAAAGTTACATCCAGAAAAATGTGAATTTCTCAGACCATCTGTGGAATATCTTAGTCATCGTCTGGACAAAGATGGATTGCATCCAGTTGAATCGAAGGTCAAAGCGATTACGGATGCTCCGGAACCAACAAATGTAGACGAGCTACGTTCTTTTATTGGCCTAATCACATACTATGCGAAATTTTTACCTAACATGTCAACACTGTTAGCACCCTTATACCAGTTGTTGGAAAACAAACGGCCATGGAGATGGGGTTCATCACAGCAAGAAGCTTTTAAAAAAGCTAAAGATGTCCTGCAGACCTCATCATTACTAGTGCATTTTGATCAAGACAAGGAAGTGATCCTGGCTTGTGATGCAAGTCCTTATGGGCTTGGTGCTGTTCTGTCACATAAAACTCCAGATGGTGATAGACCAATCGCTTTTGCTTCTCGCTCCCTGACGAAAGCAGAAAAAAATTACAGTCACATTGAGAAGGAGACTTTAGCCTTAGTATTTGGAGTGACTCGATTCCGGAACTATCTCTTGGGACGTAAATTTACGTTACTTACAGACCATCGTCCTTTAGTAACTTTATTATCAGAAGAAAAACCAGTTCCATCTGCACCAGCTGCAGCTCGTATCCAGCGATGGGCATTGACTTTATCTGCCTACGTTTACAAGATAGAGTACCGAAAAGGGAAGTTGCACGGAAATGCTGATGCTTGCAGCAGACTTCCACTGAAATCTGAAATGGCGGAGCCTCCAGTACCTGTCGAGTCGGTTTTGCTTATCCGACAGTTAAATGATAGTCCACTGACAGCACATCTAATCCAAAGGGAGATAGACAAGTGTCCTGCACTGAGCCGTCTACGATCTCATATTCAAAATGGGTGGCCAAAGAAAGTGACAGAAAATTTACAAGCCTTTTGGCATATCCGACATGAACTGTCAGTTGAGGAAAACATCATTCTCAGAGGTTCCCGTGTTTTTGTTCCAGGAAAGTTTCGTCAATTTGTTTTGGATGAACTTCACAGTGCTCATCAAGGGATTTCTGCTATTAAATCTCTGGCTCGTTCCCATGTCTGGTGGCCTGGTATTGATCGGGACTTAGAAACAAAAGTTCGAAACTGCCTCGACTGTCAAGAAAATGCTGCAGCTCCTCCTTCGACACAAATCCCTTGGCTCACACCTGAAAAACCTTGGGACAGAATCCATATCGACCATGCAGGTCCTGTAGAAGGCCATTGGCTATTAATTGTAGTTGATGCCAAAACAAAATGGCTTGAAGTGATTCCAGTGCCCAACACCACAGCAACTTCAACGATAATAGCTCTGCGTAACTTGTTTGCACGTTTTGGCTTACCAGAGAGCTTAGTCAGTGATAACGGACCTGGCTTCCGTAGTGACGAATTCACAAATTTCTTGAAAAGAAATGGCATTACACCAATTAAAACCGCACCATACCATCCGAATTCAAATGGTTTAGCGGAAAGAGCAGTGCGTACAGTAAAAACTGCATTGAAGAAAGCTAAAGAAGGCACTTTCACTGAAAGACTGACCAGATTTCTTCTGAATTTTCGAAATACCCCATCAAAGGCAACGGGTATATCTCCAGCTGTGGCAATGTTCGGACGACCTCTTCGCATGCGTTTGGATCTTATCCGCAGTGCTAAAGTTAAAACATCTGAGAGGGGAGATACCCATAATAGCAAATTTACAGAAGGCACTCCTGTCTGGGTACGCTCTTTTACCCGGGGCCCATCTTGGGTTGCTGGAAAGGTTACAGGAACAATGGGGAATACAATGTGCAAAGTCAAGACAACTTGGGGTATTTGGAGACGACACATTGATCAAATTCGTTACAGGCAAGAGGACACTCTACAGGAAATTCCTCCAGCTCCAGAACTACCAGATTCTGTTTCTTCAGGATCAGATGTGTCAGTGCCTACAGTGCAACCGAGAGATGTAGTAGAGTTACCAGCTGATCAGGTGACAGACACCCTTCTACCTCCTACGCTGTCTCCGCAGGTAAGTGTCCAAGAACACAGTTCTCAGGCAGATCCTCCGGCACTCTCGCCGCAAGCAGTTTTGCAGAATCCAGGAGCGCCACTTCCTAGACGTTCCACTCGTCCAAAAGCAAAACCTGAACGTTTGCAATATTAGACTTTTTAAATTGGACTGTTAAATTTTGAACTGTGTCAAGGACTTTATTTTTTATTGTATTGTGCATGTCTAACAACTTGAATATTTCCTTTAAGAAGGAAGAGAATGTTATATCTGTTATGATGTGCACTAGATGGCGCCATCAGCGCCAGTCAAAAGGCAGTTTAGCCGCGAACGATGTTCGGAGTTCGTTCGTTGTCAGCCACGATGTAACACGGTCGGATCTTGGATCCAGAAATAAATTCTTATATCTTAATGCATCCAGCTCTAGTGATCATTTAGTATTTCCATACACCTTTAGAAATGTTTCAGTTTAAAAAAATTTTATAAAAATTATGAAAAAGAAAAAAAAATACTACTTGGTTATCCCGTTGACCCATTTCGCCAAATTATACAAATTGCCAAACTAATAGCCACGTTTTACATATTGACATGATTTTTATTTTATATAACGGAAAAATAAATAATTAGTAGATATAAAAATCACTTACTGATATTTAAATACGTGTATCGTATTTAATGTCACTGAATGCAACATTCACGATCATCCATTATTGGCATTTAATCGTATAGTTTGCCGATTGTTTTCTGATCGACGGGATAACCAAGTTGTACCGAAAAAAAAGTATAACTCAAATGCTTGACAATAAGAATACATATAGGAAGTAGAGTTAAAATTGAGTTGGGACTGGATGTATGGACACCAAAGAGGTAAAATCTTGTTTTAATATCTTTCAAGAATATGCTGAACAAGTAGGCGTAGTTAAGAAAAAATCTAGTTGGATGTGGTAATCCCAAAACTTTTTTCTATCTCATAGATGTTAATATATTCATAAAATGAAACAGTTGAATCAGTTTTTGAATAAGTGAAATCTTTAGTAACATTTTATGTGCTGTGTACCACCATGTTTACTTTTTATAGCCAGAAACAAACTGTAGAAAAAGAAAAATCTGTGAGTTATTCTATTTATTATTGTAACACTTTTTTTGTATAACAATTCATTTTTTATAAATAAAATTTTGAAGTTGTACAGATCGTTTTGAGATACCTTGTCTATTATAATAAACTCTGATTAGATTTACTAACAGTTCTTTGGAACCAATTGTGTTTAGAATTATGGTACCACAGTACTTAAAAAACTGAATCAGATGTGACAATCTCAAAATCTTCTTCTATCTAATACACGTTAATAGTTCCAGAAAAAAATAAACATAGCACCGTCACCGGTTAAGTAATTTACATTAAAATCTAATCAACACACGTTCTTTCAAGTTCGAACTTATTTTGAAATTTGATGGAAATCCGTGTATTGGTTATTTGAGATAGAAACATCGCAGAAATCGAAAAAGAAACTGGACAGAAGTGCAACCTGTACAGCCATTTACTCAAAAAACTAAAGAATACTAATTTTATATTATGAACAAACTGAATTTAAAGTTTGGGGGAAATCCGTGTATTAGTTCTTAAGATATAGCTATTCCGATAATCATGAACAATGCCCCATCGCAGCGCCAACTAAAGAACGATTTACTCTAAAAACTAAAGATTAGTAATTTCTTATCATGAATCTGAAAATTCGTGAATTTGTTCCTGAGATACAGCTGTTGTGACAATCGTGAATAATGCTGCATAGCAGCGCAACCTGTTGATCAGTTTTCTCCAAAAGCTAAAGAATATTAATTTATATTAAAAACTAACTGAATTTGAAGTTTCATGAAAACTCATGCATTAGTTCCTAAGATTGAGCTATTGCGATAATCATGAAATATGTTGCATAACAGCGCTACCTATTTCGAGATTTAAACCAAAACATAACCAGACCCATATTATATCAAGGACTAACGGAAACTGAAGTTATATGAAAATCCGACCATTAGTTCTTCAGAAATAGCTACTTTGGAAATCGTGAAAAAAGCACCATAACAGCAACACGTGTTGGGCGATATACACCAAAAGCTAATCAGATCCAGTTGATATCAAGATCTAACTGAATCTAAAGTTTTGCGAAATTCTGTGCATTTGTTATTGATCTCAACATAAAGCGCCCACAAAATCTATGTCACATTCAGAAAAACTGACAGGCAGACACTTTGTAAAAACATGTTTTTAGAATCTCTGATGCCTAAAACGTACAGATCCGTCGAAAACCGGAATTCAAAAATTTTCACACATCCAATACTTATTTCTTGTAAAGATGGAAAAAATAAAATGACAAGCATTCAAAGAAATAAATTTGTAGTTTTTACCACTTAAGGTATAGGAGGGTCCCTATATGGGCTATGGCAGTGTCTAATATATCACATGCACACCTACGCATATGTACTTGCATCTACGAAAACCATTGTTAAGTCATATCTAAGAATGTATAATTTGATAATTCCATGCATGAATTTTGTACTGTTTAAGAAAAAGAAAATTGTAAAATCGGCTTCTTAATTCAAAGTTAAAACTTAGTGCAGTTTATTTTAAAATGGCTTGTTTATTATTTTTCTTTTTGTTTTTAGATTCAGTGGTAGATAAAACTGTTTTTCTTGAAACTCAGCGAGTCATTCCCTTGCATGAAAATAGCAACAATCTCTTCTTGCTGACGCCTTGAAGAAGGTCCTGTTTATCTTCTGAAATCAAGCTTAAATTCATTTGAGAAAATGTCATCGATTACAGAAGAAAATTTGTCTGTCAGTGAACAGCACATTGTTCCTCAAAGTGGGGATAAAGAAAAACATTCCTCCATTCATAGAGGGGAGAAATCTTTCAGTTGTGAAGCATGTTCCAAAACATTTTCTAAGAATACTTACTTAAGAAAGCATCTCTTGACGTATACAGGTAAAAAACCTTTTGTTTGTGAAACATGCTCTAAAGGATTTTCTCAGAATAGTTCTCTAAGATGCCATTACTTGACGCATACAGGTGAAAAACCTTTTGTTTGTGAAATATGCTCTAAAGGATTTTCTCAGAATAGTTCTCTAAGAAGGCATCTGTTGACGCATGCAGGAGAAAAACCTTTTATTTGTGAAATATGTTCAAAAGGATTTTCTCAGCATGGCAACTTAAGAACCCATCTTTTGATACATACAGGAGAAAAACCTTTTGTTTGTGAAATATGCCTTATAGGATTTTCCCGGAGTAGTACTTTGAGAAACCATATCTTGACTCATGCAGGAGAAAAAACTTTTATTTGTGAAGTATGTTCCAAAGGATTTTCTCAGAATAGTCATCTAAGATGCCATCTCTTGACGCATACAGGTGAAAAACCTTTTGTTTGTGAAATATGTTCCAAAGGATTTTCTCGGAAGGATGATTTAAGAAGGCATCTCTTGACTCATACAGGTGAAAAACCTTTTATTTGTGGAATATGTTCCAAAGGATTTTCTGATAATAGTAATCTAAGAAGGCATCGCTTGACTCACACAGGAGAAAAACCTTTCGTTTGTGAACAATGTCCCATGGGATTTTCTGACAATAGTAGTCTAAGAAAGCACCGCTTGACTCATACAGGTGAAAAACCTTCTTTTGTTTGTGAAATATGTTCCAAAGGATTTTCTCGGAATAATGATTTTAGAAGGCATCGCTTGACTCATACAGGTGAAAAACCTTTTGTTTGTGAAGTATGCTCCAAGGGATTTTCTGACAATAATAGTCTAAGAAGGCATCGCTTTACTCATACAGGTGAAAAACCTTTTGTTTGTGAAATATGTTCGAAAGGATTTTCTCTGAATTGTAACCTAAAAAGACATCTTTTGTCGCATACAGGATGAAATCCTTGTGTTTCTGAAATGTGTTCCAAAACATTTTCTGGACATTGTCACCAAGAAAGACATCTCGTGATTGATACAGAAGAAAATTTTTGTTTGTGCAATGTATTTTCCATTATCTGATAACCATTATTTAAAATAACTTTTGTCTCATACTAAATAGATACCTCTTAAAAATCTCTTGTACTTTTTTTAGAATTGAGTTTGAGCCCTGCATGTTTTTTTGCATTTACTGTTTTCATTTCTATTTATTTTTTTTAACATTTAGTTAATAAATTAAAAAAAATTCATAATTGTACCGGTTGTCATTTTTATAAAAAGTAATGAACAACAGACTTGTTCATTAGTTTTCAGTAAATCTTTTTGATAGTTTTAATTTTTAGGTGCGTTCGTAATTATGCAAATATGTAGCACTTATTGTTGTCGTTCAGTCCGTCTGTCTGTCCGCATATAACAACGCAAAAACTACCCAACCGAATCCTTTGAAATTTAAAATACATAATTATTACATAATTTTGTCGAGTCCTTTCAAGTTTTATGAAAATCAGATGCACAGATCAATTACAGGGACAATCAAAATTATTCCGTTTAATTACGGTCAATGGGGAAAAAAGTTTCAAATGCATTCTAATCGTGTCAAATTTAAAATACTTAATTATTACCTAATTTTGTCGAGTTATTTCAAATTTTATCAAAATCGGATGCATAGTTCAGTTACAGGGGCAATCAAAAGTATTCTGTTACATTACGGTCAATGGGGGAAAATATTTCAAATGCATTTTAATGGTGTTACACCCATTCGAACATAATAAAATGCATATGTATCTATAAAGTACATATTATGTATACATCTCGCACAATCTGTGGTGCAAAAAACATTTGTTATTGATTTACAAGGCCACACAAAAGCATTCAATCACATAATGGTACAGGGAGAACATTATTTGATGAGCGATTTAATTACAATTCACTATTTACAATTTTATGAGATTGATATATGAGAGTGATATTTTAAAACTTTGTCATCATACGAACGCACCTCATTTGCTTAGCTTTACGTGCAATTTGCAACTTGTTGTTATTTTACTGTTAAGTAAACATGTGAATTACTTAACAGTAGTAACTATAGCAAAGGCTAAAGCCTTTGCTATAGCGAAGTTTGAATTATAAATAAGTTTGAAAGAAATTATAAATAAGATTGAATTATAAGGACGTTTGAAATATAAATTTGAGTATAGCGATAATTTGAAGTAACACTTTTAAAAATAGAAGAAAAGTGTGCCAAAAATATTTTTTGTGAAAAAAAATATTTGTTAAATTTTCTCCTTGAAAAATTATCCAAGTATTTAAAAGAAGCGCATCTCATTATCATGTATTCTTTGCATCCATCATGAGCTGAGTAATTTTTTTATCATACAGCACGATACCCACATAGCATGCATGGTCACAGTGACGTCAATATGAGTCACTTTGGTCACATCACATCTGTTACCAAAATGTTACCATTCAGTGACGTCATTGTGACTGAGATGTAACTTTCTTAAAAATATTTAGAAAATTACATAATTTTCTTTACAGTAAAAAATTCTTTTACTTTCTCTTAAAGTAAATAACATGTTTTTCAAAACATGTTATTTACTTTAAAAAACATGTTTCTGGCAATTTAAATATCGTCGCTTTTTTCACAGTTTCGTCACAATTTTAATGTCAAAGTAGTCACAAATAACACATTTTTCACAAAGTGGTCACAATGTGACGTCACAAAAAAGCTCTAAAACGGCCATAACGACTTCACATTTTAATCACTGTGACTTCACATCGACGATCGATGGTCACAAAGTCACAATATGACTTCGCAACAACGTTGCAGTGACCAGGCACGTAGCCAGGGAGGGGGCTAAGGGGGCTGAAGCCCGTCCCGAAAGTTTGAACAAAATACAACCTTTACAAAATTATCTCTATTATAATAAAATAAATTTTGTTTGTCTTTATTTTTCATTACATTAAAATTAATTGTATTTTTAGCTGTAAAAATATCCATTTTATCAATTACAGTAATCCTTCATTATATCGGTCATTTGGATATATATTTTTTTTACATCGATATTTACCACAAAAAATATAAAGTTTTTTTAAAACGCAATTTTAACTAAGTGTAATTCCGTATCATTAATTTGACGAAGAAAAATTAGTGTAGTACACATATGGCGTATTAACTTTAGAAGACAGATATAAAAAAAAAATACTTGCATGTTATGATCTTCCTTAATTTTCTTTATCCACATGCATATAAACGAAACTTATGTGTACTATGCAATGGCGCAGCCAAGGGGGTGGTTTTAGGGTTGAAACCCCTCCCAGATCTAAGAAAAAGCGCTGTAATTGCCGGTTATATGAATCAAAATCAAACTTAAGGGCCCACAATAGTCACAGAAAAAGTACACAAAAAGACCCGGATGACCATGTAAAGTCTATGGGAGCGTTCTTTTCTAATATCTCGCTCAAATTTTAATATTTTTGCATGATTTTTTTGCACAAGATAGCTGAGGGCAATCCACAACCGGGCTAGTTTTTACTTTTTCAATTTTTGTTTCAGATTTTCTTTAAAAAATTACTTTAACTTTCGAAACCGGTTTAAACCGGATCTGAAACAGAAACTATCGTAATATAAAAAATATATAACCAAAATCGAAAAAGTAAAAACTAGCCCGGTTGTGGATTGCCCTCAGCTATCTTGTGCAAAAAAATCATGCAAAAATATTAAAATTTGAGCGAGATATTAGAAAAGAACTCTCCCATAGACTTTACATGGTCATCCGGGTCTTTAGGAGTAATTTTTCTGTGACTATTGTGGGCTCTTAATATTTAAATGTTTTGGCGTATTTCGGAATCCGCCGTTTTATTGAATCAGATTTCATTCAATAAAGTGATTCAATTAAAGGCTAAAATTCTACTCAAAACTCTGAAAGCGCATTATTACATGCATTAGTTAAGTAAAAATTGGTCATTTGAACTAAACAACTTTTCTGAGACATGCTAAAAGAATGATGATTTCCTGCCATACAGATGCTCTTTGAGTTTAACTATTCGACAGTGAATATTCTATTTAGTACTAATTCTATTAACCGGTGATTCAAATAACCGGCAATCAGTTTTATTAGAAACTCAAAACCCCCACTAGAACCGAATTCTGGCTGCGCCACAGGTACTATGTACCGAGCAATGCTAAAATGTTTTGCAAGGAAGGGAGCCAAAAACTTTAATAGCCGCCTATAATGTAAAATCACATGAAAAAAATATAATTTTAAAGAAAGCACCTTTGATAATGATGTTATAACTGTAAAACGCTTTTAATTAAAAAGAAACTATTAGAATGTATTTTTTGAAAAATAATGATGCGAAGAAAAATGACATGGTATCGAAAAACCTTCAAAAAACGCATCGGTGCAATCTCTCACTCTCTTCACTGAACAATTTTTCTACTAATTATTTGCATGTGAATCTTTAATAGTAAGAAAATGTGCGTAAAGTAGCTCCTTTGGCTGGTTAATTTTCTTTGTATTTTGTAGAACTTTCAACTTCAGGGATGGTTACCTCTATGTAGGATATTTTTTTTTTAATTTTTCATAGTACTATCGGAGAGAGTTTTATATCCCGTCGGCACACGTTTTTGAATAAAATTTACACCAATTGTGAAGCCAGTCTATAGATGTAGGCGGGTGTGCTACTGCGTTAGGGGGGGCTATTTGTAAAATCAGGATAGAGACATTTTGAATTGTGTCTAGGGACGAAGTAAAAATCTAAACACCAACACTGACTCAGTTTACAGCCAAAAATTTAATTTAGTAATTGAAGTGAAATGTATTCTGAGTTTAAAAAAAAAAACGAATTTTATCAAATACAATTTCTGGATCTGACATAAACGTTTTCAGCCGCGAATTTAATGATGGAAAATACAGTATTTTGTCAAATGGCTAGATAAGATGGAAAGAAAAAAAAATTTAATGATTGTTAATGGAATTTTTAAGTAACTAGAAAATATAATATGAAATGGCAAAAATAATTTTTCAGACATGTACTTTTTTCTTAAAATTGCAAAATCACAAAATAGCACCATGGAGGCACTAAATCTTGAACTGACTTACGTAAAGCTAATTCCAATAATATCAACTTTTTCTGGCCGCAAATCTTATTTGGAAATTAAAATTTACAATTGTTTGGATGTTAGTGTTCGAAACAAATTGACTTTGGTGGGGATTCGTCAAATACTCGTTATGAGCTTACAGCATGGCAAACAACTCGATTCGTTATTGCTATCTAACTTAACTAGGTAGCGTAGTGGTCATAGCTTCGAACTCCAGACTGAAACGTCCCGGGTTCGATGCTTCACATCACCAAAGACCCACCGAGTGTATGCAGTGTACGCGCTCGTAAAATAGAGGGGTTCTGAAAGTCCTGTGGTTGGTCGTAGCAGTTACCATGAGTAATGATCTCTGGAGAAATTTTCCTCTCCTTCAGAGACATATCGAAATTGAGGAGGTGGCGATGTTTCGTGCTGCTATCTATTGAGACTTTGGCGAACATCTTCCGGTGCAGAGGTCTGTCTTTCTAACACATGGGTGCAGTTCAAAGAAAGCTCCAGCAACCCTCCTGCCCTTCAGGCACATGTCAACAACAACAACAACTTAACTTGAAATGACTTAGATGATGCCACATGTATGGATCAATTTTGCTTTCCAAAAAAAACATATAGTTTTCCAATAACTGTAGGAAAGAAACAAAAATAAGAAAAGTGGAAGAAAGATCCAGAAATAGTATTTTCTTTTCTTACATATTCCCAAACGCATTTATTGTAACCTTGTATTTTGTTTTTTCACGAAAAAATAGGTACAGAAAGGACACAAAAAAAAAATAAGAAGACTAGTTTCTACATGTTTTAGAAATCCGAAAAAATTAAATGTGTTTTCTTATGCAATTTTTATAACATATGCAATTAGATTACCATAAACCGATGTTATTTTAGCAAACAAAAAGTAAGATTTCTTTAGGAATACGGCAAATTAATATTCCATTGTTGAGTTTTCAAAGAGCTTCAGGAAAAGAAGAAATCAGAACAGCTCTTGGACCAACACTTGAAACAATATTATTTTGTGCAAAGAAAAATATGCCACTTTGAGATTACCACGGTTATGATCTTATAACGGTAGATAAATCGATATAAAAAAGACTGTTAGCTAAGAGTTTTTTAAATTTGAGCAATGTCTGGAGAGAATTAATTGAAACGCGATATTATAAATATCCGTAGAAATGTATTTACTTCACCCAAGGCATTTTGAATAAAATCACTCAAATATCCTCGGATACAGTTACCGAAGAATTTGTTATCAAACTAAGTAACGTGATCTGTTTTGTTAGGACAAACAAAACGCGCAATTTAATTGCTGATGAAACTCAAGCGCAGAATAGCTTGACCTTTGCGTTAAATATGTGGACTATTAAAAAAGTCACAAAACAAAATAATTCAAAAAATTCTTTTAGGTTTCATTCCAATAAATGTCTTCTCCGCCAAAAATTCAAGAAAAGTAATATTACAACATTGTGATGTATTTTGTCTTGAGACATATAAATGCATCACAAAGGCGTGTGGTGAAGCAGCTAATAAATCTGATCTTAATAAATCTTAGCGGGGTCCATTCTAAAATTTTTCAGAGTATCCTAAATTAGATACGTTCGTTTTGAAAGCCATGTGTTAAATCTTGCCTTGTCCAACAGCATGCTGATTCCTATAATCTGAAAGTGTCATGGATTTGTTAAAGCAGTGACACAAGTTTTTAAAAATCATTTAAAGGCAAATTTAGGGTTTCAAGAAGCAATTGCATAATATATCCCATTAAACAAAAGAAAAAGACTTCTCCGCATTGTGCTACAAAATTTATCGAGAGGCATGAAAGCATATTAACTTTTGTTGAGCTACATATAATTGCATTAGCTCAGAAAATATTTTGAAAAACACTGATTTTCACGGATTCCCCATGGATTTGGGAGATTTCTTTGGAAGCTGGAGCTTTTTTTGACAGGCGGAAGAAGAATGGTTTTCTCATAAGCCTGTATGTTTGTGAGAAAGTTTTCTGTCTGACAAAGTTATAGCGAGTTCTTCAAGAAAAATTTCATCACATGATATCGGCTGTAACTTAAATTAAAAATGTCCTAATTGTTTTACATAAATATAGTGAAAAATGCAGTAGAAATCTTTTGCGAGATATTTTATTGTGCATCAAAACTTCAGAAAGACATCTTCCAAACTGAAATAAATATCCCAAGACAGATAATATTTAGATAATTATCATTAGATAATATCATTAGATAATATTTAGACAGACAAATTTTCAAAATACATCCGCTGAAAAGTATTACGCAGTCTTTATTCGCCGTGTAGAAAGTCTTATTGAAATTTTTCATGATAAAGTGTCAATGTAGCAAGTTGAAGCTGAATATGAATTAGGATGCAAACAATTTTTTGACACCAACACAGAGGTCCTAAAAGTTTTAGTACTGCGTAATGTGACGATTTCAATAATATCAAACGCTTGTTCACAGTCTTGGTTGAAAACCCCGTAACAACAGTCAGTGCTGAAAGATCTTTTCCGACAATGAAAATAATTAAATCTTTGCTTCAAATCATTATGACCAATGAGAGATTGAGTCACTTTGCAATAATTTTCATTCATTGGGACATTCCAGTACATCTTGATAAGTTAATCAGCACCATGGCTAAGAAGAAATTACGATGATTACTTCCGTTGTATTAGCAAATTTATTGTAACAAGAGTACTGCATTTATAATTATTATAATAAGAGATTATAAAATACAAGGTTGATTTTTATGATTAATAATTAGTTTTTCTTTAGAAAAAATAATGCGAAAGAAATTAATTTAATTTGGATCAATAATTTCAACACCTCGCACTCACAATGACATGGGAAAAAATTAAATATGAAATATCAATATTTGATATGGTTATATAGTATCCTATGCACAAACACATTTTAAGTTTGTTTAATATTTTTGCGGTAAATTATACAATTAAATTATACAAATTATTTTTGTAAGATCAGAAAAAAAATATCAAGATTCAGACCCTCTCGAAAGGAAATCCTGGCTAGGGGCCTGGTTGGAAGTGCACAATAATTCATTCAATAACACTTTGATGACACAAAGTGCTGTAAGTGCACAGTAATACAGTCATTCATCATTATTAAAGTTCGGAAAAAGAATTCAGGATTGTCTTGGCGTAAAGACAATTTTTGACTGAACAATTTTATTGCAATCCTGGGTTTTTTTTACAAAAATTACTTGTATTGATTCTTCTGCATTCTTTGATCTCTCAAAACTTGTCTTAATTTTTTGTCAACTTTATATGAATCTGATATAGTTTTCAAATTTCAATATTATAGACTGCTTAATTTAATCGTAATCAATATAGTTGATGGTTCTAATATCCAGGAAGGAAAAAAAAATAGCATTTTTTCATTCATTAAAATAAACAGATTAATTTATTAGTGATTGATGTAGCTGGCAACCATCATTATGAACAACTCAAAACTAGGGTCGAATTCTAGCTATGGTGCTGCTAGATGTACATATTTGAATTTCAGATATTCAATTTCTGCAAGTAGTTTTAGAAAAAAAAAAAGTTAATAGTAAGAAATATCTATGTAAGAAATATATATACACAAATTTACAAATAAGGAAACTACTTAATGGCATGAAAGACTTTATTATACAAAAATTTAGAAATACATCATATAAAAGATACAAAATTTTGCAGAAAAAATAAAATTTTATAATCTAACAGTCACAATTAAACAAGACAAATGATAGCGTAACTCAAATACTTTCAAATAAAGTAAATAAGCAAATCGACTTTTGTTCCTTTTGCTAAGTATGGTGTAGAGGCAATACAATGTAAAATAAAAAAAATGAATGAAATGTTTTAAAATACTTTTATGTGAAGTAAATAATCAAATTATATGTTGTTCTTTTTGCTAAAGATGGGTGGAGACAAAATACAATAAGACAGAAAAATAAATTTGCTATGCAATTGGTATCCAACCATTAAAAGAAGGGAGAGGAAATGAAGACATTTTATTATCTAACATCAATAGCAGTTGAATTTTACTATTTCACTACTCTTGATACATATAAAATGTTCAGAGTTTAGACATATATATAAGAAAATCAAAATTTAAATATCAATAATTTAGTGCTCAAACTAAATAATTGCAATGTTTGGAATGAGGAAATACAATTTGACAGAAAAAGAAATTTCTATGAAAAAAAAAAAAAAAAAAAAAGATTTGAAGACCGTTTAAATTCAGTAACAGCAAATATTAACCATTTCACCACTGTTGATACATGAAATCTTTTTGTTTCACAGATATTTTATTCCAGAAAAGCGAATCGTAAATAAAAATAATTCAGTATTAAAACTACACAATTGCAATTTTTTACACAAATTTTTAAATTACCAGATTAATTGATTTAAACATAACTTAAATAGAATATATGCTATTTTCAAAAACATGTGCAGTCTGTGATGAATACCATAACAGATGTCTCATTTTGCAAACTTTAAATCATTTATTTACATCTTAAAATCTTATAACAATTTTATTATTATGAAAACTGCTTATACAAAATTGTTTTATGGAAACTGATACAATTTGTGAAAAAATAATTTTAAACAATAATTTTAATTCTGTTACAAGTTTCCATTGTTTTCATTTTTGTACATTTGATCAGTAGTAGTTTTTTTAAAAACATCATTAAAGAGCTTTTCAATGGTGAAAGGGTTAAATTTATTTTGAAACAACTATTTACTGCAAATGACACTAGAAAACTCGGAGATTTTTGAGCATTCGCTGGCAGCTATTCACTGATAGCATTTGAATAGATCAGAAGTCAATAAAGTATACCTTTATCATAAGACCAAATCCTTTATGCAGCAACTTCAAGTACAGAAATAATATACCTCAGCTTAAGAATGTCATTTAAAACATATAACTAAGTTATACCAGTAAACATTGGCACAACAAAGGAGATGGTTTTTGGGGTCAAAACCCCTCCTAGAGCTAAGAAAGATCGCTATAATTGCTGCTTATATGAATCAAAACCAAACTTAACATTTAAACGTTTTGGTGTATTTCAGAATCTGCCGCTTTGTTGAATCAGATTTCATTTAATAAAGTGTTTCAATTAAATGGGGAAAATTCAACTTAAAACTGTGAAAATGCATATTACATGGATTAATTAATAAGGTAAAAATTGGTTATTTGAGCTAAATCACTTTTCTGAGACACATTATGCTAAAAGAATGATGATTTCCTACCACACAGATGCTCTCTGTGTTTAAGTAATATACAGTAAATATTCTAATTAGTACTCATTCTATTAACCGGCGATTCAAATAACCGGCAAACATCTTTATCAGAAACTCCCCCCCCCCCAAGACTTGAATTCTGGATGCACCACTGGCAGTATAAGCTGTTAAGAATTTGAGAGTCTGAAAAATATTCCTCTTTTACAACTTATCTAACTTTTCTTTTCCGCCCTGGATCATGAAAATTGTTAATTTAGGACAAGATCGATTCTTAGACATTTTCAGTTTTCATACTTTTTACTATACAGGGTGATTCCAAATTTTTTTTACAATAGAAGAGGGCTGATAGTACACATCAAGACAAACAATATTAAATAGGAGACCAAGGGTCCAAAACGTTTTCCTAAGGAAATAGCCGCCATTAAAGTTTAGGGACAAACAATATTAAATAGGAGACCAAGGGTCCAAAACGTTTTCCTAAGGAAATAGCCGCCATTAAAGTTTAGGGACCAAAATTTCAAATAAACATAAAAAACT
Source organism: Maratus speculifer (assembly GCA_964019185.1). Taxonomy (NCBI): domain Eukaryota; kingdom Metazoa; phylum Arthropoda; class Arachnida; order Araneae; family Salticidae; genus Maratus; species Maratus speculifer. The sequence goes on along the minus strand of CAXHSM010001376.1, from coordinate 26,836,931 downwards.
GAAAAATCGGTCGATTGATTTGCGGTTTTCACTAAAATTATTCTTTATGTCGGTATTTTCTTGAAATTAAATTATAAAGATAAATTTCAAAAAATGCCGATAGAGGGCGCTTTAGATTTTGGATTAACGAACAACTATTTTTTGCCGGTATTTTTTGCATTTTATTAAATGTTTTCGTAAGCTTCGACTCAAACTTAAATTTTGAGCTCAAAATCTGTAGTTTAGTTGGGAGTGTTTAAGTAACACAAACAGAGCTGTGTTCAGAGGGTTCAAATTTCAAATGATTATAAAAAATGGAAAAATTGGTCGATTGTTTTGCGGTTTTCACTAAAACTATTCTTTATTTAGGTATTTTCGTGAAAATAAATTATAAAGATAAATTTCAAAAAATGCCGATAGAGGGCGCTTTAGACTTTGGAGTAACGAAACACTCTTTTTTGGCGTTATTTTTTGCATCTTATTAAATGGTTAGACTTGAACTTAAATTTTGAGCTGAAAATTTGAATAGCTGGGAGTGGTTAAGTAGACAAACTTAGCTGTGTTCAGAGGGTTCAAATTTCAAATAATTGTAAAAAACGGAAAAAATTGGTAGATTCGTTTGCGGTTTTTTCTAAAACTAATTTTTAAATCAGCAGTTTTCTTGATCAATCAGTGTTTTCTTGAAAATAATTTTTAAAGATAAATTTCACAAAATACCGATAGAGGGCGCCTTAGACTTTGGAGTAGCGTACAACTATTTTTAACTGTTATTTTTTTATCTCATTAAATGCTTTCAAATACATAGACTTAAATTTTGGGCTGAAATTCTGAATCGTTGGGAGTGTTTAAGTAGCGAAAAATTGAATTGTGTTCGAGGAGGAAAGAGTGTTAAATTTCAACTCCTGAACACACTTCAGTTTGCACTTCTTAACTCCTCATAACGATTCAGGATTTGAGCTCAAAATTTAAGTTTAAAACGTAAGCTTCCGAGAACATTTAAAATGCTTTTGCAAGAATTTAATTAAAACAAAAAAATAATGGTTAAAATGAATTGTTGGTTACTCTGAAGTTTAAGGTGCCCTCTGACGGAATTTTTTGAGATTTATCTTTAAAAATTATTTTCAAGAAGATACTGACTTAAAGAATAGTTTTATTTTAAACAGCAAACGAATCGACCAATTTTTCCATTTTCTATAATTACTTTAAATTTGAACCTCCCCCTCCCCCTTGAACACAGTTCAGTTTGTGCTACTTAACCACTCCCTACTATTCAGATTTTGAGCTTAAAATTTAAGTTTAAGTCTAAGCTTCCGAAATCATTTAAAGAGATGCAAACAATAACGGCAAAAAATAGTTGTTCGTTACTCCAAAGTCTAAAGCGCCCTCTATCCACATTTTTTGAAATTTATCTTTATAATTTATTTTCACGAAAATACCTAATTAAAGAATAGTTTTAGTGAAAACCTCAAATCAATCGACCAATTCTTCCGTTTTTTTTAATCATTTGAAATTTCAACTCTCTGAACACAGCTCAGTTTGTGTTTCTTAACAACTCCCAACTACAGATTTTGAGCTCAAAATTTAAGTTTGAGTATAAACTTACGAAAACATTTAATGAGATTCAAAACATACCGGCAAAAAATAGTTGTTCGTTACTCCAAAGTCTAAAGCGCCCTCTATCGGCATTTTTTGAAATTTATCTTTATAATTTAATTTCAAGAAAATGCCGACATAAAGAATAATTTTAGTGAAAACCGCAAATCAATCGACCGATTTTTCAGTTTTTTATGTTTACTTGAAATTTTGGTCCCTAAACTTTAATATCGGTTATCTCCTAAGGAAAACGTTTTGGACCCTTGGTCTCCTATTAAATATTGTTTGTCTTGATGTGAACTATCACCCCTCTTTTATTGTAAAAAAAAATTGGAATCACCCTGTATGTATGTAAATTAAGAACAAAGGTTCATTTTCCTTGAACCAAATTATTTTTCTAAGATTTATGAAATATTTGCTATCAATAATCTTTCTTACGTAAAGTAATTGCAGTTATGAAATTTTTTCATTTACATTTTTTTACTTAAATTTAAATTCATGATTTTAATAATGATGACATGTAGCTAATGAAAGTTTAGTTTTATAAAACTAACATAGAAACATTATCTAAGATTTTAAATAATTTGTATTGTTGCTGTACAGACCTTGTTATCTCAGCTGGGTAGCCCTCTCAGGCTGGTGATAATTTCTATTAATTGCTAAGTTATTATAGAAGAGTATTTCTTTACTACTGTTATATTCAACTGGTTAATCAATTTTGGATGTAACATACATTCAATAGGATTAAAAGGTTAAGATGGTTTCAACGCATTGCGTGCGCACATCAGATTTCACACTAGTGACTAGTTTGGTAATAAAAATACTCTAAATACCACAATTTGCTGTATAACAATGAATAAAACGACAATATAACTGAATATGATGGACATAAACATCAATGTTGAAATAAACATGGTAAACAAGAAAGACTCTCTTCTCATAATTATGAATGCATTTATAACTTCAGAAACAAACTGCAGCTAGAAAATTCTGTCTTTAAATCAGGTGATCAATTTTTAAGAATGATATGTTTCAAAATCCAATAACAGTATATCCAGGGGCTCGCTAAGGGGGGGGGGATGGGGGGGAGCCTCCCCCCCCAAACATTCGTGAATGTTGTTACACTTGGCAAATTCCCAAACTTAGTTGGCAAATTTTCTTTAAAATTTTAATAAAAACTATAATATATTTTCAATTTTTGATAGAATTGGCAAAAATTACAAAATTAATTGGGAATATTATTAACCTTTTAACAAATAGGGGCTATATTACATTTTTTAATTGTGGTAAGTTGGCAAAATTGTAAAATGAGTTGGCAAATATTGAAATTTGACTTGGCAATTTTAGGTCCTCTCCCCCCTCAATAAAAAGTCTTAGCGATGGCCCTGAGTATATCCTTATATGCAAGTTTATATCCTTAAATATTATAATAGAATAATCTTAGATATAAGTTTCAAAATCTAAAATTGTATTAATTTTATTAAGTTCATCAGTTAATTTTTTAATATTTAAAAGAGAATGCATATCAGCTAATTTTGCAGTGCCTTTGAAAATTAGAGGTATTTGATCACCTGACCATTGGACTTAATAAGTTCTATAGATGAACAGTGAACTCCCTTTAATCAACAATAATTACATGAGAATATAGAATATTCCGCTATCTCAGGCATAACACTTTTATTTACACTTTTTTTTTTCTCAGGAATTGCCTTTTTATCCATTAAAAAGTATAAAATCCTCTGGGGAAGGGATTTCAATGTTCAGATGGAAAAATGTACTCCCCACCTAAATTCAACAATATTACATAAACAAAAGGCAAGAACATCAAGCAAAATGCCACTTTATACTAGTAACTCACTTTATACTAATTAAGTTAGATAAAATCTTATAGTTGGCTTAGAATGATGCGAGGACTTAAGTTTTATTAGTCAGATATAACATCAGAAAAGCAGTTATAGAATAATCTAAAGCAAAATATATATAAGAAATAGCTGTAGCAAAATCTAAATATTTCTTTGTTTAAATCATAATATAAATTGTGCATTAATGGGAGTTTTTTCTGACACCTGTGCATGACATCATTACTTGTGCTGGTTAACTATCAAATTCCTACAAAAAAAATTTAAATATAATTTTAATGAACTGCATATGAAAATAACTGTCAGACATCCAGCCGTTGAAGGTAATTTGCATTTATTTCAGATCCATGTCATCAAATACTTGTGCAAAACCAATTTTAAGGGAGAAAGGGAAGAAGGAAAACTAAAAGCTGTAGATCACACCAACTAGTATTGTGTACAAGACTTAATTAGAAGAACTGTAGGTGAAATTTTGCATTAAAGTAGGAAAAAACTGACACAGTAACATACAGCTCAGTCTTAAATCTGCACATCTTGGGACCAGAGCTTGTTCAAAATTTAGAAATTTGCAGATTTCTGGTCATTGCTTTTGTTGCATTTTTTGAGCAGTAATTTGAATGTACTAATGCAAACAATTAATTAAAAAGTAACATAATCTAAAAAATGAATTACAAAAAGCAAATATCAAGTAAATGATGCGTAATGCATAATTAAATATGCATAATAAAGAGATATATTTTGTTTCATTTATTCATTGAAATTTTCCTTATAAAAGTATCCTATTAATTCAAATAAAAGTCATAAAATAAGGAAATTTTATTTTAAGTTTAACCAGTCTTACCAAAAAAATATTTGAATCTGTAATTTTGATTGTAATTCCTACATTTGAACCTAAAATTCAATTGTTTACATCTACGATAATGTGCAGATTTGAAGGAGTTTACTGTATTAATTTTTACACACATATTGCATCACAATTGTTATATTCATCAGTTGTTAAGGTTTATAAATGAAATTTGAATGGAGCAGAAGCAATTTAAGAATTCTTTGAATTCTAAAAACTATAGCTATCAGACTTTCAGAAACCTTTAAATGAAAATAAAAAAATTATAAGAATGTAACATTCAAGACCATCAATACAATTATATAAGACTTAGTGATGATTATCAAGTACTGAATTCATGACAAGTACTTGATTTCTTACACTTCTACATTTGTTTTTAAGTTACCATAAATCCCTTATTGTAGCCCTCCCTTTGAAAGTAAGCCCCCTCCATCCAACTTCAAAGATATACTTTTTTTGCTTCTACTCCCAAATATAAGCCACCTCCCATTCTTCTTTGAGGGGGGGGAGAGGGGGAGTAGGAATTGTTTTTCAAATCTTAAGAATTGAATTATGAATATTTTAACTGTTTTTGGTGGATTTCTACATGTTTTCATATAAATTTACTGACACCTCCCCCCCGGGACATGAAATATTTGCTAACCATCTCTGTTCTCCCTCATCCTCAGCAAAAAAGGTAAAATTCACATACATCTTAATGCTTTTTTATTTTACTAAAAACAACAAGTAAATAATCAATTATTTAAATTACATTCCTTTTTCCATTCATATTTCTCCTGTGAACTTCATTCAACAAAAAAAAAAAAAAAAAAAAAAAAAAAAAAAAAAAAAAAAAAAACTTTTTATTTTGTACCAAGATGATAATCTAAAATCTCATACAAGTGTCACTCATCTAAGATCTTTGTCCTCTTTAAAAAAAAATTCTCAATCCTTTCTCAACAAATAGTAAGGAGAGTCATTTGATATATGTAGAAGGAAAGTAACATTTAAAAAAAAAACTATACTTTGGGGGGAGGGGGCAACCAAAAGAAATGCACTGGTGTTATTTATGGTGGGCAAGTAAAAGAAATGCACTGGTGTTATTTATGGTAGCCTATTATCTGCACAATGTATATAGGCCTTAGAAGAAGTGCTCTCTGTGGGGATCTTTCTAAGAGAACTTGTATTTAAGCTAGGTTTGCCAAGGTTCAAAGAAAATCACAAAAACTCTGAATGGTTAGTCCAAGGGCATAATTGTGTTCAATCCAGCACCTTATGTCTACCAGCTTCGAGAGCAGAACCTCTCGGCCACAGATAGGATATGAGAAAAAAAAAGGAAAGCACTTTTTAAGGGAGGTTACAAAATAATTTAAATGGGGCTTACAATTGGGATTTTATGATAGTTTTTTGCAAATGACATTAGATATGTGCAGTGTATTAAGAGTATGTTACAACTGGAAGAAATTATTTGCAATGAAAGGTAAAAATTAAATTGTCATGTCTGATAAAAAACAATTTTCAACCATAAGCCTATTTTACAAAATTACAATCCATTTTATATTTATTTTTAAACATCTTAGTCCCACCAAGTCTCATTTTTTTTTTTTTTTAATAAAAAACTTTTCCATTAGTGTTTTTGAAATAAACTTGAAATGGAAAAACAATTACTTTAAATCTAACTAAGTATTGATCATGCTCATTTTACTGAAGCGTTAGCAAAATGTAAGGTGTAAATTGTATTTAGTACTTTTACATTTCCTTAATATAGTATTTTAAAGAAACACAGGGAATTTTTAAACTTATATATTTGTTGTAATAATGCATTCAATGGTGGTCTTCTGAATTCTTAACACACTGTAGTTTCATTACTATAATATTTACCAGATACAAAATTTCAAAGATCATTTTAAAAAAAAAGGGGGAAGAGGCATAAGACAAATTCAGCATCTAGGCAGTTTTATTCAAAATGTAAGAAATCTCATGTAAAATCTGAAATAAAGCATTTTTTCTAAGAGGATGTTTCACTTCTTTGTTTTCTTTTGCATCTGTTGAATTTGTAGACTTTTGGTCCTAAAGTGATTTCATAAGAGATAATTCAGTTTCATAATTTGACTATCAAATTTGTTTCAGATAATTATGACTGGATTAGAATGGTTACCTAGTAGAAATTTATAGTATGCACCTTCAGGTACCCATTTCATCACAAGGAAGATAATATTAAAATATATAAGTGAAATGTCAATCATTATAATGCAAAAAAGTCGATATCTTTTTTTCTTGCCAAAAAACAAATATATAAATACAAATCAGACTAATTTTATGTCAAAGAAGTAAAACCTCCCTTAAAGAGCTCTTGAGGACAATTTTTACATGCTTCAGAAGAACAGAACCAAAGATTATAAAATGGATCTGGAATTAGAAGCCTCTCTGATGAACGATTATTTTTGGAATATCATAGAAATATAAAAGCATAGTCCATGACAAAACACAGTGTCCAGAAAATTTGGGTAATTTTCTCCTTTGGTTGTCGATTGCCAGATGTATTAAGAGGTAATTGTGATATTGAATGAAATGAAAAACCTTGAAAATTAAGCAAGATATTAATTCTGAGCAACTGTTTTGTTGCAAATTTTAAAAAGTTAACTAAAAATAAATTTAAAAAATGAATGAAAATATTGTGCAATTGATTATAAAATTTTACTTCATTTTTATCATAATCAGAAAGGAAACAAAAAGAATTATTATTACACAATTATTATGATTATGCAATTATTATGCTGAAGCTAATTTCTATATTCCGTAGTCATTTTATAATATTCATGAGAAAAAAAAAATAATAATTTCTGACATTAAGAAATACATTTGATGAAACCACCATAATCTGGGCAATTTTTTACAATCATCCTTGCATGTTAAAAGGAAATATAGAGCAATTTAAAATGTATTCAAAAGTAAATCTTTCAAGTAATAAATCCAAATAGCCAGTTTTTCTCTAATTGAAGGTACAATTAATATCTGAATAGTGTTACAGTAATTGTTTTCTCTCACTTAAAATATATACATACTTTCGTTTAAGTATTAAAAAAGACAGGCATGAAAGTGGGAAATGAGAAAAAAGGTGGAATTTTTTTCTATCTATAGAGCGATCCGAATTTTTATAATTTAAGTGTTATTGTAATTATAACAAAAATATAATTACATGTTTCATTGCTTTTTAATTTAAAAAGTACTAAAAATTTCTAACGATATAAATCCAAATATTCTGATCAACCTACGTGAAGTACAGTCATTAATATATCTCAAAAGTATATTATTCTTTTGAATTGTTTATAGCTATTAAATTCCCTTCCCCTTTATTAAAAAACAATATTCCTGCTAAATTGATTTGTGCATCAGAAATACATCTTGAAAAAAGATCCAGAAATTAACCAAAAGTGTTGTATAAATAGTACAAAATATTCTATTCCAAAAAGAAACTTCCTTTCATTTTGGATTTTTAAAATCTACAACTTCATTTTGAAAGACACTTTGAGAAACTTCACTTGCATGACTTTCAGATGCTTATTAGGTAAGCTCATTTTTTATTTTGCCTCTTTTCCACAACAATTCAAGAACAAACTCCAAGGATTTGAGTAGGCAAAATTTCAGATTACTAAATTTTCCTGCCAACTGCCCCCACCCTCCCCCTGTTATCCTACAAAAAAATTCTTTGCATTTTTGCATTAATCCAGAGAATGTCCAAAATTGCTTTTAAAAAGGTGGAATTCCTCCTTTAGGAGGAACTTTTTCAGGCCTGAAAAGATAATACTTGTTAAAATTTGAGGGCAAACAAATTGAACATTTCACAAGAAAAATGCTTGAAATATTTATTAGTAACTTTAAAATATAATAAGTAGTAATTAAATTTTGATGAATGTAGTATATTGTATGAACTATTTCTACAGATTTAAGGCATTAGATGGCACATCAGTCTAACCTAGTCAATGAAGTGAAAGAATATTAAGAATTTAATTTACTACTATAATTAGGCTTTTTTTTTTCTTTTTAAATTAGAATTTTAACCAAAATTATTGTGGAAAGCATTTATTGTACCTTAATACAGTCTCAATTTTTCTTTTTAAAAAAGAAACAAGATTTTTAAAGAACACTTTTTGTCATTCTCTTTCTAAAACCTTAAACTTAATTCTTGCTAATAAAAGCTAATGCTTTTGATTAATATTTTCATTCATACATTCTTATTTCCACTTTATATAAGTATGTAATTATTAGAGTTTATATTTGAAGTGCAAAAATGAAAATCAAATTTCAATCTTCACCACTGTACATTAAGAAACGGCCTGAAGATCCTCAGAAAATATTTCCTAAACATGAAAAATTCGCAAAATCTACTAAATTGCTGTTAATAAAATTAATATAAATAATAATTTTAAAAAATTCAATTCAAGTTTTGTAGTCAATCATACTTTTAAAAGATTTGAACATGAAAATTATTTCTATTACTAACGTTACATAGGCATGTACACTACTAGAAAACCACACTCTTAAGAGTTATTGATAAAATCATATTGTTATTTTCATCACCACAGCAAATAATTAAAAAAAAAAAAGAATAAATAAACATATATGTATATATAGATTGTAACAAAATGTGACTTGATATGAATTTAGGATTTTTTGAAAATATTTGTGAAATATAAGAATAACAAAATATTTAAGATAAATTATTTATCAAATACACTTATTGACTTAAATGAAGAGTGAAAAATGAGAAAAAGTAGACAAAATAATAGAAGATTTAGATGATTATTGTTTCTATAAAATAAGAGTTTCAAAGAAAAAAAATCAAAACATTAAAGCAATTAAGTTATAAAAAGGTTAAGAGGCATGCAAAATTTTGGAGGAATATGAATTTTAAAGATTAGTCTACATAATTTAAAATATTACTTTCCCATTAATTAATTTTTTATTTTGCTTTAATTTATCGGCAGCACTCTTGAGATAAGATTTTGTTTGATTTAAGGTTTTGCTGTGGGAAAATAAACGAATATTAAAATATTTATCGGCAACAGCCCGAATCAAATGAATTGTGTGGTTCTCAAGTGGTGATGTGTCATGCATATGTACATCAAGTGAAGGAAATTGATTTTCATTTTCAAAGCTCCTTAAAGCGGCTACTACTAAAACTTGCCTTGAAATTTTTGTTATGTGTGTTTCTTTATTTACAGCAATTTTGAAAATTTGTTCGCATCTTTTGCATATTCTGAAAACATCTACTGAAGGATATTTCAAGCCACCTCTATCCTTTTTCTCAATGAGAGAATATTGGCGAACTGAAATATTACTTGAAAGCACAGAAACACAGTGAATGCATTTTATGCTCCCAGCCAATTGCCTAACAATAAATCCAGCAATATATTCGACAGCCGTTGAAGCAAATTTGCTCAAATTCTCAGGACACTGTATATAATCATGTCCAGTTCCCATGACTGGGTCTGGAATTAAGAAATCAGTATCATCAAGAAGCTTCCTATTAGAAGAAGAATTTATAATCTTTATGGAATCTCTGCTACTTATGCTTAAAATTGTAATTTCTTCAAGAGCTAAACAATTTGAATTTTCAGAATACCTTATTTCAGATTTCACTAGGTTTTTCCTACATGCAGATGTAAACTGCCTAGCTGTTGGATTAGTGTTATGCCCACAATGTCTTCTTATTTTTGAGAAGAACATTTCGAAATGATCTTGATTAAATTTGTACATTGGTAAATATTTTAATAGTGGAACTTCACTTTTAATTAATGTCGTATACAAATGAATTGTACTTTTATGCAAATTAAGAAGCCTAAGAAACCAGTTTTTCTTGGTGAATTCAATATTGATTCACCATGTCTAGAAACTTTTAAGCCTGCTATATAATCATATATCTGGTTCAAACGTGGAATGATTACATCAGCATTATTTTCACTTAAAGGATTTTTAAGTATCTGGTTGTGAGCTACGTTTCTAGAATTCAATATATCAAATAAATCATTCATGTTTCTGATGAATTCAACAGTTGCTTCTGAACCTTCAAATCCATCAAAACCTGCTTTGCGACATATTTCAATGCTAGTAGCAACAGATAAACTAAATAATTGCGATGCCAGTTTGACTTTCATCTTTTGTGCGTAAAAATTAACATGCTGTTGTGTCAATTTATTTCCCAATTTTAAATCTGCATGTACCTGTTGTTCTTGTAATTTTGTTACATATTCCCACAGTATAAAATTATTGTTCTGATCTACAGCATATTTTTTTTCTCCTATAGTGTTTCGCACAAGCTTCAACATGTGGCAAGGGTCTAACATAAATGCAACATCATCAGCACCTGGTACAGGATGCTTAAAAGTCATTTTCATGTTGTCAACATCAAAAACACATCCCAATTCTCTTGCTGTGCTTAAATTTGATGATAATTCATCACAAGTCAAAGAGACAACTTTGATCTTAGTATCATGCAGAAGTATGAGACACTGGTTAATAAGATTACATCTTTGATCTGTATTAAGCCCATCAATAAAAAAATAACCAACAGGTATTTTCCAGCTACAGTTGATGCTGACAACCATAAAATTAAATGCATCTTTTGCAGTGGGAAGATTGTCGTGCTGTGTTCCAATGCCAAATCCATCAACAAACCCATGATGCTTCTGACCATCCCATTCTGTGTGAGGGCGTATGGCCATTTCATCCATTACTAATGAGCAAACAATAGTATATGGAGTATTTTTAGCAGTATGAGCTAGAACTGTAAAAGACTCGTCTGTGAAACCAGGCAATGCACCAATTTGTTTATACCATCCTGCTATGGTCTTCTGATGAGGAATGGCTTTATTAAATGTTTTTCTGATATACTCATATGCTGCTGGTGAATAATAATGAAGCGTTAAAGCGAAAGCTCTTAATTCAGGCGAGTATTCCTTCGGTGGCGTACGATCAGTAACAGTACAAAGTTGTCTCAAAAGAAATTCTTTGTTTGGTCCTGCTACCGAATTTAACTGATCAATAGCATACTGATCTGCAAATCTTTCTTTCTTCATGTTATTAACAAATGAATTTAATTCTTCAATTTTCTTTTCCTGTTTTTTTATAATTTCTTCTTGCTGTTTTATTTTCTTTTTGGCTTCGGCCATTTCATTAGAAGTCTGTTCTAACTTCCTTTTTAAGAGCACATTTTCAATGGATATATCAAACGCACGCTTCATGAAATCATGTTCCAAAATAGGAGGAGATTGTTCCTGTAAGAGAAATATAAAAAAATTAAGCATTAAGCATGTTAATATCTCACCAAAGTGATTCACATATTTAAACTCTAATGAAACATTTACCAACTATAGGGAAAATTCACACATTTAAATGCAGTTTAACCTGCATGTGCCACCCTTCCCCTTTCATTCAAAAGCTTTCTTTTGGTATCCCATTGCAAAATTTAATTAAAATGTAAGAAGTATTAGATGACCATAGTGAATTATTCAGAATTTGGTAAAACAGCATCACTACAGAAATTATGATAAAAAGGTTCCTTAATCTTCTCCTATCTTTATCAGACTTCTTCCTTTTCCTTCATTAACATTATACACGTGGCATCTTTCAGTGTATTATCTTCCTTGTAAAACACAATTATCCAGCTTATTAATACTTATCTTTTTGAGAGAAAAATACTAAGATTGTACAATCCTGTCCTATTATTGTGTTAAAAATCTTGTTTGTATCTTGTATCAAAGCTTACACACCAAAAGATAATAAAAGTAGAAGATAATAGTAAAAATCCAATTTTGTAAAAAACATGTTAAATGTGTTTTGCCACAGTTAGAAATTAGTTTAAATGATATTTTATTTGAATTTTATGCCAAAATTTACTGAAAAAGCTGAAAATATTAGACGTTAATAAAGAATATTCAGGTTTGTAAAGTTTCACTATGAAGTAAATACCCCCCTTCCGACAGAGGCACACACTTTCTGATAATTTGAATAATATATTTTTTAAATACCTCCAATTAAAAGTAAATCATAGGGAAAATCATATTTCACAACTCACCATTGATATATCAATTGAATCCTTTGCTGGCATTGTGTCCAACATATCATTACTGCCATTCAATGATTGTTCCTGTGATTGACAAAAAGATTTATAACAGTTATTTAAAAATAAATATTTGATACAGTTATTAAACATTCACTCATTGTCATGTCATTTAATATTGCATTCAAATAGATGAACCATAAAAATTTCTGATATTCGAAACTCCAACAAAATACATAAAATGCTTGAATTAACAGTATTAATCAATTAAAATATGCAGACATATTCAAAAATATAGTTTGGAGGTGAAAAAAAATGTAATTAAACCCTGCACCCTCCCCATAAAGGAAACAAAAAATGTCATTCAATTGAAAATTTTGTCTTCAACACTAGTGATCTACAACTTTGGATATCCATATTTGAAGCATCTGAAAATCACTTTTTGTCAAAAATTCATTGATTGTAATTCATATGTTTCTTGAAATAAAAATATTAATTGCAACCTATTCATTATTATGACAGTAGTACACTTATAGAAACATCAGTTATGAAAATATAAAGTTTCAGCTCATTATGGCTTTTTTTTTTTTTTTTTTTGGTTACAAATCATATTATACAATCTCTTTTGCAACAATTAGAAATGAACTTTATTTAAGTCTTATGTCAAAACATACTGAAAAAGATGAAAATATTCAATGTTAATAATTTAAAATTCAGAGATTTGAAAAAATTCATTATAAAATAACCCCCTCTCTCGACAGATACACTAAAATGATTTCAATAATGCATCTTTAAATACCTTCAATAAGAAGTAAATAGTATAGTAAATACTTCACAACTCACCACTGATATATCAATTGACTTCTTCGCTGGCATTGTGTCCAACAAAATACTCCCATTGAACGATTGTTCCTGTGAAAAACAGAAGGATTAGTAACACATTTTTTGAAAGGAAAATTAATTAAGCAGTTTCTTATTGTTATCATATTTGATAACGCATAAAAATAGATTACCCGTAAATTTTTCTTCCATTTGAAACTCCAACAGAATATATAATATGCTTGAATTAAGAGTATTGATTGCCCCCCCCCCTCCACACACACACACACTTTCAACATTACATTTTTAAATACGTCCAATAAGATGTAAATAGTTAGAAAAATTATTACTTTACAACTCACCATAGCTATATCAATTGACTGGTTTGCTTGCATTGTTGTTAATGAAATATAATTCAATGATTGTTCCTGTGAAAGACAAATGAAAGTATTAATAACACAGTTACTTTTAAAAAAAAGTAATTGATACATTAATTAAGCATTTTCTTATTGTCATCACATTTGGCATTGTATTAAAAATGATTAATTATAAAAAATTTCTGATATTCAAAACTCCAACAGAACACAGCTTCGGATCAGTGGTTGTTCGGATTATAAAATTTAGCAGATTTGTGATCATGTGCTTGTTTACATTTTTTAAAAAGTGATTTGAATTGGAATAATTATTGTAATTGAAATCACTAAAAAAGACAAAAATATTTAATGTTAATAATGGAAATTCAGAGTTTAGTAAATTTTCATCATGAAGTAAATACCCCCCTCCTCTTCCCCCGACAGAGATATTTAAAGACAATTTCAATAATGCATTTTTAAATATCTTCAATAAGATGCAAATAGTAGGGAAAATTATATTACACAACTCACCATTGATATATCAATTAAGTCCTTTTCTGGCATTGTATCCTTTGGAATACTTCTGCTATTGAACGATTGTTCCTGAGAAAGACAAAAATATTAATAGCTGAGTTATTTGAAAAAGATACCCTAATTAAGCAGATTTTTATTGTCATCATATTTGGCATCACATAAAAATAGATTAATCATAAAATGTTTGTGATATTTGAAACTTCAACAGAATATATAAAATGCTTAAATTAAGAGCAATTGTTTAAAATCCCCCTCCCCCCTCTACACATACACTTTCAGAAAATTTCACCAATACATTTTTAAATACCTTCAATAAGAAGTAAATAGTGAATAAATATATGTTATATATAATTGTTCAATAAGAAGTAAATATAGTAGGAAAAATTAAACACCACAACTCACCATTGCCATATCAATTGAATGGTTTGCTGGCATTGTTATTGATGAAATTGAATTCAACGATTGTTCCTGAGAAAGACAAATGAAAGTATTAATAACACAGTTACTTTAAAAAATATACATATTTGATACATTAATTAACCATTTTCTTATTGTCATCAAATTTAGTATAATTAAAATTGATTAACCTTAACAATAAAAAATTTCTGATATTAGAATAATTTGATAACTGTAATTGCCTGATATTTATTATTTTAAACTATCCATGCAAAATAAAATACAGGATCTTCTGATAATTATATTGATTGAGGCATACAGTTAATGCTTATCACAAATATTTTATTAGTTATTGGTATCCTAATTGTTAAATTTATTTGAAAATAATATTTTGTTTTATTAGAATGTTTTTATTAAATCCTGATTCTAAATGCAGGCATAAAAAACATTTTGTATGGGGGTATCCATTACTGGGCTTCTGATATTGCTGATATCACTAGTAATCTCAATCTTTTTGCCAAATTTATTTATGTATTAATCTTTTTATCATTAAGTCTGGCTAAACGTGAAATAAAACTCCCTTATTTTATGATTTTGATATGAATTAGTAGTGTACCTATATGGGGCAAGTTTTATTAAATAATATATATATGAAACAGGGTTGGGTTCTTGACACGACAGTGTAAAATTTGCGTTTTTACCGGTTTATTCCATTAAAAACCTATCGTTTTCAATTTTCCTCTAATTTATAGTGCGAGTGTAGCATACAATACATTTCTAAAGTGAATTTTGATTGTTGTTCTTGTTATTATTCACATTTGTAAATTTATTTAAAAGAAAAGCATTTCTTAAATGTGAAAATTTTAAAAATACTGAGTAAAAAGAAAAAACAACATTTTGCATAATCTACTATATTATACATTCTACTAATTGCAATGGTCATTAATATTAAAAGATAACAATAGATTATTATAGTTATTAAAAAGCACTCAATTTACATTTTTTATAAAATATATTCAAATTATTTTAGAGATGCAAGAGTGCTTGCTGAGTTAAATGGCATGACAACAGATGCCAAGCATGGACTGGTCATTGAATAAATTTGAATATTTTTAGATATAATATTTTAAAAATGCCTATCTTATGCATTTCATAAATGCAATTAAATGGTGATTTTCATTTTCACTTTAATAAGCAGAATTTTAATTTTTAAATTAATAAAATTTTAAACTGTAAGACCTGATATCAAGTGAAAGCTCTTAGATTTAAAATTTAACACGACAAAACAAGATGTAAGAAAAATTGGAATAAAATAATTTATGTACAGTAGACTCCCTTAAATCCGCACAGCTTGGGAGCAGAGGTTTTGCGGATTTCTGGTCATTGCTTTGTTTACATTTTTTTTAAAAATTTGAATGTAATTAATAATGAAATCAAAAGTACAATGAATGCATACAATATACTAAAATATTAAAATAAGTAATAAACTAAAATAATAAAAAATTAGATATTTTTAAAAATGATCAAAATGCTAAAAGGAAATATCAAGTTAATAATCAATAATGTACAATTAAATATTCATCATAAAAGAGGAAGTGTGTTTTTCCTAAATTATTCAATGAAACTTGCCTCATAAAGGTACATTACTAATTCACATCAGGATCATAAAATAATGAAACTTTATTTCCGGTTTAGCCAGACTTAATAACCAAAAAAGCTTGATTAATACATAAATATGTTTGGTAAGATTGTGATTACCAATGATATCAGCAATATCTTTATTTTTTCAGAAATAAATTATTCTTTCTTCATAAAAAAACATGAATTCAATAACCTTAACAAAAATTATAAATTAAAAAATGTATAGAATCGATATAAAACTGAAAAAAATCAATTTTTGCACCTACATCTGTATTGAATATTTCATTGTTTACACCCGTAAAATATGTGCGGATTTTAGAGAGTTGCGGATTTTAGGAGTGCGGATTTGAGGGAGTCTACTGTATTTATATACCATAGTTTTTATTTAACTGTAACTTATGAATCTTGCAGATTATTCCAGCTCTTATATTTTTAGAAGTAAATTTTTACCAAATAGTCATGAAATATTTTTTAAATCGAAATTTATTAAAGTTACTATAAAGTCAAACTATTTATGTCCTGTTTATATTTTATTTAAAATTATTTAAGTAATAGTTAAACATTTAAAGTGAATTGAAAGAAATAACTTATGGGTTTTAAAATTTCTTCAAAAAGTCTAATTTTTTAGACTATGCCAAATAACTTAAGATTATTATATGGATTTTGTAACAGAGATTATATACATACTAGTATTCTAATGCAATTATTTATTTTTTTCTTGGATGGATAAATACACTTTAAAATTTTTATGATATTGAAAACTTCATGAATAACAACTTAATATACTAAAAGTAAATTGAAAATTAATAATAATTATAAAAAAAAAAAAAAAAAAAAAAAAAAAAAAAAAAAAAAAAAATCAACATTTAAATCTTGGAAGCTGTTATATAGATGCATAAGCATTTTTCAAGAATTCATTTCAAGAATAGATTTTTAAATATTTATCATATGCATTTTAGTAATAAATATTTTTCACTACTCACCACCAGTACACCTGTTGAAAGCTTCTTTGATGGCACTGCATCATCCGTCAACTAGGTGCAGAAAGGTGAACTTCTTACAATTTGGTCTTTTGTAAAATGCTTCGAGCACACAACTGCTGTCTTGTGCGGCATCCAGTTTTCAATACCAATTGCAGAAATCCACTTAGCTTTCCTTGTTTCATTTTTTGGAAATCTGTGAGTAGTAAAAAATTCATTTGTAAAAGTCAATAGAAAAAAAGAAAATTAAAAAACTGAATACAGATATGCTACTATATTAAATAAATATATAAATTATGTGTGCCACTAATGGATATCCTTAAGTAACTTCTTTAATTTTTTTTTAATTATTATAACATTTAAAAAAATTAATAGTTATATACATTATAGAGTTCCATTCTGAAATCTTCTGGGAGGGACATCTTACAGCTCCAGGGAAGAATTTCCCTCCCACGCAACCCTCTGAAATCGGCACTGAAGATTCCTGTTACCACAATTGTGATTCTTATAATGTTTTGGAAAAATAAGCACTGCACAAAGCCCCTTTTTATTGGAGGGAAAAGGATAGCACAGGATTACACACATCCATAAACAGTTTATGATCAATACATTCATTTGTATATTTTTTTGAAAAGTAATAAGAAATTCAAAATTTTCGCATTTCCCTAACTTTGAAGGTATTGTGGGTATTTATGTTGCTACATTTTGTGCACATTTTACAAATATTAGCTTTTGTATTCAAAATCCTGATAAGTATACTTTAAAATATGGATAATTTTACAACAATGAAACGATTATTAGAGCAGATTACTTTCACAATCATTAATTTAATTTCACTGACAAAGAAGTATTTATTTTGTCTTCTAAAGGCACAATTAAATCATAAATAAACAAAGAAATACTTTTATGTCTCGTGTTGGAAAGGTGGGTCTATTTATATTATTATTTTGTAAAAATAAATAGCTATTAAGATTATTTTTTCAAAATAGAAACACAGATATAAAAATATATATGTATATATTCAGAAAAAGAGACAAATTTCTAGTCATTATTACATAACTACTACAACAAATCTTTATAATCAAACAAATTAAATTTATTTAAGCAATAATATTATATTGGTTACATGTATTGAATCATAAATACACACAAATCATATATATGAGTCATATCTTCAATGCACATTAAATCCACATCAGCATTAACACTTTGAGGGCTTAGCTGGTATTTAATTATTTAAAAAACATTCAGTAATTCTTTCAATTTTAAATATATATGCACATTTCGCTTTAAATAATTAAATGACAAAGCTAACTTATAATTAAATTTACGCAAATCATTTTACCAACCAGCATTCAAAAAGAGATATATTAAATTAAGTATAACAAATCAGAATCTTTTAGATTTTCTTAAGCTCATTTACTGTGCAGTTGGTATTACACTTTTCCTTAATTAGATTATAAATTTTAAATTAAAATTAATCGCTTTGAAGTATGGTTCAAATAGAAAAAAATAGAACAGATAAAAGATATTTTTTATTGAAAATAAAACCATGCACGTGTAAAGTTAAAAAAATATTAGTTTAATAAAACAAAATAAATAAATACTTACGAATGAAACGTTAATCCTGGTTCCTTCTTCTTGTGCTTTGAACTGCTGCACTCTTTAAAAATGCAAGCCATGATAATTAAAAAGAAATTAAAAGTGAAAGCGTAAGTACAAGTTTGATGACAGTCACGATGACAATGACAGAATGACATGCAAAAATCGACCAAAAATCAGTCAGGACTAGAGATGGGAAAAACAGTTATTTTTTGTTAACAGGTTCCATCATTACACCATTAGCTTGGTAACATGTTACAGTAACCTAATAAATTTTTAACGTTTTACCAAAGGCTAAAAATTTGTTTAAATTCGCACTTTTAGGAGACCTTTTTTAAATTTAGGTCATTTTTATAGATTTTGGATAAATATTTACAGGTAAAGAACATTTTTCTCCTTTTTGAGTAATATTTTGCATTTTTTTTTCTTTAAGATGTTAATGTCTGAAAAAGGGTCAAGCTCACATTTAAGATGTAGAGTTAAACTTTACATAAATTCAAAGTAAGTTTTCGTACTTCAGCAGTGGAGATGAGAAAACACAGTATTCCCGGATCAGTATTTACGGAAAACAGTATTCAAGGATCTAATTAGAAAGAAATTGGGCCCTTCAAAGGACCCTACTAGAAATTTTGCATCGCAAAACAAGATCCCTCATTTTTTTTTTCCTTCAAAGGACCTTTCACAAAATCTTTCATCTTCAAGCAGGATCTTTCACAAAAATTTCACCCTTCAAATAGGACCCTTCTCAAAATTGTTTGTATAAAAAATTGACCTTACACGAATCTTTTCCATCTCCAAATTGAACTTTTCATAAATTTAAACATTTAAAAGTAAAATCTGACGTGTCACTTTTACATATACAATGAAAATATATATATATATATATATTTAATGCATAGATCGTCTAACAAAACCCCAAATATAAAGATGATTTAAAATCCCCAAAATTATGATTGAAATTTATATAAAATAATATATAAGTTTTTTTTCCAAAATTTCACAGAAACAGGATCTTGTAAAAAAAAGTATGATCAGACCCCTTGTATAGTACATTTTTTAACATTAGCGTCTATTTTCAACGTGATTCATCGGTTACAAACATATCCCCATTTGACATTAAAAGAAGATGTTTCAATATCTATTAAAAAAAAAAGACCAAAATAGAGTAATTACATATTATAGTCCCACTGTTTACTTATATTCAATAAATAAGACTGATCATACTAAAATAAATGGTTTACTCTGTGTGTTCCTTTTTTTTTTTTCATTTAAAAGTGCTTTACGTTTTTTCTAAAACACTTCACTTTTTCATTTATGCCATTTATCGAATAATGGTGATACGATCAACTGTGCATTTTAACTTATCCATTTACAGCGTCCAATAACATTGTGGAATATAAATTACATTATTTAAAATAATTTAATAAAATCTTTAAAACCCAATTAGGTTTAAGGCAAAATTTTTTAATTAAAATATTTTATCATGAAAATTATATGAACAAGTAGTTTTTAAAACGTCGGTCTTCGCTTTCATATTGACAACAGTCATATTTTTTTTCCCAAATTGATTAAAGTATTTTTTAAATTTTAACAAATCCCACTGGAAATCTCACTGCTTTATTAAAATTAATTCCAAGAAAAAAGTTTTCTAGCAATCATAGTTATGACAAAATGTACAATAAATAAATAAACAGCTTTACCGCACGCATACGTAATGTCAACTCACAGACATATCCTTCAACACGCCATCGAAAACATACTATACCTAACATTAAAACGTCCTCAACCACGAAATCAAAAGCGAAACTAACCCCATCAAAATATTATCCGTCACCAAACGATGCCCGATTCAAACTTGCAAATTTAGAAAAACCTTTTTTCCCCTCTCGATAATTCTCAGATTCTAATACTACCAGTCTAGATAAACAGATTCGTATTCAAAGCAACAATATATTTTTGGAATAATATAATTGCTTCGTAGTTATATATTGCAAGTATCTTTAATCTCTTAGAGGAATGATTAATTTTTTTTACACACTGGAATTGAAACAAATACGATCTCATGTTGAAAGGGAACATAACATTTGAACATTTAACAGTTGGTATAGAATATTTTATTCAGACAGATAATAAAAACTATAGATAAATTTTATTCCCAACAACAGAAGAATGAGAAAGTTTGCCGTAAGTTTCCCAGACATACAGACGAGGCAGTTGAGTTTTGCTAGGACGCGTCTATTATTGTTAGTGGGAGGGGTGACTAATGAATGAAACAAAAGTGATTTTGAGTGTAGGATTTTCTTTTTTATTGATAGGATGGTTTATTCTTTTAGGGGTTTTGTTTTTTTCGCTGTAATGTGGGTTTATTTGATTGGCGTGCAAATCTAGATTTACTTGACTCGTTTTTAATAAAGGATATTTTTTTTTCGTTTTCTCTTAGAAGATAATTAAAAGTTTGAAAAAAGATTTTGTAACTTTATTTTCATTAGAGTAAAAAGTTAAAATAAAACTTTTTTTTTTTTTTTGTTTTATTTTAAGATTTATTTTCAAGGTAAATGTAAACTCAAGATATTGTTATAAATTTAATAGTTTTTAATATTCTGTTATTAAAAAACAAACTTCATAGTAATAACAATGTTTTTTTAACTGTTATGTTAAATAATGCCCACCTCTATTAAGGAGTTATTTCTTTTGTGGTTGCATAGGCGTAACCAGCTTTTTGAACGGGTGGGTGCCCAGAATTTTTAACCTGAACTTGCTGGATACAAACAATATCTTACTTTATATAGTAAAACCTTCTAAAACGGAAGCCTATAATACAGTTTTAAATTCCGTTTTACACAGTTTTTTTTTTATCTTAGAGTGTATAATTGTGAGATTTTTTTAATAAGGGTTTTTAAGGGTGTTTTAATAAGGGGGGGGACGCAATTTTTTAAATAATTGTGAATGGGTCTGCGCAAGCAGGGGGGGGTCTGTCCGGGCTGTACTTGCTGGATACAAACAATATCTTATTTTATATAGTAAAACCTTCTAAAACGGAAGCCTATAAAACAGTTTTACATTCCGTTTTAGACAGATTTTTATCTTAGAGTGTATAATTGTGAGATTTTTTTTTAATAAGGGTTTTTAAGGGTGCTTTAATAAGGGGGTGGGGACGCAAATTTTATAAATAATTGTGAATGGGTCTGCGCAAGCAGGGGGGGGGGGCTGTCCGGGCTGTACTTGCTGGATACAAACAATATCTTATTTTATATGGTAAAACCTTCTAAAACGGAAGCCTATAAAACAGTTTTAAATTCCGTTTTAGACAGGTTATTATCTTAGAGTGTATAATTGTGAGATTTTTTTAAATAAGGGTTTTTAAGGGTGCTTTAATAAGGGGGTGGGGACGCAAATTTTTTAAATTAATTGTGAATGGGTCTGCGCAAGCAGGGGGGGGGCTGTCCGGGCTGTACTTGCTGGATACATACAATATCTTATTTTATATGGTAAAACCTTCTAAAACGGAAGCTTTTAAAACAGTTTTAAATTCCGTTTTAGACAGTTTTTTTAATTTTAGAGTGTATAATTGTGAGATTTTTTTAATAAGGGTTTTTAAGGATGTTTTAAAAAGGGGGGGGGGACGCAAATTTTTTAAATAATTGTGAATGGGTCTGCGCAAGCAGGAAGGGGGGGCGCTGTCCCGGCACCCAGCTCGGACTTTCAACATTGTTCGGTAAACGTCTCAAAAGAAACGATTAAGGACGTTTTTAATGAATATTATTATTATTTTAGAGGTACAAAAAATGAAATCTTGATTAAAACAAGTGAAGAAAGATGCTGTCATTAAGAACCATGTGTTATTTATTTAACAGGGACTTTTCAGTAACATATTAATGCAATATTAGGTTCTAGCGTAGTAACACTGTTATTTATCCTAATACGATAAATAATGCCCATCCCTAGTCAGGACCGTCTGCTAACTTTTTGAATTCATGAAGGTTACCATGTTTTGAAGCAGTTGCGTCATCATAGAACGGGCGGGGAAGCGGTGATAGTATCCCGACTGCATTTTCAGAAAGAATCACATTTTGAGCACCAGCCTTGGTGAATTGGAGAAAGCGAGAACGTTCAGCTAGCTGCATCGCCAAACACAAAATAAACTAAGTTCAAATGTGTCATAAAACATATGATTAATAGAATTATATTTATTACAAGCGAATATTTACTACTGTTTTTAATTAACTTTTCAATTTCTTCGAACATAGCGAGTTAAGGAAATAATATTTTTGAATTGAGAGAAAAAAGAAAAAAAAAACTATGTTTAGATGTTCTGTGAAATTTAAAGCATTTTAATCTGAAAAAGCTCTTTGTTTTAAACTGTTTTAATCGTAAACAACGGTGAATAACATTTCCTCATATTATAGACTTTGCTTGATAACATTTACGAAAAAACAAATGAACAATAAGCGCGAACTCTTTGCAGAAGGAAGGGCTGCTATTCGCTAGGTGTTTGACGTCACAAACAAGAAAGGATGCGTAGCACTGACTTCATCTCCGCGCCAATCGTTGTTCTGGCGATAAGGTGTTCAAAATGTGATTCTTTCTGAAAATGCCTCCGGGAAAGTTCGATTCCTCGAGCTCGTTCCGAAATGAAACGACTTTGTAAAGGAACGATTCATTAGAATCGTTTCGGAAAAGACCGACTGCTCTGTATCGTTCCGAAATGACATAAATCACACACTTTTTTTTTGTTCTTTGCAACACGGTAGGGTACATTATTTTTTTGAAAAATAAACTAAATCTTAAGTGATCTTAAATTCAGAATCGTCGAGGTTGGAAGGGTTCCGGATTTTGGATTTTGTAGTCTATAAACACAATGGGGTGCTGCAGCACCAATTCACAAGCAAATTATTTTCTGATACTTTATAGATTTTTTTTTAGGTCTCGCATATAAATTAACCCCCCCCCCACACACACACACTTTAAAGTTTGTTTTTTTTTTTCTTGGGCCTAAAATTTCGCGATTTATACGCGAATATATATGGTAGCTATTTAAGATCTATCAGTGCAATACTTGGCAATAGTTGTGACAGTTCTTCCAAACACAGAAATAACTGTTTTTAAGCAGTAAAAGAAAAAGCTTTTACAAACATGGGAGAACTCTCTAAATTTCACGGCATAGCTAAAAAAAAATTACAAATTTTGATGCTTTTTTCAAATTTTTTGAGTTTTAAAAGTTGTAGAAAAAATATCACGATTTCAAATTTTTTTTTTTAAATCTTTGTATAACCCGCAGTGGCTTTTTGGAAGGTTTTTTCTTGTATAAGCCGCGGACTATACACCCGAAAATACGGTAATAAAGTTTCAAAAAATCATTGAGTTTGGTTCATTATGTGACAATGACATAGTTAATGACAGCCATAATGTAATGATAATATGTAAATTCATTTATTTATCATAATTTATGCAGAGATTTTAATAGTTAAATTGTTTATATTTTTAGACATTGATTTATTTTTATTTAATAAATTTTCTTATATTATTTACCATTTTTAGCAATTTTAAATATATTTAATAATATTAAACTACTGTTTTGAATGGGATTGGCTATTATTTTTGACAAATTATCTCCCACCACCAGTAATCATAAGAGCTGAATAATGTCCCTGTTATGATAAATAAGAATTCTGAAAAATGAATTTTACACTAAAAAAATTCTTTTCTTTTATTTGCTTTAAGAAGAAATTAATTTAAAAACCTCTTTTACTTTGTAAAATTTTAAATTTCATTATGCTGTAAAAGAACTATTTTAAAATTAAAGAGAATTGAAAAAGATATAACTGTGATTTGCTGCTTATCTGTTAACAAGGGATTAGCTTAAACAATAATATACTACCACCTTTTTGAAAGGTGACATCTCAAAAAGAATTAAATATGTTTCTTTTGATTTCGCAAGAATGTTTTTAAACATACTAAAAAGTAATGTCTGAAAAAAAGCCAGAAAATTATAAATTTGAAAAAAATAATTATAATGAAAATATGTATTCAAAATTATTATTTATCCACACGCAACAGCAAGCATAATAAAAAATAAACTTCAAATACTGAACAAATCGAAACATTTACTGCAAAAAAAAATAAATAAATAAATCAGAACAAAAAGTTACACTGCAGTATAATAGTTTAGTCTCATGTAAAAAGTATTAGAATAAATAATTAAGACATTTAAGTGTGTCATATATTAAAATATAAAATAATTGCATGTAGCTATGTTTTTGTATAATATTACAGTAGACTCCCTCAAATCTGCACTCCTAAAATCCACAATTCTCTAAAATCCGCACATATTTTACGGATGTAAACAATGAATTATTCAGTTGAGATGTAGGTGCAAAATTTGATTTTTTTAAAGATTTTATATCAATCCCACATATTTTTTAATTTGTAATTTTTGTTAAGGTTATTGAATTCATGTTTTTTCATGAAAAAAGAATAACTTATTTCCGAAAAAATAAAGATATTGCTGATATCATTGGTAATCAGAATCTTACCAAATACATTTATGTATTAATCAAGCTTTTTTTGTTATTAAGTCTCGCTAAACCTGAAATAAAGCTTCATTATTTTATGATCTTGATGTGAATTAGTAATGTACCTTTATGAGGCAAGTTTCCTTAAATAATTTAGGAAAAACACATTTCATCTTTATAATGAATTTTTAATTGTACATTATTGATTATTAATTTGACCTTTGCTTTTAATATTTTTATCATTTTAAAAACTATGTAAATTTTTATTATTTTAGTTTATTACTTATTTTAATGTTTTATCTTATTGTAAGCATTCATTATACTTTTAATTTCCTTATTGATTACATTCGAATTACTTTTAAGAAAATGTAAACAAAGCAATGACCAGAAATCCGCAAAACCTCTGGTCCCAAGCTGTGCGGATTTAAAGGAGTCTACTGTATATTAGAATTTAAAATGTATCTTCATTAATTTATATTTCTAATGCTTTACATTTATATTTAAAAAGACAATGTAAATGGAATTAATTCTAAATTTGATTTAATGTGAGCATATATGTACATATATGTATTCACATGCCTTGAATTATGCTTTTATTGCTTTCACTGCAAAACTGGGATATAATTTATTACTAACAAAAAAATCTTCAAATGGAAATATATATGCAATTAGTTTTGTAAGTTTGATATCGAGTTTTTAAATTTTAGTCATATGTAAAAATACTCCCTTGTAAATTTTAAAAGGAAAACAGTTTATAAAAGAATAATAAGATCCATCTATGAAGCCATTATCTTTTTATTTCATTTTTAACTCCTCCCCCCCACCCCACCTTAACATAAAAACAACATATTAAGCAATCTATAGTTCTACCCCTAACGAAAATGCACATCTTTATACTTAGAATCGATTCTAAGGAGGTTTAAACATGCTTAAAAAAAACAAGTAAATGATTAAAATATTGTTATTTTCACTAGTGTAGCCAGGATTTTTTTAGGATGGGATTCAGAATTTTCATTCTTGTTATATATATATGTAGTAAAATCTGTCAAGATGAAATCACAAAGGTATAGCACAAATGAATTTTCATTTATCATGGAAGATGGTAGTGTTCCTGTGACGCAGCCTTAAGCCTAAAATCGTATCATAGAATGGTCAAAGGCCGGAACTCATATATACAGCTAACTTGAGATCAAAGAAAATCGGAAAAGCTGCCTTTTAATAACTCAGCAAATACAGCTCATATTGTTCTGATTTTTTAATAACAGCCTTATATCTGCAGTCTTATCCTATTTTGACTTTTTTAAATTTCTGCATGCAGTATATTTTAAGATCTCGATACTCATTTTTAAGACAATATCGATGGTGTCCATTCCTAAGATTTTTTTCTTGTAATCGGTCTGGGTGATTTTTTTTAATTAATATATTATATGAACATATTTCAAATGAGTAGAATAAGACTAGGCCTGTTTCTAGGAAAACTCTTGTTTGTTACATAATAATGAAAAATCGAACTATATTTTTTGCATTTCAATGTGAATCTCACTGCAACTACTTCATAAATCATTTATTGTATACATGTGCGTTCTTGCTTTTTCTTCACCTTCCTTTTTCTCCTACATATCTCGTAAATGTCTTGCCCGATTGGTAAATCATTGGGCTGGAGATCTAAAGCTCCTCAGTTTTGCCCCCTGTGTGGCATTAACTTATTTTTTTATCATTTTTAAGTCAGATAATAAAATATAATTGACTTTTATCATCCATTCCTTTGTATTTATTTTATTGTCAATCAGATGATGAAATGAAATTTTATTTTTTTTTAAATGTAATAAGTTAAACAAAATCAAATTACAACTGTAATTAATTTAAATGAAATAAAACTTCATTTTGAATAAATTTCATTAATTATATTTTAAAATTAAATTTATATAAGCTACTTTTTATTATTAAAATGAGCATTTATTATAAGTTACAAAATGAAATAAATACTTAATTTGACAATATCAAATATTTTATTACGAATGCGTCTAAAAGCTTATAAATTTCTGCATTTTATCCGCTCTTAGTTTAGCAATTCAAAGCAAACATACCAATGTCCAGATTCTAAATTAACCAACAAATATCAATTTCAGGACCATAATTATCAATAATGTCTGGTGAATTAAAATACTTTTAAAATACAGAATATGAATATGAAAAGTATACAACAGTAAAAACAACAGAATTTTTTGATTTTGTTGAGGAGAAAATTATGATTTTATCACAGTTGTGCAGTTTACTTTTATTTTTAATTACTTAATACCAAAAATCAAAGCTTCAATTTATAACTTCATAATTTCTAATCTAAATTACATGTTACTCAATCTGGAATAAAATTTAATTTTTGAGTACTTTAAAAAGTTGACATTAAACTTCAGATTTAAACTGTAATTCAAGCTTTTTTTTTTCTACACAGACATTATTTTAAACTTGTCATGTAGAATATTTTGCAACGAAATTATTGTGAGAAATCTGAAAACAAGGAAATGTTTCTGAATTTTCGGCTGTAAAAGCCTTTTTAATTCCCTAAATATTTATGTATATTTTTTTAATTTTTCATTGTTTGAAAAATTGATGTATGTTTCTATCATCTTGACATTCTTTGAGGTCTATATCTCACCGTGAACTCACCAGATGGCAGCACTAAGCTTTAATTTCAGAGGGATATTTCAATCGGCTCTTTGTAATTGCACATTTTTTTACATTATATTGTCTGTTATAATTTTAGGGAAATTGTATATTGTATATTCTTGTGTTCTAATATGTGGAAAGAAAGGGTGAGAGGGAGGAGGGATAGAATTATTGTGTTACGGATTTTTGACTCAAATAAATTGAGTTTCAAGACAATTGAAGTTAAATTTGAACATAAATAACTGAATTGAAATAGGAAACGACCGCTTGTTTCATTGTGGTATTTTAAACTCTTACTTAAATAGCTGTAAAAAAAAAGTTGAGTGCAATTTTCCTTAAATTTATAATTAATCAATATTGATTATCATTCGCAAAAAGTGGTTTATCTCTAGAACATAGCACATAATTAGAAAACCACTAACATTTCGTTACACGAAAAGAAAAAAGCATATTTTTAGGTCATCCGTGCACTTAGTTTATTTTTTCAATTTTGTCACTTATATCCCATGGCTTCTGGGGTCTTCATATAATTATCCAAATTAAATGAAACTCATGGAAATGAATAACTTGACGCAAAGGAATCATTTACATAAATATTATATACAATTTTGAATAACATATATCATCTAAATTTTAAAATGAGTCCTAACTTTGTTTTTTTTCTATAGCAGTGCCCACTTCTGACTGCATAAATGAATTTTATACTTTTCTGTTAGCCTAAAAAAATGTGCAATTTTATGATAACTTTCTGAGAAATTATTTTATAATGAGCCTACTTTAAGAACTGTATCCATATTGAAGTTCAGTATTGGATTGCTGACTGAGAGAGCTTCTTGATTAGAAGCAGTCATTGAAGACTGCTAGATTACAAGATAGCATAAGAAACTTCAACATACAGTGGCTCACAAAAGTGTTCATACACTTTAAAAATTTGTACTACTAATAAAATTTCCCTAAAATTAAATTCGTGTATGAAGTCCAATAACTTTTTATATTTTCTGCAAATTATTCTAAATAACACACAACCTTTTTGTTTCACATAAAGGGATTTTTTTAAATCTAAAAAGGAAAACAGAAGATGCCTCAGAAAGAACATGCCACAAAAGTCTTCATGCAAAGAAACATTTTCAGATAAATTCATTATTAAAAATATTGTTTGTTGCCTTGTTTTTATTTTTGCTTTGTGGTGACACTTAAAAAATCACTTGGCTTTATATTTTACAGAATTGGTCCATAATATTCTATTTATTAATTAAAAAATGATTTGTAATCGTAATGTCACAACTAATAGCGTTCGAAAATTAGTTATTTTTCTTCATAATAGCAATAAATCAATTCAAAATTTTACAGAATTAGTTAATTTATTCCATTCTATGGTAAAGTATGTGATAAAAAGCTTTATAAAAAAAATTGGATTGAAAACTAGGTTTGAAGAGGTTGTCAATCTTAGTTAACAAAATGAGATCAAATACTTACAATTGTCATAAAAAATCCATGTTTAAGTGCTGTAAAAGTTGTTACAGGATTTAATGAAACAGTTTCTACTTCATTTTCACCTGAAACTGTTCGACAAGTGGAAAGCCCAGCTGCATCATACAGGTGTTCTGCCCATAGAAAATTTTTTGTTAGGACAAAAAACAGAAAGCTTACACTTTCTTTGGAAAAACCAATGATAAATAAACCCGAATCATATTGAAATAATGTTTTATTTACAGATGAAAACTAATATGCCATTCATGGCACCGATAGGTGCATTATAGTATGGAGAAGGAAAAAATAAGAATTTAATACAAAGAACTTAGTTGGAACAGTTAACCATGGTAGTGGAGTTGTCCTTGTGTGAGGGTGCATAGCAGCATCAGGATTAGTTAATTTGGTATATCTTGATAGCATAATAAATCACGATCATTATTCAAATATAAAGACAATTTAAAATTATCAGCCCAAAATATGGGTAACAGAAACAATTTTGTTTTTTATCAGGATAATGATATAAAGCACATGACTCTCAACATTCGCCTCTGGTGTCTCTATAATTGTCTACAAGTTCTGAAAACATCACCCCTTTTGCAAAATTCAAACCCAGTAAAACATATTTGGAGATAACATAAAGTTAGAATACAAAGACACAGCTTTGAAATGAAAAGCGAAATAAAAACAGCAATGTTCGTTGAAGGAATCAACTTTCATGCAGAAATTACAAAAATACTAATTAAATCTATTTCCAGGTGTTTAAAAAATTGTTGTGGGTGCTAAATAATATCATATTAAGTACAATTTAAGCAAAATATTACAATATTTACAAATATACGGCAATTTTTTAAAAAGTGTACGAAGACTTTTGTGAGGTAACATTTTTGTTATTTTTTGATTAATGATTCTTTCAAAATAAAGTTTTGCAATGTTTTAAAAATATTTTATGTAGTTTTGTTAAGAATGAGTCATAGATCTTGCTCTTAAATATCCATTCTAAAACTTTAATTATAATTAATTGATAGAGAACTATTTCATTGAAATTCCTAATTGTACGAAAACTTTTGTGAGCCCACTGTATAGTCATTTCTATCATTGAAATTCCTTAAAACCATCATCTTGCCCTTTTTAATCATAAATTTAAAACTACCTGGCAGAAAACTTTAGAATATCCATAAAGCAGGTCTTATTGAATCTAAATCCATCAAAAAATTGTTGCTTGCAATTCATAATTTTTTTTAAATATTACTTTCATAACTCATATCATAAACTTATAAAAAATGCAAATTCAATGTATTTATGTTTTGGTATAGTATTAATGCTGTATAAAAAATTAGCACATTAGGAGTATAATTTCAGGATATGTTAATAAAAATATGATATTGTATTTGACATTTGACACTCTGAATTTTGAATACTTATCATTCAAATGACTTGAAATTTGGTGCCTAGCCCCAGTTTGAAAGAAAGATTTGAAATATTTTTATAAAATTGGGTATTGTCATTCAAAAAAATGAAGGTTGGGTTTGTTTCAACATGTAGATGCCGCTTAGAAAATCTTTTATAGATCAATTAAAAGTAAATTTTATTTACAATCATTTAATACCAATAATTATCTTCTATGGTAATTTGTTGAGGAGTTGGTAGGGGTGTTTACTTTTTCTTTTATGACTGTACCTTTAAATATAATTAAGATGCATTTATTTCAGTATATTCTTATTTCTAAAACAGCATTTAACTTTACATTAATTTTAGAACTACCCCCACTTTAACCATCATGGTGTAAAGTGAGGCTATCAAAACATGCTCTTTTAAATGTATCACTGTGAAAAAACTATTTAACAAAGTTGAATGGTTATACTTCATGCTTGATCTATAGGAATCCAGTGTATGTAAAATGCATTAAAAGCTTCATTAAAATAAATGTTTTAATCTATTTTTCAGGTTATCTGTTATTCTGTGTTCACCGAAAACCTGCCAATAAAGAAACACATTTGTAAAATGTTCCATTTTAGATAGGTTCCAAGTTTTAGGAACTATAAATATATTGTATTGTTTTCATGTAATCCTGAATTTCTGTACCTTTAAGATATTTCACGTTCACAGAATTCATCATAATATATTTATATTCTTCACAGGTGCACTACAGAGTGAATATGTTGTAATAGTTTTAGATTATACAGTTAAAGTGGAACATGTTTATGTTGAAAATTTGCCCAGAAAAGTTCATAGCCTTGGCAAAAGATATAATGTGAACTATACCATTTATGACAAACACCTGTTTTAAATTGAATTTTTCTGAGGTTCTTTTTGATTCAGTCTTAGTAATTTTAAATGTTGTTCAATGCAAGATTCAGAAACCCAGATATTTGTCTGGGGTGGATGAGTCAAGGCGCCGACTTGGCTATGCCTCTGGTTACATTATTTAAATGCAGCATAAATTATATTAAATGATACAGAATGCTTTAGCAATGAACATTAACATTAGATAACAAAAATTCTGTAATCCAGAGATTTTCTTAGTAAACAGATTTGCGTTCTAAAATTCCATCACCAAAAAAATAATTCATTTTCTCTCTATTCTTTATAAAATGAATCATCGCTCCTTTAGATAATATTAAGTTCAAGAATATTCAAATTAATTTTATGTTATATTTTATTTTTAATGAGTTTTTTATTTTTAAATTGTTGCTACTTATTTTATTTATAATTTGATCTTTATACTGTTTGGAAACACATCTGACACACCATTGATTCTGCTAACTTCAGTTTATTGGGAGTCTATTGTAGTTTTTAATATTAAGATAGACATTTTATCACTATTTTTCTACATTGATTTAAAAATTTTTTGATAAGTTTTTTTTGTTTGTTTTTTAATGAAATGTAAAAACTGATATTAATTTATTTTATTTTATTGCAGATGCATTAAGCCATTAATCTACCACATAACATCACTCAAAATATCTCAAGTATGTGAAACATATCTAACAAAATATTCTTTATGAGAGCTTTTAGAATAAACTGCTTCTAACAGCTAAGAAAATCTTTATTTGTGAGTTATGCTAGAAGAATTTCTCCAAAAACAGTCTTTTTTTTGTGAGGTATGCAATAAAGAATTCTTCAAGAAGAGCAATTTAAGCAGCCATCTCTTAACTCATACTGGTGAGAAACCGTTTGTCTGTGATATATGCAACAAGAAATTCGCTCGAAAGGATAATTTAAAGAGGCATCTGTTAAGTCATACTGGTGAGAAACCGTTTGTGTGTGATGTATGCAACAAGAAATTCTCTCGAAAGCAAGACTTAAGTACACACCTATTAATACATACTGGTGAAAAACCTTTTGCATGTAGTATATGCAATAAGAAATTTTTTCAAAACAGGGATTTAAGGAATCATCTCTTGATTCATACTGGTGAGAAACCATTTGTGTGTGACATATGCAACAAGAAATTCTCTCGAAATTGCGATTTAAGCAGACATCTGTTAATTCATACTGGTGAGAAACCGTTTGCATGTGAGATATGCAACAGGAAATTCTCTGAAAAGGGCCATTTAAGAAGACATCTGTTAACGCATACTGGTGAGAAACCGTTTGTGTGTGACATATGCAACAAGAAATTCTCCCAAAAGGGCGTTTTAAGTAGACATCTGTTAGGTCATACTGGTGAGAAAACTTTTGTATGTGAGATATGCAATAAGAAATTTTCTCAAAAGAGCAATTTAACCAGGCATCACTTAGTTCATACTGGTGAGAAATCTTTTGTATGTGAGGCATGCAACAAGAAATTTGCTCGAAACAATGATTTAAAGAAGCATCTACTTATTCACACTGGTAAGAAACGTTTTGTTTGTGATATGCAGTAAGAAATTTTCTAAAAACAGTGATCTGAT
This sequence comes from Maratus speculifer, assembly GCA_964019185.1. NCBI lineage: Eukaryota > Metazoa > Arthropoda > Arachnida > Araneae > Salticidae > Maratus > Maratus speculifer. The sequence goes on along the minus strand of CAXHSM010001376.1, from coordinate 26,803,745 downwards.
CAGGCATCTCTTAATTCACACTTGTAAAAAACCTTTTGTATTTGAGATATGAAAAAAAAATTTCTCTAAAGGAGAATATAAGCAAGCATTTGTTAATTCAAAATGGTGAGAAACCTTCTGTGTGTGAGGTATGCATCAAGCCATTTTCTCGAAACAATGACTTAGCCAGACATTTCTTGATTCACACTGGTAAGAAACATTTTGGTTGTGTGATATGCAACTACTAATTTTCTTAGGTATAGGCTTTAAGCAAATATCTTTTAATTCATATTGAAGAGAAACCTTTTGTTTGAGAGATTTTATGTGTCAAGATATTCTTTCAAAAGATTGGTTCATGGAAGCATTTATAAATTCATAGTGGCGAGAAAACCTTTATGTGAGATTAATAAAAATAAATTCCCAAAAAATTATATAAGTGCATTTTGATCCTATATTTTGTTAATTGTAATTAACTAACCTCAGCATTTTCCAGAAATAAAGAAATATTTTTTTCCATTTATTACAGTGCACAAAAATAACATTGGCACACAAAAAATTGCCTATTAAACCAGTAATTTAGCAGATTAGGAGCTATACCATGAACTCTGGCAAACTCAATTTTATTTTTATCATTCTTTATATTATCCGAAAAATATTATATATCTCTGGTTTTTTTTACACTTATAAGCTTGTAAGATTTTATATTGATCGACAGTATTAATATGAAAAAAGCCTTTGTTAAACCGTAATTCTCAAAATAAAGTTTTTTTTATGTAAAATTGGTTTTCTTATAAATATTTAAGCTGAAAATCGTAGTATTGTAAAGGGAATGGCCTCTGACTTACCCATAATATTGAAAAAAAAATGTGTGTGGAATTGTATTTGATACACTGGTTGTTTATTCAAAACATAATAACAGTCTAATGACAGTTGAAATATAAGTAAAAGTTGGCAAAAAACGTTTTAAACCTATGCTTTTCTCACCAGGATTATATTAAAAGAAAGTATCCTAATTTACTTGTTTTTTGTCTTTACTCATAGTTTAAGTAATCTTTTAAGTTCCTTAATTTCAAGATCTCTTATTATGAGTGTTTTTTCATGAAGGAATAGCAGTCTGATGGAAATTTTAAATGGCAATAAATAAGGTAGATTCTCTTAAATCCGCAACTCTCTAAAATCCGTACATAGGGCGCATTCGTAAATTCGGAACTCGTTCAACTCGTGCAGTTAGTTTTCAAACTAGCCGTTCGTAAAGTCTCTCCGTGCGTTTCAAAACTGTATTCCTAAACAAAAACCAGTGCGTTTAGTTTTTCAACTAAATGCACTGAAGAAAAAGTCAGTGCGGTTCGTTCTGTAGCGATGGCGGTTTTACTGCGCAAGCGCGTGCTCATATTTACAAATGTAAACAAAACAAATAGCAGTTTGCCATGTTAATAACAAATATTTTATTTGAAAAATAATTAACTTTTTTCGCCACTTTGTCTTATAAAATCATTGCCTTAAAATCATTTTTTATCTAAGATATGCAGCATAATTAATCAACTATTAATTATTATTACTTCAAATAATAAAGTATTTCTTTTAATAATGACGATTATGAATCTAATGATTCAGAAATTATTCAGAATTGAATTAAAGCTCATTTAATCGGCATTACATTTCGTAAAATACAGCTACTTTTGACATAAAAAGTATACTTATATGTACATATATATATATTTATTTATCTTTATTTCAGTGTTCTGCTCATTTTATTTGTTGCCTGCACCGTATGGAATTTTTTGTAAATAAAATTAAAATTGCTCTGAAAATGAATGCTCCTAAATTTTTACAATAATTAATTGAAACATGGGCTTTATAGTATCGTTTAAAATTATTGTGCAGTAATGAATGTAGTGTTTTTCAACTGCAGCCAGTTTCCTAAATTTTTATTGTAAATGTGCTTTTCTGAATATTATTGAATTCCATTTTGCAACATCTTTTTTAAGTGGGAGGGAGGGGGGGAATGGGCAATGTAGTCATACTCTTGAAATAAAGAAAAATACTTAACTAACTATGATTTATTTAAAAACATAGTAATTTGTCATTTCTAAGATAAAGAGATGAATGAAATACTTTGCCCAGGTTGTCGATGTATACATATTAAGCTGCTGGAAGGTAGCAGAATTCTGATTAGACATGTGCCGGTTGATTTCCACATTGTTTTAAATTGTACATTATGTCATTACACAAATCCAAAAGTGTAATGTCTACCCTGAGTTCATATTTTAATTGATGACTAGCACTATAAATATAATCAGCCATTATGATGACTGGCAGCATTTTAAACCTAAATAACTTAAGACAATATTACAATTTGATTGATGCCTAGACTACTGACACACACTGAGAACTTGTTTTACAATATCATTGCTACAATGTATTAATATAGTGAATGGGATTTTATCTACTTTTTTGCCAGCAAAAAGAAAGGTAATCACAGTGAAATATAAAAAAGCGTACTTAAAATTGTACATTTTACTTTGATTCCGCATCAGGAGTTGGTGTGATTTTATTTTTCCTGTAAATGCTTTATTTAAAAAAAAAAAAAAAGTTTTGAGAAAAAATTTATAATGAAAACCCAAATCCATTTTTTAATCCTATATTTTTTTATTTCGAATTGCTAATGTTTATCTATCCTGTGCAGTGGCGTAGCAACATATTCAGCGCCCTGGAGCAGGCAAAGTTTGTGCGCCCGTTTGTCATTCAAAAGCGTTGTATGCAATTTTGTTTTGAAATTTAAATTTATATACTATTTTTAACTCGATTTAAAATTTTACTTTTATTTGAAAGTCCCCCCTAAAGTATTTTGACAGCATATTCAATACAAAGAAAAGAAAGTTTAGCTCCATATGCATGTGTGTCTATCCATCTGTTCGCGATGGCCAGAAAAATCTTGCGTATACGAGGCTCAAAATTTTTGTGAGAGTATTTGAAGATCTCTCCTGGCGCTCTTAAATTTCAGAAATTGGAATCTTCAATAATTAAATGAGAAATTAATTAAAAATCCCAAATTAAAAGAATGGAAAAGTATTCATATTTAAACAAAAACCTAGATTTTCATCAAACAGCAGAAAATTTCTTCGAAAATTCTAAGGGAAAAGAAGGATTAGGATTACAGCGTTGTTGGAGTATAAATGTACTGGGCCTTTTTAGAAAGGGCTATATTAAATTCTACTGGGTCTAAAAACTCAAAAATTGCACAGCTTAACGAGAAAAAATTTCTTTTAAAAAACTCTAAAAGTTATTCCTATACTTTTATATAAAGCTGAAAAATCAATTTGTAAAATCTCTTTGTGTTTCCGTTCCAAGGAACAAACTTTCTTGAGAAATCTTCCATAATAAAAGCGGGTGTTTCAAAGGCAAACACAAGACTATCGACGGTGGATAGTGGCGTTTATTGACGACTCATTTCAAAAAATATCTTAAATTCTTATTAAAATCCGTCCTTTTGCATATTATATATCTACGAATATAGGTTGTTTAACGGACTTTCATTCAGACACACTTTTGTTAAGAATAGAGTTCGCTCCCTGATGGTGGCAACTGGATCTAAATGATTCGAAATTAAATTTTTATGCAAAATTTTGCAATGCGTGCTCAGCACGCAACAGCCGCTCTAAAGTAAAACGTTAAATAGCAATAACAAACTGTATACCGTACATCTTGAGCATAATCCAGTGAATATGGGTTTCAAATTTCTCCAAAATCGATCGGGTAGTTTCCAAGAAAACAGGTCTTAAAGTTGACGTATTTTCCATGGGATTACACACAGTCTTATCTCCCCTTAGAACTTCGCGAATAGAAGTTATTGCTTTTAACTGTGTATGAAAACATGCTTTAAATCGAAAAAATTGAGGTTAAACACAGGGTAAAATGTCTAAGAATATTTTGATTGCAACAGAATTCATCTATGCTGATTAATAAGGAAAAATTAAGTAAATTAAAAAAAAATATTTTGCTCTTACAAATTTTGTGCCCTTAGGATTCGTGCGCCTGGAGCAGTTTGCTCCAATTGCTCCACGGTAGCTACGCCCCTGATCCTGTGAGTTTGTTTTGTTTTCAAACTAAACAATTTAAATCCTAACGAATTATTTAAAAATGTGAAGAATGTGCCTTTGTCAAGAAAAATTTCATAGGATTCCAGCTACTGTGTCCAGTCAACATAAAAGTACCAAAAATATTGCGAGTTTGAACAATTGGATCAAAAATCAGCAAGGTTTATATTACTCAATTTAATTTTTTGGTTAAACAGGCACCAGTATTAAACATATATGTATATGTGAATATACATACATGTGTGTGTTTATGACAGCCAATTATAATTGGCTGTCATAAATTGTGTTGATAATTATCAACACGAGGGATATAGGGTTTAAGGGGGGGATGCCCTCCATGGGGGCATTTCTAAGGGAACCTAACCCATATTTAATGCAAGGAAATCCAAAGCTCGAAACCACAAAAACTTCAAATGATTGGGTTAGAATATAACACCCTCCAGACAACCAGTTTCGAGAACAGAACTTCTCAGCCATTGGTGGAGCACATGCATGTGCATAAAAATTATGTTAAAATACATTAACTTGATGTATCCCTGATTATGAAAAATTACATCACAAAAGGCCAGATAATATTAATACCAAACACTTTACTATTAAAAAATATATTTACATGTGAATATTAAAATACTAAAAAAATATTTAAAAAAATTATCATGCGCAAAAAAAATTATTCGGTGGGGGGGAAATTAGAAGATTACTTCAGTCAACGGAACGCAAATGCTAATTCAGTGGATTTTTTTTTTTTTACAGATATCTCATTTGTATTTCAGTATTTTTAAACATTTTTTTTTTTTTTTTTTACAGTGACTAGCTGAGATTAATCTGTAGAAAGGGCATTTTTACTTTTTCATCTTGTTTACAGATATTTTTAATTAGGACACTTTCATTTTCAGCAGAGCCGTGTAAAAGGGGCAGCCATCCTGGACGCAAAAATTTAGGGGGCACCAAATTTATGCTACCAACGTCATTTTTGGCCTGTCACTAGAAAAAATTGGGAGTTGCGGGTGCCAAATTGCCCTGGGTGCAGTTTTCCCTTCACATACTCTTGATTTTCAGAACCGGGTTCAAAGGTAAAAGCATCCTCTTGAAAAAAATCTGCAAACACATTCAAAAAAGTAAAGAAAGGCAGATGTAGAGATCATTCTCAGCTAGCCAATGCAAAAAATTAAAATGCACGCGAGATACCTTAAAAAATATTCTTCATAAGATTAGCATTAATGAGTGAATCTTTCCATGTGATTGAAGTAGCTCCTTAAGTCATATTTAAACAAATCTTTAAAATGTCATATTTACAAATACTTTCGTTTACATCTAACAGAAAACTTCATTATAAAAGTCGAAGAAGCAGTGACATTTTTTATTTACCTATTTTACACAAGTTGATTTACAAATGTATTTTAGATTTAATTAGTCACAACAACAGCAAATGTTATATTGGAAACCTGAAAATCGCCCAGTCAAATAGAAATGAAGAGTAAATACATTACGAAAGAGTGATACTACTACTACTAATAATATTATTTACTCTTTTATAATTGGGTAATCTCTATAAAGCAAAGCAATTTTATTTCTAATTATTTTAAATAGGTTAATAAATTGACAGATAAAAGTAGAAATTGTGAAAAGTTTTTTAAAAGACTTTATTAAATATTGAATTCGGCCGAATACTTTGATATTCGGTAACATGGCCGAATACTGAATAGATACTGAATATTCAGTACATTCCTATCTGAAATCTTTATAAACAAATCTTTTGATTACTAATAATAAACATTTGCGTATAGTTTGGTCAATATAATATTATTTTCCACAGTTATTTGAATAATAAATTTCAAATATTTCCTGGGATTTTGTTTTTGAGTGCTAATTTGAAGTCAACATTTTTGGTCATTAAATTCAGCAGACATAAAAAAAAGATTATTATTATTAAAATGCTACAACTAGCACCCAAGCTTTGAATGCTCTCTTATTCGACTTTATATTTTGATTTTAATTTTTCAAGATAATCTCCCCAATCAAGAAAAATTTCTGTAATAGCTTGAGCAAAATCTTATATATCATCATGTTATGTTATTAATTGCATAAATAATCTGCACTTTAAAAAAAATTAAATTATTTTATACTACATATGGAATATTTTTTATCTGTTTTATTTTTGATAAATTCACATATTTGAAGCTTTTTCTTTAGAGCAATAGATATGTTCACTAATGCATATTGATTTTAATCCTATACATAAAAAAATGACCTAAATCTGCTATATCTAATCCTTATTGCTGAAATAAAGTGTTTAAAGTAGAAATTATTTATGTATCCAATAATTTGGAACACGTAAATTATAAAGAAAAAAGAGAAAATGTCATTAGATTTTTTCTAAAAACATCAATTTTTTTTTTTTTTTTTTTTTTTTTTTTTTTGAGAAACGGTTTAAACTATGCTTAAAACCAGTTGGTTCAAACTGTGCTAACTCTGGTTTCATTGAAGAGAAATCAATAAAAAATATCTTATTATATGCAACATACTGTAATACCTACCAAATATCATTTAATAAAGATAATTATTATTTGATTGGTTTATTTTGTGCCGGCAGATTATCTATTTGAAGGATATAGGCCCAGGGAGGGAGTGCCCTTCGTGGGGGGTCTTTCTAAGGAAACCTAACCCGTATTTATGCAAGATTCAAAGAAAAACACGAAAACTCCAAACGGTTAGGCCAATGGTCGCGATTGGGTTCGAACCCAGCACCTGCCGTATACCAGTTAAGAGCAGGTTAGAACCTCTCGGCCCCTGGTGGGGCCAACTACTATTTGAAATTATTTAATAACAGCCTTTTGTTACAGAATGTATTCAACAGTAATATTGTCTACTTGTAGTTGACCCTTTAAAGGTAAAGAAAAAGCAAAACTCCTTTTGAAAAAAAAATCTGTTTTCTACTAATAGACTAGGAGACGGCAGCACAGATGGTCACCTCATCCAGTTCATGGATGAAAATCTAGAATTAATTAAATCTCAATTTCCATATTAAAATGCAATCGGTCTGCCAAGTCATATCTCGGTGGAAAACATCTAAAATCCCGATTTTAGTGGTTGACTCAACAGTTTAATATTATATTTTCCTGCTCCCAATCCTCATGTTTTCATACTTTGGGTACAGGAAAGCACAGTGGTAAACATACAAGACAATTGCTAAAATTGAGTTTTTAGGTTTTCCCCACCAAGATAGGACTTGGTAGACCAATTGTGTTTTAATATGCAAATCAATATTTAACTAATCTTAGATTTCCACTCATGAACTCAACAAGATTGTCTGTGCTGCTGCCTCCCAGTTTATAATAAACACAAGTATAATTTCAAACTTACTTTGTGCATACGAATTGAATATTTCCAGCTGAGCGAAAAATTGCCCAGGCCGGGAATCGAACCCGGATACTTGGCTTACAAGGCCAATGCTTTACCTGTTAAGCTATCTGGGAGATAGCCGGTTGGGATTTTTCGCTCAGATAACGTTATTGGTCGTAACATCTGGTGTGTCATTTGAAACAGCTCGCAGGATAAACCGCAGGTAATGGAACTCCATATAACGATGGATACGTAGATATACTATTATTTTTAACACAATCAAACTGATTGGTAAATTTATCATACGAATTGACGCTCAGCTGGAGCTTTTTCTATCAGCTTTTTTACTCAGCTGGAAATATTCAATTCGTATGATAACTTTTCCAATCAGTTTGATTGTGTTAAAAATAATAGTACTTTGTGCATAGTTTATCTAACAGTCGATTATATGAGCATATGGCATAACAATAGAAATGCCAAATGTTGGGGTATTCCATGTTTTGGAATGAAATGATTTTATAATCATTTAACAGCTTTAATAATAACTTTGTATTTTCATAAAAACAGGCAAAAGGCTGAAAAAATATAACAATTTATCTAGAAAATAGCTTCGAAAAAAAAAAGAAAATTTTGATTGAATCAAAATTCTAACAATATCTAAAGATGGACTACTTCTACCCATTGAGATATCTTACGATATCATGTACTACCTTCCCCACCCCTAAAATGATAACACACATCCCCTTATTCATGTAGCCTTTTATTTTTTTCATGGATAAGTATAATGATTACTAGGAGAGATTTTTTCCCTTTTTTTAACCTTATCATTTTTGGATCATTTAGATTTTTTTTTTAAACAACTGAAAGTTAGAGCAATTACAATTTATAGAATTACACATAAACAACTATATCTTTGGAACATTTAGAGATATATTTTTTTTATAAAACAATCGAAAGTTACAGTAATTACAATTTATAGAATTACACAAACAACTATATCTTGTACTTTAATTAATGCAACCTACCCAAAATTTATACAAGTACATATAATCATTGTAGGAGGCAACTTTATCAGTTTTTTATCCGAATTTTACGATAAAGTAAAGCATTTAAGCTACATGTAAATTGAGATTTTAATTATTGTAGTCTCTTTTTTTTTTTAGGTAAGCAAAATTTGATAATATAATCTAATAAATTTTTCTGAATAGTCTTTTGTTGCCTTATTGAATCTTTGAAAATTTGCGATTAGATAAGACAAAAATTTCTTTCAAATTTACTGGTCTTTAAATTTCTTGCATGATAAAGAGTACACATTTTAATTCTTGAAACCTGTCTAAATCTTTTACGAGTATAAATAACTAACAACTGATGAAATATCGCTGAAAAACTGGTGATAAATCGCAATTAAATATAAAACAAAAGCACATGCAAAAAGTCACGAATAAACATTCAAAAATCATGGTCACAAACTTCATTTTGATCGTGTCTCATTACAGACTGATGATGGGCTGCTTAAGTTTCCAGCCTTTGTAACCCATCCTGTGTGTAGATTGTTTTATGGTGATTAAAAAGAGGTTTTATTATTTTATGTATAATCATTATCAATGTTCTCGCTGACATTTGACCAACGTTCGTGATTTGGCTAATTAAAAATAAAAAACATTCGCCAATTGAAAAAAAGTATTAGCAAAATAGATTCGCATGTAGCACAAAAACAGTTATATTTAATTCTTTAATGTACCCTGTTTTGTTTTTTTTTTTCAATATGTTTTAAATAAAAAAATTTTTAAATAACCAAAGTTTTTATCACTGCGACAGCGATTGATATTAAACTCTACAAACATATTAAAAATATGTATGAAAAACAAAAAAGAAAAGAAAGAAAAAGCAAAAATTGAGCATTAGCAATTTGGCAAATCTAATCGCTTATTTACTCGCCAAATGAAGAAATTAGTCGCAATTTAGTTCAATGGCGAGCAACAGCGAGAACACTGATCATTATAAAGGGGGACTTTATTATTTATGGAAGTTTCCTAACTTTTAGTATAAAATTAAAATAGGACCCATCATGTTGAAAATATTTATATATGCAAAAACAAAACTCAGTATTGAAAGTTTTAAATATTATACAAAATATGTTCTTAAAAAATCGACTTGAACACATAATAATATTATACAGTTAAAAATATACAAATACTTCTGTCATTACCTTTAATATGGCAACTCTAGAATATTAACCATTGATGAAATTCCTGTAATTAAAATGAAGAAAGCAAAAAATAAATAAATAAGAATTACTATAATTAATAACATTAATGAAAATCTTACCATGAATTAGAATTGAAGTAGAATGTAATTTCATTATCTTCTATCCTTCAACATTCTAAACTTAGCAGAAAATTCATCTTTTTTTTTCCATTTCCATAGCTAACATCTAGTATACAGAAGTAGGAGTAATTGAGAAAGTATTGTCAATGGTATGATGTGAATTCACAAACCATACAGCATAGACAATACACATTCAATAAATATGCTGAGACTTGTTGATGATAGTTATGAGCAGAGAATGTCACTAAAATGAAGGAAAAAAAAACAAACACTTTTTATAAATTTGAAAGAACATAGAAAAAGATTTAATAAAATGTAGGGTTTAGGTATCATAGCAAACGCGGTAGCGTTTGGTATAATATGTTTAAGAAATAGAAAATTCGAATGTCTTTTTGAAATTTCTGGCGAACCAGTTGACGTACAACAGTGATTTTGTTTTCAAAAGATAGAACTCGACGAGACGAATAAAATGATAGCATTAAAAATATATCGCAGTTTACTGTAGTTTTTTATTTAACTTTTAACGAAAAAATGAAGACGAAAAATTCAACAAGCAATAGCTAACGTTATTATGGATGGATTAACTTCGTTTATGGTTTATTTTTATCGTCTTGATAAAACTTAGAACAGTTTTTTTCATCTTTGTATGTTTGATGGTTTCTGAGAAAATCGAATTTATGTCTTAAACCTTCAGTTGAATATTGTCTTTTGCTGTTGCGATTGTAGTTTTTTTTTATTCATTGCCACTAAATTTACTATAAAAATTGCCATGTATGTATCATAATTTATTCAAATTAAACAAATCACGTGAAAAACATGGTTATTTGTTTTTATTGCGAAGCTTTTAGTTTCCGTTCTTTAAATAATAAAGTTGTAAACGCAGTGTTTTTTTTTTTTTTTTTTTTTTTTGAATCCATGGTTAATTTTTCAAATAACATGCATTTTATATGACCATGGGATGATTTTCTCGAGTGTCCTAACATTTTGAATTTTAGTAGTAGTAAACAAGTAAGAAAAATCATGCGTTAAGCATAGATTATGAAGCACTTCCCAACACTTAATGAAATCTTTAACAAAACTTTGTTATTTAGGGAAATAATAGTGTATAGCCAAATATACCCAAATATGTATTCCAGTACATTAGAACAGCACTGTATTTCATATGTCAGTTCATATAATGGGAAAATTTAGCTTAGCAAGAAAATACCCAGTAGCTTGAAATTTCTTTTTCAGCAATTCATACTATTAGATGGAAACATACTTGAATACTTTTGTTCAGCCCTGTAGTTTACATTGTACCTTTATTACAGGTCAGCATTAGGCTAAAAGTTATTGTAAACTAAAACACTTTTAAAACAACTGAAATCACAATCTCATAAATCATCATTCATACGCGTCCATGTACCGAATTCTTTGCGTGGCCCTGTATATCCCTTTATCTATATTCTGCAAACTTTTCTCAGTAAATTAAATGCAGCTCAGCGCAAAAATGCACAGCTATTTACGCTCATATTCAATAACGTTGATGAGCTCTTTTGAGTAGCCCTGTATATCAACTGTAACATTTATACACACCATATAATGTGCATATATTTAGCGAAATATAAACGCGAACATCATAATTAAAATGCATTTCATCCCTCCATCAGCCATCATCGGACACATATACGGTACTTCGGAAAGAATATACTATTTGAAATCTTTTTTATGGCCCTGTAAATGCTATGTACTTCATATTATGCAAGACAGTAGCGTATAATTTATATTAAGCTTCAGTGACATATATCAATTTTATTATACATGAAAAAGCTTAATATATTTAAAATATGTCACACACAATTCCCCCTTTGACCATTATCTAATGGAATTCTTTTGTATGGCCCTGTAAATGAATGATAGCTACATTTTCACTTTATATTTATAGAATGCATATTTTAATATGTTTGACAGGGTATAACATCTTTAGAATTCCTTTGAAACGATTTTTCCTCATAAGCCGTAATGTAATAGGAAACTTTTGATTCGCCCTGTAGATAAACTAATCATGGTAGAAACTTCATTTTCGATAGGACTTGTGCTAGGGTAAACGTCAATAACGTCCTAAAATTTCATGGCAATCCGAGTATATTAACGATTTTTCCCCGTAGGCCGTAATGTAATGGGAAACTTTTGATTCTCTCTGTAGATAAACTAATCATGGTACATACTTCATTTTTAATAGGGTTCGTGCTAGGGTAAACCGCAATAACATCCTAAAATTTCATGGCAATCAGAGTATATTAACGATTTTTCCCCATAGGGCGTAATGTAATGGGAAACTTTTGATTCGCCCTGTAGATAAACTAATCATGGTAGCAATTTCATTTTCGATAGGATTTGTGCTAGGGTAAACGTCAATAACGTCATAAAATTTCATGGCAATCCGAGTATATTAACGATTTTTCCCCATAGGCCGTAATGTAATGGGAAACTTTTGATTCTCTCTGTATATAAACTAATCATGGTAGATACTTCATTTTCAATAGGGTTTGTGCTAGGGTAAACCTCAATAACGTATAAAAATTTCATAGCAATCCGAGTGTATTTACGGGAGCTAGAGCGCGGACAGACGGACAGACGAAATAATATAAACCGATAAACCGAATGCATAAGCACTTTTCAACTTTGTTGGAAAATGCTAAAAAATGGGAAAAAAACAAGTACATCGAAAAAAAAGTATCTGGGAAAACCAAAATTTCTTTTCAGGAACTAAATGTAAGATTTTTTAATTATGATTACATAACGTCCTAATTTACGTAAGGAAAATATATAGAGTAAAACAAAAACTTCACATTCTGTCCATATCTTAAATAGCATTCAATTAATTTTAAATAGGGATGTGATGTCAAATACGCATTAGGGTACCTAATTGGCACGAAAATTTTGTTATTTTGTCTGATATGATAACCGGGATAATGTTTATTTAAAATATATATTTATTTACCTTTATTTAATTTTGTTGAATTTTATAAATCATTTCTTCTGTTGTTATTAGTTAAACTTTTCAATACTACTTGATTATCCCGTCGACCAATTTCGCCAAATTGTACAAATCATCAATTTATTCACCATGTAATTCATATTGGCACAATTTTTATTTTAAATAACGAAAGAAGAATTAGTAAAACATCGTACAAATAAAAAGTTGAATTCAAAATCACATTATAGCATAACAAACATGGGTAACCTATTTAATGTAAACTGAATGTAACATTTATGATAATCCGTTATTGGCATTTAATTTTATAATTTGGCGATAATTTTTTGGTCGAAGGGTAATCAATTATCACCGGTTTTTAGTCATTATTATTTTCTTTTGAAAACAATAGAAAATAGTTAATAGAGGTATACTACATGATTATCCCGTCGACCAAAAAACCATCGCCAAACTATAATATTATATGCCAATAATGGATGATCGTGAATGTCGCATCCAATGACATTAAAAACGATGCATGTGTTTAAAACGCCATTAAGGGATTTTTATTTCGACTTTTTATTTGTATTTTTTATTAAGATTCTAAAAATTATTTTTTTGTGTTATTTAAAATGAAAATTATATCTATATGCATAATTTCGCTATGAGTTTGGCAATTTGTATAGTTTGGCGAAATTGGTCGACGGGATAACTAAGTAGTACCTTAATATATATGCATGTAATTGAAGTTTGAAAACTAAACTTTTGCGAAATTGGTGTCAGAAGAATATCGCACAATGTCGTGCATATACGGCATCTGTGCCAAGAAAGCATCAAATGAAAAAACACATGGTGATGCAAAACACATTTGTGATGGTGTGAAGTGAATGTAACATTTACGATCAGCAATTATTGACATTTAAAAGTATTTTTGCTTGCGATATTGTCGAAAAAGCATTGCAAAGATATACTTTCCCTCTCCCTTCCATTTCCAAATATACTAAATTTAAAATTATGGAAAAAAATCAGAGTTTACTTAAAACTGTGCATAAAAATTATAGTAATTATCCTAATTTTTTCTAATAGAAATTCTCAATTTTCTGTTATTAACAAAGCTATTTTAAAATTGCAAATTTAATCGGCTAAATCGCCAAGTTGCATAATGATTATCGCCACTGAATGTATAAATAATGCCATGTTTGCAAACTTATCGGTCAAAAAACAGTGGAACCTTGGTTTACGGCCGCCTCTGTTTTTGACAAGTTCAGTTTATGACCAACTTCAGTGATCAAAATTTTACTCTTTCGGCGTAGGATAACTCGATTCGCGACCAAAGCTGTCGAATAGTTCAGTTGGCAACCCTCACATAACTCTTGTTATAAGTCAAGTTTGGAGTAAAGTGCGCGTATCAGAATGCTTTGTGACCTTCAGTACAGTAAAAAAGCAATTAATTTTTAGCCTTTATTATGACTTCTAAGAATGAAAAAGCGTTAATGATATCAGTAGTAAGAAGCTTAAGCGAATTACTGATCAATTATGAAAAGAAGTAGTGACAAAACTTAAGATCGATGATAGTGTAATCAAAATAGCTAAACAATACGGTCTAGATGAACCGTCGATTACTCTGATTATAAAGAACTAGTCGGATGTGGCAACCCCAAAACTATTTTCTATGTATCTCATGCATTTAATGAATCAAAATTCATTATTACAGTGCCAAAATCAAATGACAATCATATGCTCACCGTGAGGATTCTAAAGGCATGAAATTCTGAACATTAGTTTTTGAAATTTGAAATAGGACTGTTGCGGATATCGAGAAAAATACAGCATACATGCGACACTTGTTGGGAGATTTACCCAAAACACGCAATGAGCAATAATATAAATCAAAGTGTGCATAAATCTCAAGTTTGATGAAAATTTGTGCATTAATTCCTGCGACAGAGATATTGTGGTAATCGGAACAATTCAGCATAGCAGCGCCATGTGTTTGGTTATTGAAACCAAAACGTAAACAAAACCAATTCATATAAAGATTAACTGAATTTGAAGTTTGATGAAAATCCGTGCGTTAATTCTCGAAATAGAACTATTGCGAAAATAATGAAAAATGCAACACGGTTAAGCCATCTGTTGAACGATTTAAATCAAAATGTAAACAGCAAACAGCATCAATTTATATCAGGGATTACTTGAATATAATTTTTCTAAATTCCATGCATTAGTTCTTGGATAGAGCGACCAAAAAATTTATATCACATACAGAAAGTCAGGTACAAGAATGGATTATGATCGTGAACTGAGGTTCCACTGTATATTATATAAAAATTTAATTACAGCTGGTGATTTCAATGTCAATTTTACAAATAATACTATAAATGAATTTTCAGTATATTTTCATCCTTGGTTTGGCGCATATCTATTAAGGCTGTATTTCGAGCGACTTTCTCCAAGGAAGATAATTTAAACAATAATTTTCCTGAAAATGTCCTACAATATTATTCAATAATTGGAACAAGCTATTCCAATAGATATCAGGAAGGAGAAATAAAAATATTTCACTTAATTTTTTTTAAAAATTTAAATGGGAAAATTCGTTTCTATGTGCATTGACTACAAAATTATGTTTAGCGACCTTTGGGTGCCATGATCACAAAAATCGCGCTAATGGCGGAAATATTTCATATTTATAACATCGGATTTTTAAAACAAGTAGATAAGAATGCCACGAATCCTATGCGAAAAGAATAAAAATTTCTATTCGCATTATTTTTCTACAAAATATGTGATATCTAAAATTAATTGAATCTGTCAATTTCTGTACGAATAAATTAAAATTACTTTCGTTTTTTCATGTTTTTTGTCCACTGATTAAATAGTTCAATATTGAGCGAAATAAGAAAAAGTACTGGAAATATTTAAAAGCAACTGAGGTTTACTTATATTCACTATATAATTATAAAAAAATTTAAATGACTAGTATTAAAAAATTCTCTGACGAGCACATAAAAAGGTTAATATGTTTTAAAGTATGAAAAAGTGTTTGACAAGAGCTTCTAATTGAGAATGAGAAAGGACAAGGGGTCCCTTCTTGGCTGCAATTCACTGTCAATGCCAAATTTGAAAAAAATCATATTTGCACTTTTTCCATATAAAAGAAATCAGTCACTGTTACGATAAAATTGTGTAGTGTAAAGACATAATTAGAAAAGACACCACGTGATTAAACATGAATGTGAAGCAAAATAGGGCCAAAAAACATATTTCCCGCAGCCAGTGTTGAATTCAGACACTTTTCTCCGGGAGAGTCTTCTGTGGTTTCGGGGGAGGACACAATAGAGTTCTAAGGGGATTATACTTTTTTACCATTTAAAAAAAAAAAAAAAAAAAAAAAAAAAAAAAAAAAAAAAACATCTGAATTTTATTGGGTGGGGGAGCATTTGATACCTTCGGGAGGGAATGTAACCCCGGCCCACCTCCTGCATTCAACACTACCTGCAGCGTATCACATTCACGCAGTCCCCCATAAACTGTCACAGCGTAAAAAATAGCACAGAAAACTGATTTGTAGTGCAGTTGCAGTGCAGAGTCAACAATGCAGTTAACATGTAAAGCACGATTGAAAGTTTTACTAAAAAGTAACGATAGAAAGTTTTACGCAAATTTCTTTTATATGGAAAAAGCGCAAATATGATTTTTTTCAAATTTGGCATTGACAGTGAATTGCAGCCAAGAAGGGACCCCTTGTCCTTTCTCATTCTCAATTAGAAGCTCTTGTCAAACACTTTTTCATACTTTAAAACATATTAACCTTTTTTGGTGCTCGTCAGAGCATTTTTTAATACTAGTAGCAAATATAAACATGAAATAAATAAACTTGGATTTTTTAAAAATTATAACTAGAATTGCATACTTTAATCATACTTAAATACTAGGACTTTCTCTTTAATAATACATCATCACATGGTAACCTAGAATTATGACTCATCATGGGATGCAATCGAATTTATAAGGATAGGGTTTCATAGATTAACCACCAGAACAATCTAGAGTGATTACCAATCAGAGATATGATTAAATGAATTATATATGATATGACTTAATAGAATAATAACCATGACAATCTAGCATCATAACCTATCATAGGATATCATTGAATTAATTATGTATGATAAGATTTAACAGAAAAAACACCATGTCAATTTAGAATTAATACCTATCATGGAATATTATTGATTTAATTATACATGATAGAATTTAATATAATAAATACCACAGCAATCTATAATCATGTTCTACCATCTGATATAATTGAATCATCTAAGTATGACAGGATTTAACAGAATAACAATCATAACAATTTAAAAACATTACCTATCATGGGACATGATCGAATTATATATGTATGATACGATTTAATAAAATAATCACCATGGCAATCTAGAATCATTACCTATCATTTTACATTATTGTGTTAATTATGTATGATAGGATTTGATAGAATATTCACCATGATAATTTAGAATCATTACTTACATTGGAAATCATTAAATTATTTATGTCTGATGCGATTTAACAGAATAACCATCATAGCAATTTAGAATCTTAACCTATCATGGGATGTCATCGAATTATTTATGTATGATAGGATTTAATAGAATAATCACCATGGCAATCTAGAATCATTACCTATCATGTTACATTATTGAATTAATTCTGTATGATAGGATTTGATAGAATATTCACCATGGTAATTTAGAATCGTTACTTACATGGGATATCATTAAATTATTTATGTCTGATGAGATTTAACGGAATAACCATCATAGCAATTTAGAATCATTACCTGTCATGGGATATTGAATAATTTATGTATGATAGGATTTATTAGAATTATCATCATGGCAATCTAGAATCTTTACCTATCATGTTACATTACTGAATAAATAATGTATGATAGGATTTGATAGAATATTCACCATGGTAATTTAGAATCGTTACTTACATGGGATATCATTAAATTATTTATATCTGATGAGATTAAATAGAATAACTACCATGGCAATCTAGAATCACTATCTGTCATGGTACATGATTGAGTTAACTATGTATGATAAGATTTAATAGATTATGAACAATGGTAATTTAGAATCATTGCCTAACATGGGATGTCATTAAATTAATTATGTATAACAGGATTCATTACAATAATCACCATGACAACCTAGAATCATTACCTATCATGAGGCATCATTGAATTAATTACATATGATTGGATTTAAGAGGATGAAGAAAACTTTTATGGATATCTTTTTAATTTTCATAAAATTTGAAATGCTTTGACAAAATTCTGAAATGATTATACTTATTAAATTTCAAACCATTCGGTTGGGTGGTTGCTGTGCTGTTATATGCATACAGACAAACCAGATGACGACTATGGTTGCTATGTACTTATGTAATTACAAATGCACCTAAACACATACTAATTTACCCTGCCATAGAAAAAAAGACTGTGATATTGAATAATATTATCAAAACCAGTAGCAGTCTTCTGTAATCAGATTGCCATTCATTTCTCTTTTGCTGGGTATTTTTTGGATACCAAGTCCACGGTCACTATTGTCGCAACAGCTGACAATTATGTAAGATCTATAAGACATTTTTGAAAGAGTTTATGCAAAAAAGTTAAGTAAATATGTCACTGCCTCCCAGATTGCATAACGTTTAGAAGTAAAGTTTTCTTTTAGACACTATAAGCAAATTGTTTTAAATATACTATTTGAAAAATAATGTAATTTATTTGTTTTTCGTATTTTATATTTTAATCATTTGAAAGTTTTCTTTCTTTTTAAAATTCCGGTGTAAATATATTTTTCAATTTTAAAAATATTTGGATGCATTTAACTAGGCATTTTAAAATCTGAGATTAAAAACAGTTATTTAAAACTATAAATTCAATACCTATTCAGATAGTTAAAAAAAATGGAAAACCCATAAAAATTAGACGTTTTTAATAAATAATTGGATACTGCATGGCACAATGCAATAAAGTATATATGTGCAAAAGATAATTAAATTACTAGGAATATTTTTATTTGAGCCCCCGAGTATAAAATAAAATATGCTAAGGTGGCAATGTTAGAAATAATTTGCAAACTAAATTCATTTGTAAAATGCTGAAATGATTAACTCATATCAGAATTTACAAGCAATTTAATTAGAAAATAAATTCTTGTTTTTATGTACTAACTAAAAGGAAAATTATTAAAAAATAATTTGCTGCATTTGTCAACTTGGAATTAAAATATAATGTTTGCACTGTGCAAACAATGTTTTTGAAAGGTTGACTAATAAACTTAGTGATGTTATTTACTAAATCTGTAAAAGGTGTTAGTAAAATGTAAATTATAGATTGGCATATTTCCTCTTATATATAAAATTATTATTATTATTATTTTTTTTACAAAAAGTATACAAATAAAATTTTGCTGTTTCATGGTACAATAAATATCTACATTAATTTTCTTTATTACAGACTTACAGTAATGGATTTGTCATGAAATCAGCTTTTTTACTTATCACGTATTGCTGAATTCAATTTAAAAACTTGCATTAACTTATATTTAGTTTAATAGCTTTTTTTTTCTAAGTTTTGATACATAAATGTTTTTTTTATTACATATTTTCAGTTTAAAGAACTTCTTTAACTTTAGAAATAACTTTTTAACCTAAAATAGAATGCTAATTGTTTTTTAAAACATTAATTAAAAAAAAACTTATTTTAAAAGCATCAGGAGCTAATTATTTGCATCACACAGATGACATATTGATTGTTCAGTAATCGGATATCTTGGAATCCATTGTCTTATGCGAGTGGAATCATATTCTTTCATCTCTTTGAGAGTATAAATAACTTTTGACAGCAAAATATTCTTTTCATATGTTCTCAAGGATGAATATAAACAAAATTTGGGGGCAAATTTAGGATCACTTTTCAAAATTCTTAAAAAACAGACACTTTTACAAAATTCCTCTTAATAAAACAGGTTCCTTTACAAAATTCCTATTAATAAAATGTAAACAAAACTAAAAAAAAAAAAAATCTTAATATTTTACAAAATTTTTCATAATAAAATAGGCTCCTTCAGAAAATTTTTCTTAATAAAATAGGCCCCTTCACAAAATCCCTGATAATGAAACAAGCCTCTTCATAAAATTCCTCTTAATAAAAACAGGACTTTTCACAAAACACTTAATAAAACAGACCCATTCACAAAACAGGAACTGCACAATATGAGTAAGTGACCACAGGCCTTTTCAACAATGTCATATGGCAGGTCTCGACTAAATTTAGAAAGGTGCTCCCAGTGGGGACAAAGTAGGGGGAGACACACTGAAGGTGCATAACATACATAAGTGATCACAGACCTTTCTAATGATGTGTCACATGAGGGATCGTGGCTAAATTTTTTAAAATGCCCCCATGGAGACAAAGTGGGGGGCACATTAATTACATAACATCAGTAAGTGGTGACATGCCGAATTACTACTTTCTGCTTTTTGAAATTTCATATGTTATAAATACAGAAAACTCCCACAAATCTGCAAAACTTGGGACCAGAGGTTGCGCGGATTTGAGAATTTTGCAGATTTCTGTCATTGATTTGTTTACATTATTGAAACATTAATTTGATTGGTAATTAAGCATTATAGTGAATGTATTAATAAATTGAAATATTAACACAATTAAGTAAATTATTAAAATAATTTATTAGTTAAAAAGCAAGTAATTATTACAAAAGAAATTAAACAAAATAAAAATTTAGAAAATATTAAAATTAAGTAAAAAAATCAGCGGAATCTCCATACAGAGTCCTTAAAAATTGGTTGCCTGTAAAGTCGGTATACGGGCGAAAGTTTTACGTGACAACGACTTTGAGTTGTAAAATAATTTTAATGTGAATATTCATTCGTATAGTAGGAAGAAGGATGAAATAATAGTAACAATTTAAAACATTTATTTATACAAAGAATTATATTTAAAACATTAATTTATACAAAGAATCTCGCACTGAATTTCATATTAACAAAATTTTATTTTTACCTTTACACATACATACGTATTTATATACAAATATACATACAAGAACTTGCAATACACTGTGTTTGTTAAACACATTTTACTTCATGTTTATTGATGTCAAATGTTGAATTTTGTAAACAGCATATTAAAGAATTTTTCAATGAGCAGAATATATTTAAAGTAAAATGGCTTTCACTAATCACATATCATTAGTTTTCCATAATATACCATTGAATTACGAAATAAACTACACTTATTTTCTTTGTACTTTATACTAATAACTAATACATAACGTATTTCGTCTTAGTTTGATACTATCTAAAATTCCTATTAAGCACCGCCCCTTCCTTGCAGCGAATTCACATTCACGTTCAGAAAATGGTCCCACAAGTGACCGGAAAAAGTTAAGAGAAAAGTGAGCGCGTATCGTGAGCGGAGCGTAACGTAACGTAACGCAGTTTCTTGAAGTGTCTCCGGCAAACCAATTTACAAGACGTTGTCACGTCAAAATAAAGATACAATACTAAATATACATAATGATGAGGAAAAAGCAATCATTTTTATAAAGAAAAATATTTGCCTTTATTAATAAACAAAGAAAGCTTGATTAATTAAAAAATATTTTGGAAATTGACTGCAATTACTGTTGATATTAGTGTCAAAGTTTTTTCAAAATAAATATGTATTTTCTTTATGAAACAGTATGAGTTCAATCATTTTAACCAAAGTTATATATTGAAATACATATGTAATAATAATAATTATCATTAAACAAATGTAGATTCCACTTTCATTCTGCGATTCCAAGTCAAAACTTTTTTTTTTTTTACCAAATGCTGTTGCTTTGCACATCTGCTTCGTCCATTTGCTACTTCTGAACACATTTTCTCCTAAACACAAACGAGGCATCAATGCTTTAAAGTGGTTATAATTCTAGGTGTTTCTTGATCTTTTTGGATGTAAATTTACACTTTCTTCACGAAAAAACTTATGCTTAGTCATAATAAACAGGATTACATATTAAATACGTATGGTATATTGAAAAAATAAAAATAAATATTTAAACACAATGAAACGAACACAAGAACGTATAAATAACATTATTTTGAAATGTAATAATAATTGTTTTTGTCCCAGTTCCTGAAGATAATATGATGAAAACTGTTTCTTGGGTCTTTAATACAGTAGACTTCCTCAAATCCGCACAGCTTGGGACCAGAGGTTTTGCAGATTTCTGGTCATTACTTTGCTTACATTTTTTAAAAAGTAATTTGAATGTAAAAATATACATTTCAATTAGTTTACTTGTGACTATTATCCAGAAAGTACAATAAGGGGAAGCCTCTTTTAAGGCTCAAAATGTACTGGAACAAACTGGAGCTATATTCTATTTCCTGAAATTATGACAAATAAAGTTCCGATATGTAAAATTATGGTAAATATCGGTCTGGCTCATGCAATTACTAAAACATATTGTTACAGTTAAATATATATATATATATATCAATACAAAAAACCCTTAACGGGTTAAAAGCTTGTGACACAGCAGTTTATCTTACATCTCTAAGAATTTTAAGTTTGGGACTTAAAACTAATGATATCAAAATTTATGTGACGCTATGCTATTAATATATATATATATATATATATATATATATTAAAATTTATTCATTAATGCTTTATCATTTACATCTTTCATAATTTCGAAATATGAATCTTAAAAGTTATGATATCAAAATTTAAGTGACGCCTTGATGAGACTTTAAACGATGTTTTAAAATTCTATTTATTTATTTATTTATTTATTATCTAAATACATTTACATAGCTAAACAATACTTTTCATTTTCCAATACACTGTTAAATACATCACTTTCACTGAATATATATAATGCACTGAAATGTTTTATTTGAATAAATTGGCTTATCTTTTGTGCTACGCTATCCAAAATCAAAAGTAACATTTAAATAAATATTTTTGCACCATTGTATCTAAACTAAGTTAAATATATGCAAATAGATACAATGACGCAAAAATATTTATTTAAATGTTACTTTTGATTTTGGATAGCATAGCACAAAAGATAAGCCAATTTATTCAAATAAAACATTTCAGTGCATTATATATATTCAGTGAAAGTGATGTATTTAACAGTGTATTGGAAAATGAAAAGTATTGTTTAGATATGTAAATGTATTTAGATAATAAATAAATAAATAAATAGAATTTTAAAACATCGTTTAAAGTCTCATCAAGGCGTCACTTAAATTTTGATATCATAACTTTTAAGATTCATATTTCGAAATTATGAAAGATGTAAATGATAAAGCATTAATGTATAAATTTTAATATATATATATATATATATATATATATATATAGCATAGCGTCACATAAATTTTGATATCATTAGTTTTAAGTCCCAAATTTAAAATTCTTAGAGATGTAAGATAAACTGCTGCGTCACAAGCTTTTAACCCGTTAAGGGTTTTTTGTATTGATATCATTGCTTTTTTTAGGTTAATGATAAAAAAAAAAGACTAACGCAAAAAATTCATATTCATGATTCATTCGCTTTTAATTACCTCTCCCCCATCCACTTAAAAAAAAGATATTTCATATTTTATTAATGTGTGCTGTACTACTTGATTTTGTTAAAAACAACTCTGTAGTAAAATACGTTAGTAAAAGATAAGAAGGTAATGTACATTCAGCACCATACATCTCAGAAAGGTTTTTATAATCTATGCTGTATGTATCATTTCTCATTCTTGTTAACTATGTTTATTCTTTACACATGTTGATACATATACTGCAGATGGATTAAAATGATCAGGGATACAATATTCAGAATATGCTGGAAAGTATTTCATAATCTATGCTGCATGCATGATTCTTGTTAATTATGTTTCAACCTATGTATAGGTTGGTAATATTGCAGATTGATTAAGACTATATGTGTTACAATATTCAGAATATTCTGGAAATGTTTCATAATCTATGTTGCACACATGTTTTTCGTTCTTGTTAGTTATGATTTGTTCTTTATATAGATTGGTAAAATTACTGCAAATAGATTAAAATGATAGGTTTACAATATTGAACATGTATTGGAAAGTGTTTCATAATCTATATTTATGCGTAATTTTTCATTCTTGTTAGTTTATTTATGTTTTCCTGTTTGCATAAGGTGGGAAGATTACTGTACAAAGATGAAAACTATAGGTTTAAAGTATTCAGAATGAATTGGAAAGTATCTAAACATACTGTATGCAAAAATTTTTATTGTCGTTAATTATGCTTTGTTTTTTGCACAGAATGGTAAAATTCTTGTACATGAATGACAATAAGTTTACAGTATTCAGAATGTGTAGGAAAATGCATCATAATCGATGCAGTATGCATGATTCTTTGTTCTTGTTAGGTATGTTTTGTTCTTTGCACTGGGTGGAAAAATTACTGTATATGGATGAAAATAGTAGGTTAATAGTATTCAGAATATGTTGGAAGTTGCATCATATTCTATGTTGCACACATAACTTTTCGTTCTTGTTTTTTTTTTCCTTTACACATTGATAAAATTATTGCAGATGGATGAAGGCATTTAATTAAATCAGGCTTATATTAAAATTGACAATATATATTCTAAATTAATCAATGTACCTATCATTTGTACAAGAATGTCCTGATTGGTAATTGCCCCGGTGTAATTGATAATTACAATGTTCCCAGGGTAGATACCGAGAATCAAAAAATTTTAATTAAGCAAACTTTAAATAATATTTTAATCAAAGCCTATATTTTATTGAATAGAAACATGGTGAATCATTAACCATGCTAGATTTGGTCACATCTATTGTAAATATTAAAAAGATATTTAGATGTTAGTGTTTTTTGATCAGGAATTACCCAGGTCCACCCTATAAGTTTCATACTTCAATTAGGAAAATGTTTAACTGACAAAGAAAGAAAATCAGGACTCTCTTATTTATTAAATATTTTCATTTCATATGAAACTTTCCATTCTTGGGCGACTTAACTTACAACATAAAACTAATATATTTTTATTGAACATTTCAGTCACTAAGCATAAAACATGCAAAGTACATAAATTTAAACATTTCATGTTTTTTAGATTTTAATTTTTTTTTTTTAAACATAATTTTATGAAAAAAGCAGACAGCTATTAAAAAATATTCCATATTTTTTTAGGGTTTCTTGCAGTGCAATACATCAAAAGTCTTTTCTAGATTTTCAACATTGTACGTAATATTTTGACGACTTGAAATTTTTTTATTTTTTTCTCATAAATCATGTAAAATAACATTTATCCATTAAGAACCACATTTGATTTACTAAACAGCTATAAATACAAATTCCAATTGAAATCTACCCTAAACCTGAAAAATTTAAACCAGATTCAAATGGAATTTTCAGGTGGCATTTCAAAATATATTATTTTGTCACAGGTAAAAAGGTTTTAATTAGAAGTTTTTTTTTTCTTGTGTTTTTTTTCAATTGGGTTAAGGATAGATTTCAATAGGAATTTTCAGGTTCTGGGTAGTGCATGTTGACAGAAATTAATTCGTCTTTCTTAAACAGATTAATGTTTACACTGATTTTCATTTCAGTTCAAATTGGGTTCTTGTCAAAGTGTATCAGCAGAAATTATTTTTCCTTTTTCGGATCAAGTTAAGATTCCATAGATTTTTTTTTTTTTGGGGGGGGGGGGATGTTGGAGTGAGTTCAATTCAAATGTAATTTTCAAGTTCAGGTCAGATTGCATTTCCACAGAAAATATTTTATTCTGTGCAGGGATTGGATTTAAAATAGACTTCAATCGGAATTTACAGCTTCTAGTTTGTCCATATCAATGGAAATTACATTTTCTTCCTCGTTTCAGGATATGGTTGGATAAATTTCTTTTAAGGTTCAAATCTGGTTATGGGTTGACTTGAAATGAAATTTTTAAGTTCTTGTTGAGTTACATTTCAATCTATAATATTTTGTTGCAAATAGATTGACTACTGGAGGGATTTTTTTTTTTTTTTTTTTTTTTTTTAGTGTTTGGATTGTGTTTAGGATAGACTTCAATTGAAAATTTCCGGTTCTGGTCAATGTATGTTTTTTTTTTTTTCGGGTTTGAATCTCGATTCAGTTTGACTTGAATTGAAATTTTCAGGTTCTTGTCAAGTTGCATTTCAAGTACTAGTTTTCAATTCTGGTCAGTGGATGGGGACGGAAATTATTTTGTCTTTCTTGAACAGATTTATATTTCCTAATTTTTTTATTTTACCTTTTTTTTTGGGGGGGGGGGGGATTGGATTGGGTTTCAGGTTAAGAGTTCGGATCGTGTTTGAGATAGACTTCTATTGGAATTTCCATGATCTGCTCAGTACATATCGACATAAATTGTTCTTTTTTTTTTTTCTAAAATCTTGATTTGATTGGATATTTTTTTTGAGGGGGGGGGGGGGGAAATTGAATCTGGTTTCGGATTGACCTCAAATGGAATTTTCAGGTTCTTGTTGAGTTGCATTGCAAGTATATTATTTTGTCGCAGATAGATTGGGTTACAATTGGAAATTTTTTTTTTTTTTTGGGGGGGGGGGTAGTATTTGAACTGGGTTTAGGATAGATTTCAATTGAAATTCTTGTCAATGTATGTGGACAGAAATTATTTGGTGTTTCTTGGACAGACTTGTGTTTCCATTGTTTTTTTCTTTTCGGGTTTGGATTAGGTTACATGTTAACTTTCTGACTCTTCTCAGTGTGTATCGGCAGAAATAATTTTCTCTTTTTCGGATTAGGTTAAGGTTCGATAGAAATTTTTTTCAGGTTTCGATCAGGTTCAATTCAAATGGAATTTTCAAGTTCTGGTCAGGTTGCGCTTTAATGGAAAATATTTTGTCCTGTATAGATATTGGGTTCTGGTTATATGGAATTTCCTTTTCCAGGTTCAGATTAGGTTTAAGATAGACTAATTGGAATTTTCAGATTTCTGATCACGCGTATCTATGGAAATTAAGTTTTCTTTCCCGAATCGAGATATGGTTGGATAATTTTTTTTTTTGGGGAGGGGGGGGGGGGGAGTTGAATCTGGTTTCGGTTTGACTTCAAATGTAATTTTCAGGTTCTTGTTCAATTGCATTTCAATGTATTTTATTTTGCAGCAGATAGATTGAGTTACTCTTGGAGGGATTTTTTTCTTTCTGGTTTTGGATTGTATATGATAGATTTTAATAGGAATTTTTCGATTCTGGTCAATGTATGTCAATGGAAATTATTTTGTCTTTCTTGGACAAATTTATCTTTCCATTAAATTTTTGTTGGTTTAGAATGGGTTTCAGGATAACTTTTAGGTTCTTGTTGGCAGAGTTGTATAAAACCAAAAACTTTCTGCAAATTAATTTAATGTTGGGTGTAATTCACATTTTTTGTGCAATTTATGGTCATCATTCATGATTTTTATGTGATTTATGAATGTAATTTGCATTTTTGAGCAATTTATGGACATAATTTGCAATTTTTATACGATTAATGAATGTAATTTACATTTTACACGATTTTTGGACGTAAATTGCTATATTTATGCGATTCATAGACATAATTTGCGTTTTTTGAGCTTTCTATCAACGAAATTTGTGTTTTTCGATCGATTTATTGACGTTGTTTGTGTTTTTATAGGATTTATGAATGTAATTCGCTTTTTTTACCAATTCTTTGACTTAATTCACATTTTTTGCAATTTATGAATGTTATTCGTGTTTTTTTGCAAAATTTTTTAATGCAATTTATGAATGCAAATACTTAAGATTGAATCTAGTTTCGGAATGACTTCAAATGGAATTTTCAGGTTCTTGTTGAGTTGCATTTCAAGTATATTATTTTGTCGCAGATAGATTGGGTTACAATTGGAATTTTTTTTTGGGGGGGAGGGGGGTAGTATTTGAACTGGGTTTAGGATAGATTTCAATTGAAATTCTTGTCAGTGTATGTGGACAGAAATTATTTGGTCTTTCTTGGACACACTTGTGTTTCCATTGTTTTTTCCTTTTCGGGTTTGGATTAGGTTTCATGTTAACTTTCAGACTCTTCTCGGCGTGTATCGGCAGAAATAATTTTCTCTTTTTCGGATTAGGTTAAGGTTCGATGGAAATTTTTTTCAGGTTTCGATCAGGTTCAATTCAAATGGAATTTTCAAGTTCTGGTCAGGTTGCGCTTTAATGGGAAATATTTTGTCCTGTACAGATATTGGGTTCTTGTTATATGGAATTTCCTTTTCCAGGTTCAGATTAGGTTTAAGATAGACTAATTGGAATTTTCAGATTTCTGATCACGCGTATCTATGGAAATTAAGTTTTCTTTCCCGAATCGAGATATGGTTGGATAATTTTTTTTTTGGGGGGAGGGGGGGGGGAGTTGAATCTGGTTTCGGTTTGACTTCAAATGTAATTTTCAGGTTCTTGTTCAATTGCATTTCAATGTATTTTATTTTGCAGCAGATAGATTGAGTTACTCTTGGAGGGATTTTTTTCTTTCTGGTTTTGGATTGTATATGATAGATTTTAATAGGAATTTTTCGATTCTGGTCAATGTATGTCAATGGAAATTATTTTGTCTTTCTTGGACAAATTTATCTTTCCATTAAATTTTTGTTGGTTTAGAATGGGTTTCAGGATAACTTTTAGGTTCTTGTTGGCAGAGTTGTATAAAACCAAAAACTTTCTGCAAATTAATTTAATGTTGGGTGTAATTCACATTTTTTGTGCAATTTATGGTCATCATTCATGATTTTTATGTGATTTATGAATGTAATTTGCATTTTTGAGCAATTTATGGACATAATTTGCAATTTTTATACGATTAATGAATGTAATTTACATTTTACACGATTTTTGGACGTAAATTGCTATATTTATGCGATTCATAGACATAATTTGCGTTTTTTGAGCTTTCTATCAACAAAATTTGTGTTTTTCGATCGATTTATTGACGTTGTTTGTGTTTTTATAGGATTTATGAATGTAATTCGCTTTTTTTACCAATTCTTCGACTTAATTCACATTTTTTGTAATTTATGAATGTTATTCGTGTTTTTTTGCAAAATTTTTTAATGCAATTTATGAATGCAAATACTTAAGATTGGATCTAGTTTCGGAATGACTTCAAATGGAATTTTCAGGTTCTTGTTGAGTTGCATTTCAAGTATATTATTTTGTCGCAGATAGATTGGGTTACAATTGGAATTTTTTTTTGGGGGGGGAGGGGGGTAGTATTTGAACTGGGTTTAGGATAGATTTCAATTGAAATTCTTGTCAGTGTATGTGGACAGAAATTATTTGGTCTTTCTTGGACACACTTGTGTTTCCATTGTTTTTTCCTTTTCGGGTTTGGATTAGGTTTCATGTTAACTTTCAGACTCTTCTCGGCGTGTATCGGCAGAAATAATTTTCTCTTTTTCGGATTAGGTTAAGGTTTGATGGAAATTTTTTTCAGGTTTCGATCAGGTTCAATTCAAATGGAATTTTCAAGTTCTGGTCAGGTTGCGCTTTAATGGGAAATATTTTGTTCTGTACAGATATTGGGTTCTTGTTAAAGGGAATTTCCTTTTCCAGGTTCAGATTAGGTTTAAGATAAATTTCCAGATTTCTGATCATGCGTATCTATGGAAATTAAGTTTTCTTTCCCGAATCGAGATATGGCTGGATATTTTTTTTTTTGGGGGGGGGTGGTGGGAGTTGAATCTGGTTTCGGGTTGACTTCAAATGTAATTTTCAGGTTCTTGTTCAGTTGCATTTCAATGTATTTTATTTTGCAGCAGATAGATTGAGTTACTCTTGGAGGGATTTTTTTCTTTCTGGTTTTGGATTGTATAGGATAGATTTCAATAGGAATTTTTCGATTCTGGTCAATGTATGTTAGTGGAAATTATTTTGTCTTTCTTGGACAAATTTATCTTACCATTAAATTTTTGCTGGTTTAGAATGGGTTTCAGGATAACTTTTAGGTTCTTGTTGGCAGAGTTGTATAAAACCAAAAACTTTCTGCAAATGAATTTAATGTTGGGTGTAATTCGCATTTTTTGCACAATTTATGGTCATCATTCATGTTTTTTATGAGATTTATGAATGTAATTTGCATTTTTGAGCAATTTATGGACATAATTCGCAATTTTTATACGATTAATGAATGTAATTTACATTTTACATAATTTATGGACGTAATTTGCTATTTTTATGCAATTCATAGACATAATTTGCGTTTTTTCAGCTTTCTGTCGACGAAATTTGTGTTTTTTGATCGATTTATTGACGTTATTTGTGTTTTTATAGGATTTATGAATGTAATTTGCTTTTTTTACACAATTCTTGGACGTAACTCGCATTTTTTGCAATTTATGAATGTTATTCGTGTTTTTTTGCACGATTCATGGAAGTGATTTGCATTTTTTGAGTGATTTATGAACATAATTCACATTTTTATGCGATTCGTGGACGTAATTTGCATTTTTTGAGCGATTCATGAATGTAATTCACGTTTTTTATGCAAATCATGAATGCAAAACGCTATTCTTTATTTTTATGCCATTTATAGACGTAATTTGCATTTTAGCTTTCTGCTGCCAAAATTCATGTTTTTTGAGCGGTTTATGAACATAATTCCCATTTTACTACACAATTCATTGACGTAATTTGTGTTTTTCATACAATTTATGAACGTAATTCTCACTTTTTTACCAATTCATCGACGTAATTCACATTTTGAGCGATTTGTGGACGTAATTCGCATTTTTTTATGCAATTCGCTTTTTCTGAGCGATTCATGGACATAATTCGCGATTTTTATGCGATTAATGAATGTAATTTACATTTTACATGATTTATGGACGTAATTTGCTATAGTTATGCGATTTGTAGACATAATTTACATTTTTTGAGCTTTCTCTCAAAGAAATTTGCGTTTTTGGATCGATTTATTGACGTTATTTGTGTTTCTATAGGATTTATGAATGTAACTTGCTTTTTTTACCAATTCTTGGACGTAATTTGCATTTTTTGTAATTTATGAACATTATTAGTGTTTTTTTGCACGATTCATGGAAGTGATTCACATTTTTTGAGTGATTTATGAACGTAATTCATGTTTTTAGGCGATTCACGGATATAATTTGTGTTTTTTGAGCGATTCATGAATGTAATTCGCCTTTTTTATGCAATTCATGAATGCAAAACACTATTCGCTATTTTTATGCTATTTATAGATGTAATTTGCGTTTCAGCTTTCTGCTGCCAAAATTCGTGTTTTTTGAGCGATTTATGAACATAATTCTCGTTTTACTACACAATTCATAGACATAATTTGTGTTTTTCATACAATTTCTGAACGTAATTCTGACTTTTTTAAACAATTCATGGACGTAATTCATGTTTTGAGCGATTTGTGGACCCAATTCACGTTTCTTATGCAATTTGCTTTTTTTTTAGCCATTCATGGACATAATTCGCGATTTTTATGCGATTAATGAATGTAATTTACATTTTACATGATTTATGGACGTAATTTGCTATATTTATGCGAGTCATAGACATAATTTATGTTTTTTGAGCTTTCTATCAACGAAATTTGCGTTTTTTGATCGATTTATTGACGTTGTTTGTGTTTTTATAGGATTTATGAATGTAATTCGTTTTTTTTACCAATTCTTGGACGTAATTTCCATTTTTTGCAATTTATGAATTTTATTCGTGTTTTTTTGCACAATTTTTTTATGCAATTCATGAATGCAAATACTTAAGATTGAATCTGGTTTCGGATTGACTTCAAATAGAATTTTCAGGTTCTTGTTGAGTTGCATTTCAAGTATATTATTTTGTCACAGATAGATTGGGTTACAATTGGAAATTTTTTTTTTTTTTTTTTGGGGGGGGGGGGGGTAGTATTTGAACTGGGTTTAGGATAGATTTCAATTGAAATTCTTGTCAGTGTATGTGGACAGAAATTATTTGGTCTTTCTTGGACACACTTCTGTTTCCATTGTTTTTTCCTTTTCGGGTCTGGATTAGGTTTCATGTTAACTTTCAGACTCTTGTCGGTGTGCATCGGCAGAAATTATTTTCTCTTTTTTGGATTATGTTAAGGTTCGATGGAAATTTTTTTTCAGGTTTCGATCAGGTTTAATTCAAATGGAATTTTCAAGTTCTGGTCAGGTTGCGCTTTAATGGGAAATATTTTGTCCTGTATAGATATTGGGTTCTTGTTATATGGAATTTCCTTTTCCAGGTTCACATTAGGTTTAAGATAGACTAATTGGAATTTCCAGATTTCTGATCACGCGTATATATGGAAATTAAGTTTTCTTTCCCGAATTAAGATATGGCTGGATAATTTTTTTTGGGGGGGGGAGGGGGGGGAGGAGTTGAATCTGGTTTCGGTTTGACTTCAAATGTAATTTTCAGGTTCTTGTTCAGTTGGATTTCAATGTATTTTATTTTGCAGCAGATAGATTGAGTTACTCTTGGAGGGATTTTTTTCTTTCTGGTTTTGGATTGTATAGGATAGATTTCAATAGGAATTTTTCGATTCTGGTCAATGTATGTCAATGAAAATTATTTTGCCTTTCTTGGACAAATTTATATTACCATTAAATTTTTGTTGGTTTAGAATGGGTTTCAGGATAACTTTTAGGTTCTTGTTGGCAAAGTTGTATAAAACCAAAAACTTTCTGCAAATTAATGTTGGGTGTAATTCGCATTTTTTGCGCAATTTATGGTCATCATTTGTGTTTTTTATGAGATTTATGAATGTAATTTGCATTTTTGAGTAATTTATGGACATAATTTACAATTTTTATACAATTAATGAATGTAATTTACATTTTACATAATTTATGGACGTAATTTGCTATTTTTATGCAATTCATAGACATAATTTGCGTTTTTTCAGCTTTCTGTCGACGAAATTTGTGTTTTTTGATCGATTTATTGACGTTATTTGTGTTTTTATAGGATTTATGAATGTAATTTGCTTTTTTACACAATTCTTGGACGTAATTCGCATTTTTTGCAATTTATGAATGTTATTCGTGTTTTTTTGCACGATTCATGGAAGTGATTTGCATTTTTTGAGTGATTTATGAACATAATTCACATTTTTATGCGATTCATGGACGTAATTTGCATTTTTTGAGCGATTCATGAATGTAATTTGCGTTTTTTATGCAAATCATGAATGCAAAATGCTATTCTTTATTTTTATGCGATTTATAGACGTAATTTGCATTTTAGCTTTCTGCTGCCAAAATTCGTGTTTTTTGAGCGATTTATGAACATAATTCCCATTTAACTACACAATTCATAGACGTAATTTGCGTTTTTCATACAATTTATGAGCGTAATTCTCACTTTTTTACACAATTCATCGCCGTAATTCATGTTTTGAGCGATTTGTGGACGTAATTCGCATTTTTTATG
The DNA here is from genome assembly GCA_964019185.1 of Maratus speculifer. Taxonomy (NCBI): domain Eukaryota; kingdom Metazoa; phylum Arthropoda; class Arachnida; order Araneae; family Salticidae; genus Maratus; species Maratus speculifer. The sequence continues at coordinate 26,770,481 of CAXHSM010001376.1, read as the reverse complement.
AAATTCGCTTTTTTTGAGCGATTCATGGACATAATTCGTGATTTTTATGTGATTAATGAATGTAATTTACATTTTACATGATTTATGGACGTAATTTGCTATATTTATGCGATTCATAGACATAATTTGCATTTTTTGAGCTTTCTATCAATGAAATTTGCGTTTTTTGATCGATTTATTGACGTTATTTGTGTTTTTATAGGATTTATGAATGTAATTCGCTTTTTTTACCAATTCTTGGACGTAATTCGCATTTTTTGCAATTTATGAATGTTATTTTTTTTTTTCACAATTCATGGAAGTGATTCACATTTTTTGAGTGATTTATGAACGTAATTCACGTTTTTATGCAATTCATGGATGTAATTTGCATTTTTTGAGCGAATCATGAACATATTTCACATTTTTTATGCAATTCATGAATGCAATTCGCTATTTTTATGCATTTTATAGAGGTAATTCCATTTCAGCTTTCTGCCGCCAAATTTCGTGTTTTTTGAGCGATTTATGAACATAATTCATGTTTTACTTCACGATTCATAAACGTAATTTGCGTTTTTCATACAATTAATGAATATAATTCTCGCTTTTTTACATGATTCATGGACGTAATTCACATTTTAAGCAATTTGTGGACGTAATTCCCATTTTTTATGCAATTTCCTTTTTTTTAAGCGATTCATGGATGTAGTTCATATTTTTTTATGCGATTCATGCATGTAATTCATATTTTTTATGCAATTCATGCATGGAATTCATATTTTTTATGCGATTCATTGATTGAATTAACGTTTTTATTGCGGTCTTTGGACGAAATTCATGTTTTTCGCGTAGTATTTTGTCGAAATGTTGTGGTTTTTTTACATGATTCTTTGTTGAGATACACTTTTTTTTTTTTTTTTTTTTTTTTTTTACGCAATTCTTTGTCGAAATAAATAAATAAAAATTGTTTCTTCATAAAATTTTCTGCACATGGCGTGCGTGTATATTATACAACTCTGCTTGTCAGTGTGTATTGTCAGATTTTTTTTTTTTTTTTTTTTTAGATTGAATTAAGGTTTGATAGAATATTTTTTAGAGTTTGGATGAGGTTCAACTCAAATAGAATTTAAACAATTACATTTTAGAAATGACAAAACTAAAAAATTTAATTATTTATCGTGCATTATTAGCTGTTAGTATTTTAAAATATTTATTTGTTAGTGTGTTAGTAACTTTACATTATTTGAATTAAAAATTTTTAATTTCTTGTATTAAATTGAATCTTAAACATGTTTTCTTCTTAGGTATGTTATGCAATTTATTTAAATAATGGATTCAAATTTATTTGAGGATTTTGTGTTCATAAGTAGAAACAAGGCCTTTTTTTTTTTTTAGATAAAAAAAGCCTTAAATTATGAAACATTTTTGTAAAAGAATGTTAGAAAGAAATACTTCAATTTCGAGACAATGAATATGAAATTAAAACATCTATAGAAAAAAAAAGGGGGTAAATTTATATTTTATGAAACTCATTATTAAAGCATAGAAGTATAAGTTATTTCTTTTTAAACCAATGTTATCGTTAATATTTGGTTAAGAATTATTTGCTTAACCAACTTTAAATGCTTGTAAATTCTAACATTATAAAAATATATTAAGATTTTCCATTTTAGATGTCCAATTTATAAATGCAGTTAATTAATAATGCTATGTTCTAAGCTGTAAGGCTAATGCTTTTATATTTTGATTATTGATTTCTATAACGTATTATTAACTATTACAATACTTTTGTATTCAGTTTGTGATCCGAGACAAAATTTTTCATGCTTGGATTTAAATAATCAGACTCTTAGGAAGAAAAAAAAAAAAAGAAAAATCTATTTTGAACAGCATCTAATGCAGACTACAATGATGCGCTGTAGTACTTCCGTGGCAACTTCTAAATAACATTTAAAAATATAAACATGGAATTTCGAAATTATTAATGAAATAATAGGATGCATGAAATATGCTAAAGCTGCAGTAACTAATGGATAATGAGAGCTGAGTGCATGTCAAATTACTGGATGCAGCAAACTTATGCAATGGTCTCTAAAACACATGAAATTTCTCAAAGCTGCAGTCAATAACAAATGTATGAACATTATGCCCATATGAAAACAAACAACAAAAATTAATAGATGCAGCAAACTATGCGGTAACATGCAGATTCCCAATATCTGGAAGAAATGAGTGATACCTGAACTAAAGAAATCCAGTGACAATATTGTGAAACAAATACATTAAAACAACAACGTTTACATTAGAAAAAAAGGGCCTAAAACTCTCACTCGCTAAAATAAAACTCGTTAAAGCAGTCCAACTACTGCATGTATAACACTTAGAGCACATGAAAACAAAACAAAAACAAAACACTCAGGCTGCAGCAAAATTGCTCTGCAACAATCCGTAAAATACACAAAATTAATTAAAAATGCAATCACTAATGCATGTTGTACAAGCACTGTGTGTACATGAAGAAAAAAAACAATGAGTGCAACTAATTTGTTTTTAAATCTCTGAAATCTTTATAGCCACAGTCACTAATGCATGTAAGAACAAATTAACTTCATTACTTTCTTTTGAATTATCAAAATACTGCTGTAATTTGTTGATAAATACTAGTTTGTTCACAATTTCCAATAATAAGTGCACTTACTTATTTTAAAAATTGTTTAAAACCTGGATTTACTGGCCATTAAGCTAAGCTAAAAAGGCACAGTTTCAAAATGAAAATTAATAGCGACAAAAATGCATAAGAAAAAATAATAAATGCATTTTGAATAACATATTCAAGCAATTTTAATCTAAAAATTAACATCCTGGGTTATTAATCACAGAAATTAATAAATGAAATAAAAAAGCACAATTTTTACAACACTTTAAAACTTAGTATTGTTAATTAATTCATATAATTATTGTTAATTAATTCATATGATAAGGACATCTATAAACTTAAAAACAATCTATTTTGAGAATTTTAGAATTCACAAGCACTTGGTTTAACTGTTGGTCAATTATAAATATAGTTTGTTTACCAAAATTTAGCAATAGTTTACACATTCTGCGATAGTTTATGTTGGTTTGAAATCAAATCAACATGCTAACTAATGTAGTATACACCACTTTTTAAATAATACCTTAATAATGAGTGTCAAAAAATATTTATTTACCTTTCTTTTTCATTATAGATGGTTTAGCTTCACGTTCATCTCCTGGAATTGAATATTTCACAAATTACACAACACACATGCTAAAAACAACAACAAGTGCCAAGTACAAAGCTTACCGCCAGCGAATTCGATTACTATTCAAAACAAAACTATCTAAACGCATATGAATACATGGGATTCTAAAGCAAATTATTAAAATTAATTCTTGTTTGTAAACTTAAAAAAAAAAATCATAAGTCGAAAGTATATTGAATATGTATAATTAAAAAATATTTTCCTGTTTTAAAAAAGGATTCAAAATATTTTTTCCACAAAATGCAAAAATATCCAATGTAAGAAACGTGATATTTTCTTCTTACAAAAAATAAAGGCAATATAAATAGAAATTTGATTTAGTATATATTTATTGAATGTTTTAAAGCACATGATAAGATGTTTTTGTAGTTTAAAAAACATTTATTGCTTCGATTTGGGTGTTTTAACTGTGACCATAAGTACATAAGGTTTTTCACTCCTGCTTCGTCTGCTAACCCATAGAATAACATGTAATCCGCGAGCTAATATAGTCCAATTTTCCGAGACCAATATATAACAAACAAGAGTTTTCCTAGAAACAAGGCAAGTCTTATTACCTCTATCTTAAAGAGATTCATATTATATATAAGTTTTAATAAAATCTCCCAGCCCGTTTTCTAGATCTCATTATCAGGAACAAACACCATCAATTTCAGTTTTAAAATGGTTATCGAGATCTAAAAATATACGGCACGTAGAAATGTAAAAATTATAGGATAGGATTAGACTGGGAATATAAGACTATATTAAAAAAAATTGGACCATTCTGACTAATATTTGCTGAGTTATTAGAAGGCGGCTTTTCCCATTTTCTTTGATGTTGAGTTAGCTGTATATATGAAGCTCCGCATCTACCCTTATGACGATGGTAGGTTTTGACGATGGTAGGTTTAAAGCTGCGTCACTTGAAGGCTGCCACCTTCTATGATATGTGTAGTTTGCTGTGCTCTTTCTTATTTTTCATTGCTATAATTTAGAGTTTTGAATGTTTTTTTTACAAATAAATCTGTCTATATATTTAAAAAAAAGCCAACAACAATTTTAAAATAATCATTCCAGTTTATGGATTTTTCCATTTCGAGTCCTGGAATTTTTGTTATAGATATGCTAATTTATATCAAAATCAAAAATAATGTAAATTTATTTAGTAATAAATCAGCTGGCCATAAGAGGGCAATTAATAAAAAATTTAGTAAAAAAAAAATGTGTCAGCTACTGATTTCAGCGTCATCTGTAATTTCATTGTTTACATCTGAAAAAATGCATGGATTTCTGGCATTCACAGATTTTAGGGAGTCCACTGTACTACAAACTCGATAAACATTTAAACACAATAAGTCAACTGTAAATACAGTAGACTCCCTCAAATCCACGCTCCTAAAATCTGCAATTCTCTAAAATCCGCATATATTTTACGGATGTAAACAATGAAACATTCAATTCAGATGTAGGTGCAAAATTTGACTTTTTTAGATTTTTATCAATTCCATATATTTTTTAATTTATAATTTTTGTTAAGGTTATTGAATTCATGTTTTTTCATAAAGAAAAGATAATTTATTTCTGAAAAAATAAATATATTGCTGATATCATTGGTAATCACAATATTACCAAACATATTTATGTATAAATCAAGCTTTTTTAGTTATTAAGTGTGGCTAAACCTGAAATAAAGCTTCATTATTTTATGATCTTGATGTAAATTAGTAATGTACATTTATGAGGCAAGTTTCATTGAATAATTTAAGAAAAACACATTTCATCTTTATCATGAATATTTAATTGTACATTATTGATTATTAATTTGACCTTTGCTTTTTTAGTATTTTTATCATTTCAAAAACTATCTAAATTTTTATTATTTTAGTTTATTACTTATTTTAATATTTTAGCATATTGTAAGCATTCATTATACTTCTGATTTCGTTATTAATTACATTCAAATTAATTTTTTAAAAATGTAAACAAAGCAATGACCAGAAATCCGCAAAACTTCTGGTCCCAAGTTGTGTGGATTTGAGGGTACTGTATTAAAGACTTAAGAAACAGTTTTCATCATGTCATCTTCAGGAACTGGGACAAAAACAATTATTATTACATTTCAAAATACTGTTATTTAAAGTATTTTTTAAGAAACTTGGTTGTATAAAAAGCATTTCTAAGTAACTGAGAATACTTCTGACCAAATCATTCCTGGCACAAACTAGTTTTCATGCTAGCTTTTTGAAAATGTAAATATTTCCAAGTTCAAAATAAAAAGTTAAAGAAAATCTATTATCACATATGGATTACAAGTTACTAAAAGTAATATTTTAACATTCACCTTTTTTGTAGCTCTTATCATGATTGTTTCACTATAGAAAGTTTGGAGAGTTAAAATCTACACATTAAAGCAGTTGTTTACAAACACATTCAGTGTTGCCACTAAAAAAACCCTAACTATTCAAATACTCTATAGTAGGATATAAAATATTTTGGTACTACTAGGTTACCCCATTAACCAGGTCGTTATCGCCAAACTATAAGATTAAATGCCAATAATGGATGATCATAAATGTCACATTTCAATGACATTGAATATAATTCACATGTTTAAAATGTCATTAAATGATTTTTATTTCGAGTTTTTATTAATAATCTACTAATTATTTGTTTCTTCATTATTTAAAATAAAAATTATGTCAATATGTATAATTTGGCTATTAGTTTTGCAATTTGTATAATTTGGTGAAATTGGTCGACAGGGTTAACAGAGTAGTACCAATATTTTTCAAGGACAAAACCTCCAGATTATCTTGTATTGTTTGTCCAATACAAAGAATAAAAACTATTTTATGAGATCAACCGAAATAGCCCCAGAGGACAATATATTTGATGTTTTGAAGGAAAGTAGCCCCTGATAAAGGCTTTTTTGGTCACTTAGTTTCATGTAAACTGAATATATTTCACATGTTGGGCTCTTGAAACCCCCCTAGCAAGAGGAGCTGCAACTGAATTAACATTGTAAACTCAATAAACAAATGTTTTTTTTCTTTACATTTAAGCATAATAATTTAATTGTAAATATAAAGACATGAGAAACAGTTTTTGTCATGTTAGCCCCAGCAATTATGACAGAAACAGTAAATTTAACATTTTGCTACAGTATATTTTAAAAAATATATTACTTAAAGCAATTTTTAATAGATTTGGTTGTATAAAAAACATTTCTAAATAAGTGAGGCTACTTTCGGAGAAACAAGACCTGGTACAAGGTAATCTGAAAAAACTAGTTTCCAAGTTAGCTTTATGAAAACAAAAACATTTCTAGTCAAAATAAAAAATTAAAAGAAAAATTATAATCACAGATGGCTTACAGGTTACAAATAACAACAAAATGTGCTTTAAAGATTATTAAACCAGTAACTACCTAGCAGGTTTAACTGTAAATAAAGTTTATTATAATGAACACAAGGACAACACAAAAACATTACATCATAAAACAATCAAAATATCGACTGAAAATATTCTGCAGAATCTGGACAGGAACAGCTAGGATGCACGCACGCATCTTAAACAATTACAATTAATACATATCGACTGACATATTTCGATTGTATTCCAACTCTAATTGTAATATTTTTACACTTACTTTACTTGTAGCTCTAATCCAGATTGCTTAACCAGCTTGGAGAGATAAAATCCACACACAAAAACAATTATTTATAAACACATCCAGTGTTGCCAGCAATAAAAACATGGAAATTACCCCCCCCCCCAAACTATTCAAATACATCATAGTAGGGTAAAAAAAAATCAATAGCAAAAATTTTAAGTTGTTGTGTACTGTTTGTTCACTACAAACAATAAGTACATTTTTATGTGATGGACCAAAATAACACCCTAAAAGAACAAGAAAAAAAAAAAAAAAGAGAGAGAGAGAGAGATGGTATGACTGTAAAATGTTTTTTTTTCAAAATCCGATTCTACCAAAATTTCACTTTAAAATATGACAAAAATATATTCACAAGCCTGAATTTTAAAAATGTATGAATTAAAAGAGTTTTCTTAAATGATAAATCAGAACAAAGTTTTCATATTGTAAAATATACTAGTACATGCATCACCCTCCCCCCTTCCAAACACAAAAACACACGCACACACACACACAAAAAAAAAAAATCAAAAGGAAAGTATCAGTTTTAAATATCATGTAACATTTAAATTTTAACACTTTTCCTTTAAATTACAAAACATTAAAGCATTCGGCTTAATTGCTATTATATTTGTTTTAATTTTGCCTATGTACCGAATAATTTAAATGAATATAAGCAAGCGAGAATAAAAGTTTCGACGCATAAAATTTTGTATCATCATACAATGAAATAATAAGTTATAGATTTTCTTTAGAAGAATAACTAAAAGTACATACCTTATTAATTTATTTTAATAAAGAAGATGAATCAGTAAATTGGTTAGAGTACAATGATTACAAAAGTACAGAAGCCAACACAATGAATGAATCACGACAGACGAATTCATTCTTAAATAATGAAACAATTCATAAATAATTTTAGGAACAAGGAACAATGTAAGGCTTCGCAATGGATTTCCTGGTTGCAGAGCAACTTAACATCCAGTTTAGAGGTAAGCGTCTGAGACATTAGGAATCCATATTTTAAAAAAATTAAGTTTAAAGTAATAATAACAATAATAATACAAAAAATAACATTTATCTATAAAAAATTTAGTAGAAAGCATTTAGTTGAAATTCTCGAATCTAACACTTAAATATTTTCTTGGGTATAAAATTTGACACTATTTGAATAACTCACGAAAGTTAAACTTAGATTATTTGGTAAAGCTTGCTTTGGTTAATGTGTTTGTTTGACAGCCAGTATTACAACCAGGAATGAAATAAAATATATAAATATACTAGTCATATTCCCTCTGCGGTTGTCGGTATTAATAAATAGTCAACTAGGTTGGATCGATTTCATCACTTACGAATGAATGAATGAATCATTTTCAATGAGACGCCATCAAAAAATCCATGATTCATTCTTGCAGTAGTTTCGTGGTGTGATGTATTATTGATTGAAGTTTGTTTTTGTTGTGTGATACGCTGCCGTCAGCTAATGCTGTATAATTGCTCCATTATTTTGTGAAAATTTCTTATCCACAACGTCATTAGATGAACAGATCAAAGAACTTGTAGATTTTTTTTCTTTTATCCTGCGATAAATATGTCAAATTATTACACCTAAAAGATGGTTATGACTCCAGTGATGTAAATAAGTCGGAGGTAAGCAATGCTAGTCTTGAGGCACTTAGTATTATTAGGGAGCCTGCTAATTTAAATTATATACTTAATTCTACTTCATTTTAATTTTTTGCTTTTCAAACACACAAATAATCCTTAAGCCTTTTCCTTAAAGAAGTAGGATCAACTGAGAACAACTCAGACTTTAAGCATGTTAAGGCCACAAAAGGCATTATATTTAGGAAAATTTAACTATTACTCATAAAAATATATACTCTAATCTGGAAAATGAAGTAAATTTAGGTGATGATAATTCTAAAATGGACAATTCTGGATCAAATCCATCTAACATTGTAGAAGGTAGTTCTAATACAAAACAGCGTATTAATCCCTTCTACATTGAATTTGATCCAAAATAGTCTGAGTTAGCCAAAATTCTTATCAACTAAATAAAGAAAAGCCATTAATTTTACTTAAAGATGAAAGGACAGTTTTTTATGCTATGTAAAATTTTTGTTTTAAAGTGTTCTTTTTATTTTAAAACTTTTACTGTCAATTTTTCAGGAATTTTAAATTTTTTATTCACAAAAAGTTATTCTAAATCTAATTAAAGCTTTTTAAAGCTGTCTGTCGAATATGATCTTACATTTATACTCTATCACCCCCCCCCCCAAAAAAAATGAGGTAATGGGATTTTTACCTGAAAAGTTAGAGACAAAAAAAAAAAAAATGCATTTCTAACTTGTGTGAATTCTTGCACATTTTATTTTAACACACGAATTAAAGTACAGTGAACTCTCTCTCTTCTGAACACTCATGGGATCAGCAAAACATATTCAGATTATGGGGGATCATATTCATTAAAGAGGGAGATTGGAAATGCATTACTATTACCATTATATAGGAGGACCGAGTCAATAGTTGATCAAATAAGGTCTGTGCTACAAGGTTTTTATTATATTTCTTTCTTTTTAACTTTTAGAAGTAAATTAACATGATTGCTACATCACTTAGTGAATGCCTATAATGGGCAAAAATGAAATCTGCTGAAATTAAATAGAAACAAAATTATAAGCAAATAGTTTCTTTATTTACCATTTTCACACTAGCAGATCAATTGAAGGAATCAATCAAATTCCAAAATTAATCTTTAAAAATCATGCTTAAACGGGGGTTAACAATAATTCAAACTATTACCATAATTTCTGGAAGAAGCACCGCAGCGGCATAAATGCCTCATTGCAAAAAATCACTCAAAAAAATTTAGGAAATGATCGTAAACACCACACGTGAAATTTCCGTGGGATTCGCTATTGACGTGCTAAACAGAAACACATTAATATGCTGAATTAAGAAAGCATAACAATGAAATTATTAATTAGAAATAAATAATTTAAAATACGAAATTCGTAATTGATAATTTAAATATGAAATTCAATATTAATATTATTTAAATAATATTAATAAAAAATACTCTAAAAGTGCGTAAAATCTGCAGCTTAAATTTCGGCATATTTGCCCGATGATGAACCTCAATATTACTTTATTATATCGAGAATTATATAGCAACAAAAAAAACTGAATTTTAGAAACCACATGTACATTAATATGAAGTTTTAAATTTGAAATAAATAATGTAAGTATGATATTCAAAATTATTTATTCTTTATAAATAATATTTAAAAGAAAATCCTGTTAAAATTATGTAAACTTTTTTATATATTTAGCACCGTTCAAAAGAGGGGGAGAAGGCAGTTGCCCTGGGTGCAGAAATTTAGGGGGCACCAATATGAAACTTTGCCCCGGGTGTAATATTCTCTTTGCACGCCCCTGTATATATTGAATAGCGTTATGAGAACAATTGGGCATTAGCAGAATATCAACTTTTACTCTAGTATTTTTAATAGCAAGTTTGAATGGTATAAAATGACATTTATTTTCACCTTGTACATATTAAAATTATTTACAAATAGATAATAAATGTACCAATTTTAATATTTAATGCTAGGTATAAATAAAATAACGTTATCACACCCCATTTTATCAATTGAATAAAATATAAAATTTTGTCTTTTAATCATTTCTAAAAGAATCATATTGATTGATGCTTTTTTAAGGAGGAAAAAGGGAGGGGTAAAAAAAGACAGTACTTCTAGGTTATCCTGTCGACTGAAACATTATTGTCAAACTATAAGATTAAATGCCAATAATGGATGATCGTGAATGTCACATTCAATGCCAGAGTTTCCCCCAGAGGGTTTCAGGAGGGCGCTGCGCCTCTCCTGCCCTTTTGTTTAAAAACTAGCGCCCCTCTTGCCCCTCATCCAAAAACTAGCGCCCCTCTTGTTGCTCATTCAAAAAAATAGCGCCCTTCTTGCCTCACATTTGAAAAAACGCACCTTTCAGCAATGATGTGGACGCGCTACAGCACGTGAATTACGCAAAAAATCGGCGACGGAATGCCAAAAAATCGCTTATGCGTTCACGGGACGTGCAATTTCGTCAAAGAATCGCGAAAAAACATCAAATTTCGTTAAAAGTTATGAAATTACGACTAATTTCTGGCAATATTGTCGAGAAAATGGCAAATTTCGTCACAAAATCTCGAAACAGCGGCAGATTTCCTTCAAAAATCGTGAAAAAACGACAAATTTAGTCCAAAAATCCCGATAAAACAGAAATATTTGTCAAACGATTAGCAAAGAACGGAAAATATTGCCAAAAAATCTCGAAAAACGGCAACTTTTGTCAAAAAATCGCGATAAAGCAAAGATTTCGTCAAAAAAATTGCGTACAAACGACAAATTTTGTCCTAAAATTGCAATAAAACGGAGAATTTCGTCAAAAAAAATTGCATAAAATGGCAAATTTCGCCAAAAATGTGCAAAAAAAACGCACAAATTGTCAAAATACCACGAAAAAATGGCAGATTTCATCAAAAGATCGCAAAAAATGCAAATTTTGTCTAAGGGGCATAAAAAAAAAGTTAATGGCAGAATCGAAATTTTTCTTTTCTAAAAACTAATTTTCCTACTTCAAAACTGTGTTTTTATTTTTCCAAAAGCGGATTTTCCTGATTCACAATCCTTTTCATGCAAAGAGAAAATTGCATTCTAGGCATAATTAGAATTTGATGCACCCCCCCCCCCCCCTCTTCTCAAACATCTGTGACAGCCCAAAAATGACGTTTGTAGTATAAATTTGGCGTCCCTTAAATTTCTGCTCCCGGGATGACTGCCCCCGCACAGTTCTGAACAGAATCACAGAAGTGATCCTAAGAAAAAAAATTAAAATTCACTGCAAATTTTCTGAAAGACACTGTTACAACGGATGTGGGAGGAAAGAGGGGACGATTCCACTCTTGTTGCGAACTATGTGCTTTTTTTTAAATCAGATTTTCGTCCATTTTTTAAATTTACATTTTTTCGCGACAAAATTGGCGGTTTTTCGAGATCATTAGAAGAAATTTGCCATATTTTGTCATCTTTTAACAAAATCTGCTGTTTTTTCGCGATCACTTAACAAAACCTGCTGTTTTTTGTGATCTTTTAACAAAATTCCCATTTTTTTTCAATTTTTTGACTAAATTTTAAGACTTTTTTTTTTTGGATTATTTGACAAAATTTCTGTATTTTCACGTTCACTTGAATTGCTAAATTCTAGATTCATCTCTATAAAAGTGCCCTTAAAAATCAAAAAAGTGTTCTGAAGAATGTAAAAAGTGCCCTTTTCAGAACAGTAGCGCCATGCCCCTTTTTAAACCTGGGGGAAACTCTGCAATGACATTAAATAAGTTTCACGTGTTTAAAATGTCATTAAATGATTTTAATTTCGTTTTTTTAATTTGAATTATTATTAATATTTCACAAATTATTTGTTTGTTTTTTTCGTTTTTTAAAATAAAAATTATGTCAATATGTATAGTTTGGCAAAATTGGTTGACGGGATAATAGATAAGTACCAAAAAGACTTGCACAATAATTTATCGTAATTCTGTAATTTAAACGCATTTTTAAACGAATCTGCTGGCATATCTAACAAAGTGATTGGAAATCTAGTGCATTTTTCCATTTTCGATAAATGTATTATATCTTAGGTTATAACTGACTGCTATTTTGAGATGACTTTTCCAAGCTGTCTCATCTGAAAATTCAGTTAAAAAAAATCAATTTCTCGCATTTTCTAAATGGTTTTTCCTTTATCAAAAACTGAAAAAAAGCTATTAATTTCGTTAAATATTAATAAATGTACCAATAATTAATGCATTTATAATTTAAAGTGACTTAGAGTAAATTCAGTCGTTATTTATGTGTATGCGTGTTTTATAAGAATAATAAAGTTTTCAAAAACAAACTTTTTATTTAATTCTAATCTGTCTGTCTGCAAGAAATTTCATGATGACCTACGTTTATTATTTCTCTGCACATGGAGCGATAAGGATTATAAACATTATATGATTCATGCTAACTACGAGAAGATAACACATGCAATCCCAAAGCTGCCTTCTGTTTTTCCTCTACTCGGTTTGGTACATTTCAGCTGTCACAATCTCAAAGCAATAAATATAGATTTCAATTAGAAGATTTTGTTTTGAAAGTATTTATCCTCAAAATGATTACTGTGAGAAAAAAAAAATACTTACCATCACTGTGCTATTTTTTAAATACAAGATATTTTAACAATACAATTGAATATGGTTTATTTTCTGGTCATTAAAAAAATATTTAGCGATATTTTAAATATTTAATAAATACTTATTTCATGAATATTTTAAAGTTATATTTTATATTTATTTCAATCACTTGGTGCAGAATTTAATGATGCGTTAGGGCGGGCCCCGACTGAAGTACGAGTTGGGTTAGCAAAAGTATGGGAATGAGTTAGGTCAGGTATGCAAAATATTTGCATGAATATGTATAAAATATTTATTAATTAATTTTAATTTTAGGATAATGTTGATTTTAAGAAGTAACTGATGTTCTATGAAAAATGAAGTCTGGTTACGCTGGGCACAGACTTCATTTCATTGAATTTTCTTGGCTGGATGGGGCAAACTTTTAGCATTTCAGGCAGGGTTAATATATTTTGTTTGGCTGTATCTAATTTCGGCTCATTCATATTTTTTTTAATTTGATGTCTGAATCTTTGGAACAGGAGGGAAAAATCAGATTCAGAACAAGTTTTTTGAAAGATTATAAAAGAAGGGGGGGGGGAGAAGAAGTTAATCAACTTCCTGCATAAACTATGCATTTTCCCATGCCCCTTTGATGCAATATGCGTTTCTTGCTAAATTTGCCATTTTTTATGCGATATTTTTACAAAATTTGCAATCTTTTGATAAAATTGGCAATTTTTCTTTGAACAATTAACAAAAGCGAAATTAATTTTTTTTTTTTTTTTTTGTGACTTTTGTCAAAATTCGCAATGCATTTTATATCCTAAATTTTGGATCTATGAACGATTTTTCTTTTTAATTTTTGGAAAAATTCAGAAAAATAAGCTTGTTTGAAAAAAAAAAAAATAATAATAATTAATAATACCGGCACATCGATAGAAATCCCCCATCGCTTGGAATTTTAGTTTAAAACACATAAACACCACGGCGCTTCTTTTGAAAATTACGGTATATACACGTATATATATATATTAACCTATCTTTGCAGATTTAAATTATTTGTGCAGTTTTTAAAAATTTTTCTTTTTCTTTCTTTTTTTTTAGAAACATTTAAATATTTTTTATCAATACCTAGTTTTAGATTATTTTCATCTAGTTTTAAAATATTAATACATGCCTAAAATGTTTCTTATTTCAAAATAAAGTTTATGTTAAAGATATAAAGATAACCAATTGCATTAGATACAAACAGTATTTTTGTATTTATTCAATTTAATGAACTGATTTATTTTTTATCGATGCCACAATTTTTAAAAATATTTTCGATACTTAAGTTACATTTGTATATATATATAATTTTTTTTAACTTGCCTTTGAAGATGCAAATTATTTATACAGTTTTTGATTTAATTTTTTTTAGAAACATTTAAATATTTGTATTCAATGCCTAATTTTAGATTATTTTCATCTAGTTTTAAAATGTAAATACATGTCTAGAATGTTTCTTATTTTAGAATAAATCTTATATTAAAGATGACCAATTACACAAAATAAATGCAGTATTTTTCCATTTTAAGGAGCTTATTTTTTATATATTATTATTTTTTTTAAAGATGCCACAGTTTGAGCTTAAGAATGTGAAATTTGTTGCCAGATGATGTAAACTCAGGTGAAATACTTCATTGAAATTTTCTAAAAGTGTTTTCCACACATAAATAACCAAGATGCATAATTTAGGCACAGAATGTTTTGTTTAATTTCAAGAAATGAAATAAATTATTCTCTTCGTAATGCTATCTTCTTTTCTCATTGAAACTTTTTTTTTTGCTTTGAAACATGGTTTATTGATTAAATCAGTTTTTATGGTTTATTTCATGGTTTTAAGTTCATGGTTTATTGATTAAATTTTTATCATGATTTGAATCAACTATTATTTTAAATCAACCCTTACGAAAATGGCTTTTAGAGTTTTATATAATACATTTTATAGAATCCTATAGAATTATGACTATATATTTTTCTATAAGCTTGTTTAAAAGCTATAGAATACCCACACAAGTTTAATAGAAATATATGTAGAGAGATAGTGTTTAATTGAAGTATAATAGAAATAGCTGCACTACAGACATGTCTATTGAACTTCTACAGACATTTTTATAGCTTTTAACTAGCTTATAGAAAAACGGGTTAAATTTCTATAGGATTCTATAAAATGTATTTTATAGAATTCTAAAAGCCATTTTTGTAAGGGTTGATTTAAATCAATTGTATATTTTCTTTAATTTCAAATTCAAAATATTTTTATTAAATATTGTGTTTTGCTTTAAACACATTAAAAATTTAAGGAGTAGAATAAGCTGAAAACTCATAATTCCTGCTTATTTTTTTTTTTTTAACCGAATACCACAAATTAAAAACTTTAATTCTAATTTAGAAATAATGTCTATTATGTTGTTTCATCAAGAGGAACAGTATTTTCATAAAATTTCTATTTAAAATAGATTGGCCGCATGACAGAAATTCAACTAGCTTCTATACTTTAGCATATAAATAAGGGATTCGTTCTCAGTATAATGTCCAGTGTAAGTTATAATAATAAGCTATAATGTAAGAAAAGAATATATCATGTCATATGAATATATGTATAAAACCATTAATTATAAAATAATATACATACACAAAACTTGGAAAAAATGAACCAAAAGGAATATATTTGGAATTTTCAGAACCATATTAGATTCGTCAGACACCAAATACTATGGAACTATAAATAAAGGGTACTACAGTAGACTCCTACAAATCCACAAAGCTTGGAACCATGGATTGTGCAGATTTTACAATTTAGCAGATTTCAGGTCATTGATTTGTTTACATTTTTGAAACTTTAATTAGATTAGTAGTTAAGCATATTAATGTATGCATATAATAAATTGAAACATTAAAATAATTAAGTAAAATATTTAGATAAATAAATAGTTTAAAAACAAGTAATTATTACAAAAATGTTAAGTAAAACAAAATTTTAGAAAAATATTAAAATAAAGTAAATAATTAAGATACAATACTAAATATAAATAATGATGAGGAAGAATCAATCATTTTTTATAAAGAAAAATATTTACCTTTGTTAATAAACCAAAAAGCTTGTTTAATTTTAAAATATTCATTTTATAGAACAAAAATTATCCTGCCCCTCGAATTACAAACACTACCAAATGATCATTGAAAGTTACATTGTGCTAGGGCTATAATACAATAATGATTATTTCGATTAAATATTGATCATCATAATTAGTAAACCATATGTAGATCCCAAATTCGTTTCGTAACTAGCTCGGATATGGAAATAGCAACAGAACTATCAAATAATAATTTTATATAGCAAAAATTATCCTGCCACGTGAATTACAAACAATACCAAACGACCTTTGAAAGTTATATTATGCTGCAACTACGATACTATAATGATTGTTTCGATTAAATATCGATCGTACGTCTAAGTAACATATTATTTAACACTGCAGAATTTAAATTAAAAGACAAAAAAAAAAAAAAAAAAAAAAAAGGAAGAC
Source organism: Maratus speculifer (assembly GCA_964019185.1). NCBI lineage: Eukaryota > Metazoa > Arthropoda > Arachnida > Araneae > Salticidae > Maratus > Maratus speculifer. The sequence continues at coordinate 26,753,783 of CAXHSM010001376.1, read as the reverse complement.
GTTGAAAACGATTTAAAAATAGATATTGTTATAAAATTACAGTAGACTCCCTCAAACCCACACAGCTTAAGACCAGAGGTTGTGCGGATTTCTGGTCATTGCTTTGTTTACATTTTTAAAATAGTAATTTGAGTACAATTAATAGTGCAATCGGAACTATAATGAATGCTTACAATGTAATAAAATATTAAAATAAGTAATAAACTAAATTAATAAAAATTTAGATATTTTTTAAAATGATTAAAGTATTAATAGCAAAGGTCATGTTAATAATCAATAGTGTATGATTAAATATTCATTATAAAGATTAAATGTATTTTTCCCAAATTATTCAACAAAACTTGCCTCATAAAAGTGCATTAGTAATTCACATCAAAATCATAAAATAAGGATTTTTTTTTCAAGTTTAGCCTGGCTTAATAACCAAAAAATCTTGATTAATGCATATATATATTTGGTAAAAAGATTCTGATTACCAGTAATATCAGCAATATCTTGAATTTAAAAAAAAAAAAAAATATTCTTCCTTCATGAAAAAAAACATGAATATAGAGTATTATTAAGAAAATTACAAATTAGAAAATGTATGGAATTGATACAATACTAAAAAAAATCAAATTTTGTCCCAATATCTGAACTGAAAGTTTCATTGTTTACATCCATAAAACGTGCGGATTTTAGAGAGTTGCGGATTTCTGATTTGCGGATTTGAAGGAGTCTACTGTATTTGTATTGCGTTAGACGATGTTTTCAGTGCCATCTTTAATTTCATTGTTAACATCTGACAAAATGCGCGGATTTCTGGTGTTCGTGTATTTAAGGGAGTCTACTGTACTTGGTTCTCCCGTCGACCAAAAAACTATCACCAAATTATTTGATTAAAAGTCAACAATGGATGATCGTGAATGTCGCATTCAATGACATTAAACACGATACACGTGCTTAAAATGTGATAAAGGGATTTACATTTCAACTTTTTCTTCATATTTTTATTAATGTTTTGCTAGTTTTTTTCTTCTTTTGTTATTTAAACTAAAAATTTAGTCAATATGTATAAGTTGGTTTTTAGTTTAGCGATTTGTATAATTTGGCAAAATTGGTCGACAGGATAACCAAGCAGTATCAAATAAAGTGTGGGGTTTCATCTCTGTACCATACTTGAAAAAGCAAAACAATAAAAAATCAGTATTACTAACACACATAATACCAAAATAAAATGAATAAAAACATTTAAAAAATTATAATAACATAGTTAAAAAGGATAGAAATGGAAAAACATATACCAGGCATTAAAGTTACCCCTAAAATGATGTAGCAAAAACCACACTGTCACGATACATGCAACTGTTGCTAAAAAAAAAATAAGGATATAAAAAATGGACCAAGGACTATATCTCCATCTTAAAGATACATACTTTAAATGCAGGTGATACAGGATTATGATTTCTATTTATAGACACACATATATATCTACACTCGAGTCAAGTCCATATGTCTTAGAACCTATAATGGGATAATTTAATGATTGATTTTTGTGCTGTTTAAGAAAATAAAACTTGTAAAATCGGCTACTTAATTCAGAGTTAAAATTAATACAGTTTATTTAAAAATGTCTTGTTTATTACATTTTTCTATCTGTTTTTAAATTCAAAAACAGATAAAACTTTCTCGTTGAAGTTCAAAAAATTCATTTCTTAGAAGTTTTTGTTATCCAGAAAAAAAAAAAAAAATCATGTGAAAATATTAAATCTTCTAGCAAGATATTTGAAAAGAATACTACCATAGATTTTACATCATCATCCTGTTCTTTTTAAGTTAGTAGTGTGGGATCTTAATATTAAAATCAGAATCTGAATTAGATGATTCTGCATGGCTAACAGTGTCTGAACTAAATATGGGAAAAACTATGTACGTAAAATGTTTTGGTTTAGTTTTAAAACGCAAGTTTGCAGAAACATTAATTTTTCATATACATGGGATATTTTTAATTCATTGTGTATTTCTTTTTTTTCTTTCTCTTTTATTTGGTGCTGAATATAAAAATGACCTCCGCTTCTCTCCATGCTATACAGTATTTTTGCAAAACATGAGGAGTTTACACTAAAACAGCACAATTGCGACGAAAAAAAATCAATATTTTATTACAAGTAACAAGTAACCAAATTATACTTTTGCTCTTTACTAAACTTTGAATTTTAGTAGAAGTTGTCTGAAGTAAAGTAGAAGCTTATGTCGCAGTGTAAATATTTTTTTTTTTTCTTCAAATTCCTTGCTTTTTCTATTTGTAATGTTGTGTTTTATAATTCATGTCTCTTGAATTCCATTCTTAGAAATATGAAAGTAGCATAAGGAAACATTATTGGATATGGTTTTTTAATCAAGAATGGGATATGAGATTTCAAGGTAAAAAGAGAAATTTTATGCTCAGTTAAACACATCACTTTTGAAGGAAAATCTCATATGATGGAAAATTATTTTAAAAATATTTTCTCAGTTCCAAGGAGTAAAAATCTAACAGTTAATAAATCCTTTGCAGAATTTTCATCAGAACTGAGTTAGCTGTCGAAAACATAGTTTTGTTAGAGTTTAGATTATGAAACTAAATCAAAACTTTTGTGTTTAGATTGGAAACCTATACCAAAACTAAATATATACTTTTTAAAGGAAATGAAAATTATAACTGCAAGAAAAAAAATGTAGTGTTGTACAAATATACATTTTCTAGACAATGGAAGATTCGAATGCTGATATTTATAATGAGGGACGCAAAAATCTAGGCACCAGAGGGCATTCTTTCACCACTAACATTTTAATTTTTTCTGCTTAAAATTCAATAGCATCCTTACACGTATTTTACACGAAATATTAGATGAAAAATAACGAAATAGTTGTAGTGGTGAGAGACTGCCTGCTGGAACATGATTTTTACATCTCAGTTTATAATAATGTCAAAACTGCAAGAATTTTTTCTTTAAACTAGCATCATTTATATGCTTAAAAAACAATACCTCCTATGTAAGTGAGATGAATAATACATTTGATTTCAAAGTGCAGATAGGGCTGAGGTTTTCACATTAATTCAAAACTGCAAGAATTTTTTCTTTAAACTAGCATCATTTATATGCTTAAAAAACAATACCTCCTATGTAAGTGAGATGAATAATACATTTGATTTCAAAGTGCAGAAAGGGCTGAGGTTTTCACATTAATTCTGAAAAAAAAACGAAACTAAATTTTCAAAGTAGACTTTTCTTTTTTATCTGTAATATAGTCTTATAAATTAAAAATTATTTTTTTTACAGATAAGTGCAAAAAAATATTTATTTAATATTCTCTCAGAAAATGTAATTTATTTAAGAAAAACATTAAACATGTGTAAAAAAAATCAATTTTTCTAATTTTTTCTGAAAAAAATCCAGAAAAGTTTTTTTTTTTTTTTTTTTTTTTTTTGCCTTTTATATTTTTCTAGAAAATTTACATCTGTACACGTGACTATTATAAATAGAAAAAAAAGTAAAATTAAATGAACATTATGTGATAAAAGCAAGAAAATATCAAAAATTGTTGCATAAAAACTGAATTTGCATGTGAATTCAAAAAGTAAAAGAAAATTGTAGAATAATAAATGCATTAATATGCGGTTAAAGTCATAAATGGTGAAAAACTTTATTTTTTAAATAATCATATTTTATCAAAGTTAAAAACAGCCCTTAATAGCCACTCATTCAGTCTTAAACCCCCTCTGTAAAGCGGAAATGAATAATTACCCAATTATTGAGCAATTGTCACTGTTTTTAATTTTCTATAATTTTTTAAAGCTAATTAAATTAACTGATTTTTAGAGACAGGACAGGAGTGACGAGTATAGCACATAAGAGCAGGTCTATGAAAAAATTCTCAAATTGAGTAGTTCCTAATAATATATATAATGTGAGACTTTAATTCATGAATTTTGTTCTAATTAAGAAAATGAAACTTATTTTAATTAACATTTAAAATTTAGTAGTTTATTTTAAAATTTATTTTTTATGATTTTTCTTAGGTAGATAAAACTGGTTTTTTTTTCTGAAGTCCAATAAGTCATTTCCATAGATGAAAAAGGAACAATCTCATCATACTGGTACAACAGAGCAGTTTCTGTTATCGTCCAAAACTAAACTTATTCATTTAAGAAGATGTCATCGATTACAGAGGAAAATTCTTCTGCCAATGAACAGCACTGTGTTCCTCAAAATGGAGATAGAGAAAAACATTCCTCCACTGATACAGGAAAAAAAGTTTATATTTGTGAAGTATGTTCCAAAACATTTTCTAACAGCAGTAATCTAAAACGGCATCTCTTGAAACATTCAGGTGAAACACCTTTCATTTGTGGAGCATGTTCCAAAGGATTTTCTAATAATAGTAATCTAAGAATACATATCTTGACTCATACTGGAGAAAAACCTTTTATTTGTGAAATATGTTCCAAAGGATTTTCTCAGAATATTACTCTGACAAGACACCTCTTGACGCACACAGAGGGAAAACCTTTTGTTTGTGAAGTATCCTCCAGAAGATTTTCTCAGAATAATGATCTAAAACGCTATCTCTTGGCACACACAGGTGGAAAATCTTTCGTTTGTGAAATATGTTTCAAGGAATTTTCTAATAATTGTTATCTAAGAACCCATCTCTTGATTCATACAGGTGAAAAACCTTTTATTTGTGAAATATGTTCCAAAGGATTTTCTTGTAAACAGAGTCTTAGAATGCATCTCTCTACTCATACAGTTGAGAAACCTTTTATTTGTGAAATATGTTCCAAAGGATTTTCTTGGAAAGGTAATCTAAGAAAGCATCTCTTGACACATACTGGTGAGAAACCATTTACTTGTGAAGTGTGTTCCAAAGGATTTTCTGAAAATCATAATCTAAGAAGACATCTCTTGACTCATACAGGAGAAAAACCTTTTATTTGTGAAATATGTTCCAAAGGATTTTCTCAGAATGTTACTCTGACAAGACATCTCTTGACGCACACAGGATAAAATTTTTGCGTTCCTAAAATTTATCCCAGAGGATTTTCTTCACATTGTCATCTAGAAAGACATCTCTTGATTTATACAGGAGAAAACCTGTTGTTTGTTTATATGATAGAATATGTTTTCCAAAGGATTATCTAATAACCATTATTTAAGAAAACATATGTCTCATACCAAATAGACAATTCATGTAAATCTTCTATATTTTTCGTTTCAAAATTGAACATGAATTCTTTATCAGTCTTTGCATTTAATTTTAACACTTTTATATTTTAGAAATTTGTAATATTTTTAAAAAATTACACTTCCTCTACTACTTAGTGTTTTTTTATAATAATTGTTGACGTATGCATTAGATTTAAGTAAACTTTTATGTGAAAAGTTTTTGATAGTTAGTTTTAATTTTTGTTATTTCACTGTAAAGTAAATTCCCCAAAAGTTTAAATTTAATCTGACCTGAAAAGGATAAAATGTACCTCAATGTCTTATGCGACAGGAAAACCTTCATTGAAGTAACATTTTTAAGAATGTAACAGAAATGTGCTAAAAATATTTGTTGTGCAAAAAAAAAATCGTACTTATTTGTTAAATTTTATTCTTGAAAGTTTTCCAAGGATGAAACATGTCTCATTATCATATAGGTGAAAGTTGGGAGTGATGGGACAATTACAATCATTAACAAAATTATTATTTACAAATTATATTTCGTTAGTACAATATACAAATTTTCATAATAACAGCTTGAAGTATTTTAATATATTAAAAAATAAATGTTTGATGATTATAATTAAAAATTTAAATTAATTAACTCATTAAATTAAAAACAAAAAATGTCCCATCCCTCTCTCAAGTGAGGGAACGATGGGACATGTTTTTAAATTTAATATTTAATTTAAAATATGAGGATGATAAATGACAAAGGCAGTGTGTCATTTACATTCCTAATTTTTATTGTAAGTCGCAACATTTATTTTATGTTATATTATTTTATAAAATCCAATTCAAGTAAAAATATTTTTGTGTCTAATTAATGCTGTCAATTAGTTTTAATAGCAATTCATTTACAATTATGTCTCGTACACCCATGATGGAATAGCCAGTTTCTCATTAGATGAAATTTCCTTTTTAATTTCTTATCATTAATATTATATTGCCATGTAAAAAAAAAGTTTTCAGTTTGAGTTAAAAATTATTTCAAAACATGAATATATGTTTAAAAAAAATCTAAGGATAAAATTCTTTTTAATTTTGTGAAATAATCAATTTTATTTGTTACAATTTTAAAACGAGATAGTCTTATAAATATAAAATACCAAAAAATTGTATGTAATTAAACATAATTAGCGGGTTAGAGATATTATTTTGGAGACATAAAGCATGACCCATCTCTCCCTGATGCAAAATTTTCATAAATAGGTTTTTACAAAAAGCATACGGCTTTTACACTTAACTGTTCATTCCTAAAAGGCGTAACATTGAGTTTACCAAACATTAACAGTAATTAAGTTAGAAACTAAGAATTAGACTGAAAACTTGCATTCAAAATCTGTGTAGTTATATAGTTTTAATATCTTTTTAATAGCCTAAGTCTTGTGACTTTCGTCAATCTCTATATTAATGGTCACGTGACTGTCTTCAACAGTTCTGGGCTGACCGCTTTGCTTTTTGTTTGCCGGGTTGCTATTTTGGTACTTAGTACAAGTGATAAATTGCCAAATATTGTTCCATCATTATCATTTCATCTATATTATGACTGTACAAATTACGTAATTGTCACAAACAATTGCATTTTTTATATGTGAGTGTAACAAGTCATATCCAATCACAAAATTTTATTTTAAATGAAAGTACACAAAAAGTGCCATGGTCTCAGAGAATTCTTGATATTTTTCTGTTAGTTGGGTAAAAATCTTGCCAATTTTTTAGCTTGCCCTTTAACATTTTTAATTTTTTTTTGCGTGGTAAATTAAAATAATTCATTGATTTTGAAATTGAATATCATGTCATGACTTACGGAATTATTTATTATCTTCCTTTCCTTCTTTTTTTTTTTATATAAGAAATAAGTAATTGTCATGAATTTTAAATGTTTCAGTTTTAAATGAAATTTGTGTATTTTAAATAAAATGAATGAATGGATGAAAGGATTGCATTTGGTATTACTTGATTATCATGTCGACCAAAAGAAATTAACCAAACTATAAGATTAAATGTCAGTAATGGATGATTGTAAATGTCGCAGTTAACTTGACATTAAATACAATACATGTGTTTGTTATTTTGTATATGTGATTTTTAATTTGTATTTTTATTAATGTTTTAGTAATTGATTTGGTCTTTTGTTATTTAAAATAAAATTATGTAGATTTGTATAATTTGGCAAAATTGCTTCACAGGATAATTTGATAGTACCTTATATTTTAATTGAAATTATGAAATGCGAAAAAAAAAATGCAGCGAGAATATTATTGGTGATTTATCCCATGCGTCCATAAATATATTAAATCCTTGATTTCTGTACTAGAATCTTCTGATTTGGCAAAGGATTGAGCATGTAAATTAAACTAAGAGTAAAAGTAACTTCATAAAATAATGCTGCTTGTAAATTTGATTTCTTATGTCACAAACTCATAGTTGCTTGCAACTAAAAAGATTTATAGATAAATGTATAATGTAATGATTGTTTCATATGATGCGAGAGTCATAAATTAAAAATTTAAAAAAAATTCAAGCTTTATTGGGGATGTCCCATCCCTTCCAATGTCCCATTGGAGTCAATGGAAAAGAAGTTTCAAACAGTTATTAAGTTGTTAAAAAGTTAAGTGTCAAAGCTGGCAACATTTTGCCAGATTTGGCCAAAAATTCAAATTTCAAGATTACCATTCCCAGAATGCATGCTTGGCGTCTAATGCAGCATCACTGAATTTGGCACCAATAATATAATTGTTAATCCGCCAAGAATGTACTGTTTTATATCGAGTTTAAACTTGAAGCTAATTTTGACTGAACTGTGCCCTGTCTTTCCTGCTGTTATGTTACAGTATGAACAAATATTTGTGTATGTGTATGCGAATTTTATCTAAAAAATAACTAATATTTGGCTAAATTTTCTATCTTGTAATTTTGAAGTATAAGAAGACTCGATTGTTCATAGTAGGTCATTTAGACATCACTGGAGGTCATTGGTAATTAGGAATGCAGGTTAAAATAGCTATTAAGTTATTGAGCTGTTGAGCATTTAAAAAATCTGCTTTTTGTAAAAATTTTGATGAACATCCGTATGTATACCGTGCTGAAAAGAGGGGAGAGGGGGAAGAAAGACTGTTTGTTTTATGCATTCTCGTACTGAAACTCAAATTTTCAGGAAGGAATATATTCCTTTCTCATTCCTCTCCAAATATGAGGAATATGAGCTTTCTTTCGTGTTTTTATTTTTTTAATAATGTATTGTACATTATTTTAAAGCTGTTTTCTTTTTTGTAATGTTAAAGGTTTTCAATGTGTTTTATGAAAATGTTAAAAAGCGTAAATAGCTTAACATTTGTTTTTTTATTTATTTATTTATTCTTTGAAAAATGGCTATGTTGTACGTTCTTGAATCTTTTGCAACACTGTTTGTGCAGAAAGAAAATAAAAATATTTTAACAAACTTTCAGATGAATGATTATTATTACAGTGGTGGTCAAAATTATAAGGACAAGGCAAAAATTGCCTAATCTTGGCTATATTTGGTCGGAAACTTGTGCAAATTTAATGGCTGGAGAACAATGAAAAATGAAGAACATTTTTATAAATCTTTATGTAATTATGCGGAAAATTCATATTTATAAAATGTATTAAAAATTTATACAGTGATCTAATATGGACAAAATTATAAGAACAACTATATTTGTGTGTTCTAAAAAGGAAAATTTGCATGTTTTTTGCTTTGCACACGCAACTTCAAGACGATATAAATGCATAGTAAGCGTTTGGGCTCGTGATATTCTGTTTTTCAGTCATGCCGGCTAGGTACAAAGCTTTCGGAGTTTGAAAAAGAGAAAAAGGATGCATTTGAAAGTTTAGGACTTTCTGTACGCCAAATTGTGACAAAGTTTAATAGATCAAGAATGGTTATTTATAATTATCTTTAAAATCCCGGTAAATTTGGACGGCAAAGACATATAGGTAGGCCATCTTCTGCTTCTATACGGGAGAAAAGAATGACAATAAGAAGAGCCTGCTCCAAAAAAAACAAACGTCTACAGAAATAAATTGTGAATTGAACTTAGAATGAATTGCTCGAACTGTTCTACGTGTTTTACAAAAATAAAAAAAGGTTGGCTATGGTAAACGTATATCAAGCCGGCTCTTACAAAAGTTCATAAGAGAGTGAGAATAGAGTTTGCCAAAAAATGCATTATTATGCGGAAAATGTGGGATGATGTTGTCTTTTCGGATAAGAAAAAGTTTAATTTGGATGAGCCAGATGGTTTCCGCCACTTCTGGTATTATCTCCTTAGAGAAAAATAAATTTTCTCAAAGCCTGTTTTGGGGGGTGGCTCGGTAATGGTCTGGAGAGTTTTCGCAACTGGTGGAACTACTCCAATAATTTTTGTGCAGGGTAGAATAAATTCTGAGAGATATGTTGATGTATTTGAGCATTTTTTTTACTGGAAGCACCGTTAATAACGAGTGGAGACAATTTTTTCCAGCAGGACAGTGCCTCAATACATGTTTCCCAAACATCAAAATCATGATTCGATGCTAATTTTGAGAAGCTACTTAATTGACCGATCAGAAGCCCTGATCTGAATCCAACGCAAAATTTATGGGGTATTCTGGCACACGAAATATTCAAAAACAGTATGCAATATAAAAATAAACGAGCTCATGTCCTCCATCGAAAACGGCTGGCGAAAAATTTCCAAGAACTTTTTGAAGGAATAACCTAACTCAATGACGTCAAGACGCTTAGCAGTAACAGAGAAGAAAAGGGATATTGTTAATTAATAGTGTATTTCAGGCAAAAAACATTCACTGTTTTTATAATTTTGTCCAATTTTTTACAATGAGAAATTTTGTTATTTATGGCAAAACATTCATATTTTGCATTTTTCAATCTTTAGCATTCTCTAATGATTTCAGGCATAAAAAAGTATTTTACGCATAAATTTCACTTTATTTTGTTCATAAATAATTATTTTATGTTAAAATTTCAATTTTCTTATAATTCTGACCACCACTGTATTATGAGAAACATTAAGGTGACCACTCCAAAGAGAGACGACTTTCAAGTGTTATTTTTTAGACATTTTTATTTGTTACAGGTTTTTTTTCAAAGTAATTCTCAAAGGTGCCAACAGAAGAAAAAATCAGTATTAAAAAAAAAAGATTTTTTTTCCTATTATAGATCAGTTTCAACCACGTTATCACCTGCTCACAATCCCAAGTTTTATCCAACTAGTCATAATCGGCAATTTATAGCCTATATTTTGAGCCAAACAATCACAATCGCCCAAATTTGGGGGGCAAACAAAAAGCACGTCAGGTTGCTCGGGTATGACGTCAGTTGAACGTCTATACTGTAATTTGTAAATCATAAAATAAATTTTGAAATTCAAATATCCTCAACTATAGTTCTACATTGGCAAACGACAAAATTAATTGGTTATGTATATGTTACAGGCCAAACCCGATTTTAGGCCAAACTAGATTGGCCTAGGCCAAACTAGTTTATTCTAACGCCCATCGGATAGACTAGTTTTTCCTAGGCCAAACCGGTCTATCCTAACGCCCGTCGGATAAACTAGTTTTTCCTAGGCCAAACCGGTCTATCCGAACGCCCATCGGATAAACTAGTTTTTCCTAGGCAAAACTAGTCTATCCTAAGGCCCATAGGACAATCTAGTTTTTCCTAGGCCAAACTAGTTTGGCCTAACTCTTATAGGATAAACTAGTTTAGCCTGCTGTTTATTGGTCTGAACTAGTTTCTCCTAGGCCAATTCAATTTGGCGTGATTTTATTGAATTCAATGGTGCCACAGCACCAACATTCTAGTTTGTCCTAGGCTGATCTAGTTTATCATAGGCCAATTTAATTTTATGTGTTTTTAGTTCGCAGGCGTCAAAAGCCTGAGAAATGATGGGCTCGCAGGTTCTGTATGTATGAATGTTCGTAGGTATGTATGAATGAACGTACGTATGTACGTGCGTATGTACGTAACGCGAAAACTCGTGATAGAAATATCAGATTTGTTTCAAATTTTGGATGTATGTTCATTGATATAAGGTACTTTTCTGATTGATTTTGGGAATTCATTGGATAAGAATAAAGGGAAGCAAACGGGAGGCTAATCCCCCACCGTTAATTTGGAGAAATGGATTTTTCATGCAGAATTATCAGTTTTCATTTCATTTTTTTTTATGTCCAATGCATCATGTCTCTAAGGTGAACATGTTAAATTTCTGTATTGGTGTTTATAAGCAATGACTCTTGACACACATTTATACTTTTTCTAGTGAAAGATATGTTTTTTACTGGCCAAACCCGTTTTCGAGCTAAATTAGATTAGCCTCGGCCAAACTATTTTATCCTTATGCCAATTGGATAAACTAGTTTTTTCTACACCAAACTTGTTTATCTAAATGTCCATAGGATAAACTAGTTTTTTCTATGTAAGAGATGTAATCGTTCATTTTTCCCTTCATACTTAACCATTAAATCCCCAAAACTATTCAGGGAATCGCCTTATCAGAAAGAACCTATATACAAACGTGAAGCAAATCCTTAAATTCTGCGTCAAAAACCATTTATCTAAATTATGGGGGGGGGGTTAACCTACATTGCCCTTTTTTTACACTTAAACAATAAACATCCACAACTAATCATGCAGGCGCCTTGTCAGAATGATCGTATATCTAAAATTTTAAATGAAAACTGATAATTCTGCATCAAAAATTCATTCCTCTAAATTAACGGTGGGGGACTAGCCCTCCGTTCGCTCCCCTTTATTCTTATCCAATGAATTCCCAAAATTAATCAGAAAAGTATCTTATATCAATCAACGTGCATCCAAAATTTGAAGCAAATCGGATATTTCTACCACGAGTTATCGCGTTACGTACATTCGTACATACATACGTACATTCATACATACAGAACCTGTTAGCCCATTATTTCTCAGGTTTTGACGTCTGTGAGCTAAAAACACGTAAAATTAAATTGGCCTAGGATAAACTAGATCAGCCTAGGACAAACTAGAATGTTGGCGCTGTGGCGATCATTGAATTCAATAAAATCACGCCAAATTGAATTGGCCTAGGATAAACTAGACCGGCCTAGGAGAAACTAGTTCAGACCAATAAACAGCAGGCTAAACTAGTTTATCCTATAAGAGTTAGGCCAAACTAGTTTGGCCTAGGAAAAACTAGATTGTCCTATGGGCCTTAGGATAGACTAGTTTGGCCTAGGAAAAACTAGTTTATCCGATGGCCGTTAGGATAGACCGGTTTGGCCTAGGAAAAATTAGTTTATCCGATGGGCGTTAGGATAGACCCGTTTGGCCTAGGAAAAACTAGTCTATCCGATGGGCGTTAGGATAAACTAGTTTGGCCTAAAATCGGGTTTGGCCTGTAACATATATAATAAAATTGTCTTTAATATGGATATAGGCAGTTAGTTTTAATTTAGTATTAATAGCGTTATATTTACTCGAAGTTTTTATTATAAAATTTCAAATTATTTAAGCTTGCAAAAAATGGATTTGATTAAAAAAAATTGGTTGAGCAATAGCGGTCCCCTACTTCCTGTCACTGGCCGATGAAACTCTTACGAGCTACTGGGTAGATTATTTTCTAATATCTGGTTTTCACTTTGACATTATTAAATATATACGTATACATACTGTACCCGCCGCTTAATAAAATCACTGGTTAATAAAATCAGCCGCTTGATCTGATAAAATTGTGAGGACCGGAATCAAATCAATACAAATTTCTGTTAAAACTGCCGCTTAATAAAATCAGCATCGCCGGTTAATAAACTCAAAAAAATTCTTCATTAGCAAAATAATCAGTTTAATCTTCACTGTAAAATTTTATTATTACTTAAACGTAAATAAAACAAAAAAAATAAATAAATAAAAAAATAAAAAACAAGCATTTTTTCAAAGATTATTAGTGCAAATCTAAGTTTCAAAAATTGCTGTTACAGAGATCACAATCACTGGGCTTATTTTCTTTCTGCAATTTTTAAAAGAGAATTTAGTTCAGTTTGATTCAGTTTTGTTTCATTTGAAACTCGTAACGAGTAAGTTGTCTAAATGTAAGCTTGTAAGCTTGAAAGAAATGATTGAAGTTTTAGAGAATTAAGATAATTTATTGAAATGCAGCCTAAGAGAAGCGACTTCAAAGCTTTATAAAATTTTCTTAAGAACAGAGGCATTATTAAGTCTGAAATTTTATTAAACAGAAAAGGAAAGGAAAGACAGAAGACGTCAAAGCAGCACTTTAAAAATGTTTTTAAAATGTGAGCTTGAAAAAAGTTTTCATTTCTCGCGGAATTTTGTGCAAGAAAGCGAAACAGTCCGCGCAAATGATGAGTGAAAATTTCAAATCCACCAATGGCTCGTTGTCATTATGGAATGAACGAAACAATATCGTTTATCACAAACTGTACGACAAAAAGATGGACGTGAATTAGAACGCTGACGATTACTGAAAAGCAAACATTTTGCCGGATTTTTTGAAAGACTATGATTTTTCTCAAATCAGTAACATTGATGAAACTGGATTGTATTCTCAGGCTTTACCAGAGCAAACTTATATGTTCAAAACAGAGTCTAGTAGAAGGATACAAAAGAATTAAACAACGAGTAATTGTCATTCTGACGGGGACCATCAAGGAAGCACCTAGTAAAAAACAGCGCTGTTTTAAAGGAGAGAAGAGTTTACATGTGGACTACCAAAACAATAAAGAATCATGGATGAAATCTCCAATTTTCACATACTTTTTATGCAATGGGAAAAAACTTGCGGAAAATATTGCCCTGATTATGGACACTTGCGTTATGCATCCTCCAGATTTAACAATGAAAGACATAAAAATAGTGTTTTTCCACCTAAGACATCCAGTGTTATACAGCCAATTGATTAAGGAATTATCAAAGCTTTTAAATGTTATTATAGAAACGAATTGGCCAAAAAAGAGTAATAGAAATCGAAGCATGTGACTCATCTGTGTCTTTTTTAAGCCTCATAATAATATCTGTTAATCTGTCGAATGCAATACATTACGTTAAAATGTCTTGAGGCAGAATGAAAAACGACATGATAAAAAATTGCTTCTCGATTTGAGGATTTAAATTTGAAGAATCGCAAGAAATTGCCGCTACCTCTAAAGGTAAGAATTAATTTGACAAGGATTCTGTTCAATGTGTTGAAATTGACGAAAATCTCTCAAAACTTAGAGAAATTTCTGACACAGACAAAATGGAGCAAGTACTATCGTCGCACGTTACAAAAAACTAGCTAATAAAAATGAAGATGCGCAGAACATGAACTGTACAGTCAATCTTACTCTCTTGATAAAAACACTTGATCAGTTTTTCATCAAACCCAAGAATGTAAGCAATAATGTATTGTTAAATTAATTTTATATGTAGTAAGTATTTATTAATTTTGTATGTATGGTAGTTATTAATTTTGAATGAATAATTAAAAAAATTGACAAAAAGTAATTAATCCTGTTTTTCATTAGATATATTTTGCCACTTCTTTTCGAATTTGCGAGATTCCACCATGTTTTTGGGATTGGGAATGTTCGCCGGATATAAAAATCAGCCGCTTATTATAAATTAATTTGGCCCAAAACGAATATGATTTTATTAAGCGTCGGTTACAGTAGATATATATATATTGCATTGGATAGCTAAGATGCATGAAGACACTGCTCTTTTTTTACTTTTACGAGTTTGGCTGAAGATAATTTTTAAAAGCACACTTTCACTATTGAAACCGGATTTGAAAGTGAAACTAACTTTATAAAAAATATCTGCATTCAATATCGGAAAAGTAAAAAAGGAGCAATGTCGGCATACACCTCAACTAATAAATGCAAAAAGAGCTATTTAAAAATGTCTAAATGCAAAATAGATATTAGAAAATAACCTCCCCATAAGAATAGCATTAGCACGCGAGCGCTTCGTCGGCCAGGGACAGGAACTTTAAGGGGGCTCTGTGTACGGCATTCACTTGAAGCGAGAAGTTACATCTTTTATCCACCAGATGGCGCATTCGAGTGCTTTAATTAACAATAGGTGCTGCGTATTTGCATAATTGCGAACGCACCTCAAAATCACCGTTTTGTATCTTAAGGAATAACTCTAAAACTTTTGTGAATATTGTGATGCAAGAATAGGAGTTGCGATTTCCTTTAAAACAAAAATAGATGCGCTTCTGTAACTGAACTGGAATGTGTGAGTTGAATTTTATCAGCTGGGTGGATTAATATGAAATTTATACTATAAGTTATTGAATGCAAAAATATAAATGAAAAACTTAGATAATTTTTAACATAAGATTGAATTATTATCATTAACTAAAGTACTACTTCAACTTATAAATTAGTTTTAAATTTAAAACACTCAGTTGTAATATCAAGCAATGTATAAACTCAAAGAAATAAGAAATCATTTGGACTTTCTATGGAAGTATTACTTTTAACTAATGATATGTTTAAGAAACTTTTAAATCCTTTAAAGAACCCTTCGTTAAATATTGTTTACCAAAACAGGACCCTTCACAAAATTATTTGTCTCAGGCCATTCACAGAATTTTTTTCACCTTCAGCTTTTCACAAATTTAGTCAGTTAAAACTAAAATCTGGCCTGTAAATAAAAAGTTGAACTGAACAAAGAACGTATAATTTATCTTTAAAATATATTAAAGATAGAATCTAATGAATCGCCACGGCGAACTGCCCATCTTTTTCGGTGACCCCTATACGTCCTGAATAGTAAGACTCGCTTGCGCTTAAGCGCTGTCGCTGATGTACGCCCACGAACATCGCCAAAAATCTTTATCTACGACCCGTATGCCTTAGACTCTAAATAAAAAAGGATAAAAGAAAATGAGAGAAAATCAAATTATGACTACATTTTTCACAAATGTAAGAATTTTTTTTTTTTACAATTTCCCCAAAACTGGGCTCTTTGAGAAAAGCGTGGACAGTTCCATCAGAGTAGAAATTGATGAAAGCTCATACATTCATAAAAAGAAAGCACTTATGACATACCCATAAAAACTAGGAATAGAGTTCATCAGTTGTAGCGTCACAACTCCAGAAATTCGGTCAAAACGAACCACAGAGTTCAGAAAAGATAGAGATGAAATCTATTTTTTTATCTTGAAGCTAAAAATTCAATCCTGAAACTGATTTAAGCAAGTTACAATTCGGCCCAAACACTTGCGGATGGCTTTTAAAATTTCACCCAGTTCAATGAATTCAGCCTTTGAACGATATCTGATTTCATATTGAAAGCCTCTTTGATGGTTTATAGTGCATCTCTAACACACTCTAAACTTTCTCGATTTGTTTTGATCCAGTTTGTTTGGAAAATACAGGGTTCAGTTGTCTGTAACGTCACACAGAGAGCTCTATTTGTAAAGTCATAGGTTTTATTTTTCGTAATCAAATCATTTCTTTAAAAGGTCATTGTAGTAATTTTCCTACGGTTGCTGTCCAATGTACTTTTTTTCTTTTTACAAAATTCATATAATTAATAAAACAGGTGAATTTTTAAGAAATCTTATTTCGATATTTTTAAATAAAATTATTAGACTAGAAAAAAAATTGAACTTCTTATTTTCTATATGGCCATTAATGACTGAACCCCGTCAATTTTCAACATTTTGTAGAATATTTAAAATATCACTTGTCGGATTCTTCTGGAACTTCAGGATTATGAAGATTATGTTTGACCATCTATTAATCAATGCCCATTTGATAAGGAGGACATTTAAATTCCTGACAAAAAATCCAAGAAAAATAATTTTTGGGATCATCCTGTGTATTAATGAAATAATCGATCGCTGCAGACCACAAGTATATGAATACTGTACAACGTGTCCGCTCATTTTCGTAAGAATAACACATATGTTCATAGTCCAAGGGCCCACAGCACAAAAATCTATGTAATCGAGCACAAGAAAGAACATTTATTTTATAAAAGAGTAATAATGGAGGAATCTCATGACCTATGTCTGCTGGGAGTGAAGTGGTTCATAAGGCAAACATAGATACTATTAGTGGCTCACTCGCAGGTGAATCATTGTGTTTTCCTGATCCCAGTTTTCCATGCTTCTATATCTTCATTGTACCGTAAATACAATGTTTAAACCTAGGAGTAAACCACTAGTGGTATTAATTTTTGATTTATGCACCACTTCACTCAGGGTCTGATTATGACTAATTTGGCAAATATAAATTAGGGGACACCTTTCGAATCACTGCAACGTTATTCAAATAAAACTGATGGTCATTATTATATGTATGTGTAAGACATAAACATATTTTCGCACCTTGGATATAAACAGAACAAAATTCTTAGCTCCATCAATTCGAAATTAAATACCTTAATTAATAAAGGTACACTTTTCTTCCCTTAGTGCAGAACAAAACTCTTTTATATAATTTGAGCAATTTGGTCTATTACTTTAAGATGAATTTAATAACTGCAACATATTGAATGGTTGGAATTGGAAGAAGAAGGTAAATATTTTATAATTTAATGTATCGTTTTGGGGCCCCTTAAGGTCTGGGGCCCAAGGGCTAAGTCCCGAATTGCTCATGCGGTAATAAGGGCCTGCCTTCAATTCTGGCAGACATGGATCATTAGATTTCCCTATTGCTACTCTTCCATAATATTAAGGTTCTTTCTTGTAAATGATAACATAGGTTTTCGTGCTGTTGGCTCTTGGACTATCATGGTAATAAAGCAATTTTTGCGGAAAGTCAAAAAAAATTCTTGCATTTTTTTAGTTTGTATCATGGAGGATTTTCAATCCAATCTTACTCCAGTTTCAGAAAAATTCCCAAAATGGAATAAAAACAATTTGATGTAATTGGAATATAAATGTATAAAATGTTTTATGAAATATGAGTAGTCGTATGGAATAATTATTATCTGCGCATGCGCGAACGATAACAATGATCTTTTTACATAATTTAATAGTCCACTCTAATGGAACAACGCATAAAAAAAATCCAGTCAAATATTATGAAAATTAAAGCTCAACACTAGGCACAGAAAATGACCCGAATGATAATGTAAAGTCTATGGGAGCGATCTTTTCAAATATCTTACTCAAATTTTAATATTTTTACATTATTATTTTGCACAAGATAGCTGAGGACGATCCATAACCGGCGTAGTTTTTACTTTTTCGATTTTGCTTATATATTTTTTTACATTACGATAGTTTCAATTTCAGAACCGGTTTCGAAAGTTATTTTTTTAAAATCTGAAACCAAAACTGAAAAAATAAAAAGTAGGCCGGTTGTGTATCGTCTTCAGCTATCTTATGCAAAAAAATAATGTACAAATATTAAAATTTGGGCGAAATATTTGAAAAGAGCGCCCCCATAGACTTTACATTATCATCCGGGTCTTTTTCTGTGCCTAGTGTGGGGCCTTAAGAAAGACATCGTCATACAGTGAACTGTTTTTTTAATTGCTCTCTGAAAACCACTGAACAATTGGGGATTTTCCACAAATTGCCATTTTTTTATTAACTGAGTTTCAGAAAAAGGTTAGGATTTAAGGCTCCTATCCCTGCTAGCGAAGACGCTTGCGAGCTAATGCTATTACTATGCAAGGTCGTATTCTAATAACTCGTTTGCATTTCAACATTTTTAAATAGTTTTTTTGTATGCATTGGATAGCTAAGGTCCCGATCCACGTCGCTCTTTTTTTATTTTTTCGATTTTGGTTGTAGATGTTTTTTATAAATGTAGTTTCACTTTCAAAACCAGTTCCGAAAATGAGGGAGTCATTTAAAAAAATATCTTCAACCAAAATCGAAAAAGTGAAAAAGGAGGGATATGGATAGGGATCTCAGCTTCCAACGCATAAAGGAAAGGGCATGTTTACAAACAAATGCTTCCTTCAACCAATCTACCAATTACATTTTTTAGCGATCAATACAGGAATCATCATATTCCTCGTACACCAATCACACAACAGAGCTTTTAATCGCAGACAAATCAGATCGCCTTCACTTCTCGTGAACGTAGAAGTCTTAAAGATGGGCAGGAAATTAATGTAGATCCACAGTAATTTTGCCCACAGTGACGTTAGCTGCCCTTTCCTTATATATATATAATGTAAAAATGCGAACGAGTTATTCGAAAATAACCTCCCCAGAGGAACAGCATTAGCTTGTGAGTATTTTCACTCGCAGGGACAGGTGCCTTAACGAAAATCAATAAGAAGATTTGTAGTAAATACTTCGATTTTAATACCTTTTTTTCATGGAATAGGTTCCTTCCGGTTATTACCTAACAAGAACTAAAGCATCGATAAACTAGTCAGATGTGGCAATCCCAATTTTTCTTCTATCTTATGCATGTTAATAACTTCAAAATTCGTTATCAAAATGTCAAAATTAGGTAATGTATGTAAATCGTGAGAATTGTAATGGTATGAAATCAAAGTATTAGTTCTTCATATACTACTAATGCGGCTATCGGGAAAATACAAGATAAAAGCGCCACCTCTAGTGCGATTTGTACCAAAACATAATCAGCATTAATATTTATCAAGGTAAACCTGAATCTGAATTTTGATAAAAATTCGAGCAGCAGTGCTTGAGATAGAGCTATTACGGGAATCGGGAAAAATTGCGCATAACAGCGCCACCTATTGGGCGATTGATACCCAAAATACAAACAAATTCACCTCATATCAAGGATTAACTGAATCCGGTTTTATGATGATCTGTGCATTAATTCTGGAGATAGAGCTATTGCAGAAATCATAAAAAAACAACACAGCAGTGTAACCTGTAGAAAGATTTACAACAAAATGCAAATGACATCCATTCTTGTCAAGGAATAACAGAATATGAAGTTTTGTGAAAATTCATGCAGTAGTTCTTCAGATAGAGTTGTTACAGAAATCGTACAAAGGCAGTACAGCAACGCCATCTGTTGAGCGATTTATACCAAAAAGTAATCAGCAACAATTTATACCAGTGAGTATCTGAATATAATTTTTTATTAAATTCCGTACATTAGCTCTTGAGATAGAGCGCCCACAAATATTATGTCACATACAGACAGACATACTGTAAAAATGATGTAATGGTGTAAACTGATCATTATAAAGATAAAAGAAAGAATAAATAAAAAAAATAATTAAATTTGACAATTTGTGGACAATTTTTTATCATTCAGCTGCTTTTAGAAACAACTAAAATTCAACTCACTCCTATCTCTGATATTTTTGTGAATTTTCACAGTACTACTTGATTGGATTTTTTTTTTTTTTTTTTTTTTTTTTTTTTTTTTTTTTTTTTTGTGTGTGTGTGTGTGTGTGTAGATTGAAGGTCAAAGTAATATACGTGATTTCATTTTGTTTCTAATTTTATGAATATTTTGCTAATTTGTTCTTCTGTTACTTAAGATAAAAATGATATCCATTTGTGTAACCTGGTGAGCAATCTGGCAATTTATATAATTTGAAGGGTACTATTCTGTTATCTCATCGACCGATTTTGCCAAATTATACAAATCGCCAAACTAATAGTCAAATTACACATATTGACATAATTTTCATTTTAAATAATAACAAAAACAAATAATTAGTAGAATATTATTAAAAATAAAAATAAAAAGTCGAAATAAAATCACTTAATGGTGTTTAAACACGTGTATCGTATTTAATGTCATTGAATTTAAATTCACGATCATCCATTATTGGCATTTAATCTTATAATTTGGCGATAGTATTTTGGTTGACGGGATAACACAGTAGTAGCATTTGAAGAAATTGGTCGATGGGATTTTTTGTTCGTTAGGCGCAGGGATAAATCAGCAAACAATATTCCTGTCACATTTTTCTTCTATTTCATTAATTTTTTTAAATGTAACCGATACACTCATTTTTTTATTTAAAATAAAACATTTATATTTAAAATTGGAACATTTCAAATTCATGGCTTTTGCTTATTTCTTAAACAAAGCAAATAATAATAATGCAGCAAACAATGGCATTCAATTTCAATACCAAAACATTGTTTTTTTTAATTTAGCAGCAATAAAATAAAATATGCTTACTGGTTAGTTACAAAATTATATTGGTGAGATTTGGGTCTGGCTAATACAAAAATACCAAGAATTCTTTACGATTATGAGAACATTTATGTAGATTTATTCAAAAAATTTATTTCGATTTTTTAATCAAAAGGAAGTTTTGTATATAAAAATTAAAAACCTGACAGTCACAAAATTTTATCTATTATAATATAAACGAAATGATAGCGATAGAATAGTATTTGGCGATGTATCCCCTCCACATGTCTAAAGTACTGAAGTGGCTGCTTGATATATAAAAAACAAAGTGGTCAGCCTGGAACTATTGATGGCAGTCGCATGATTAGCTATTAATATAGAGATGATATTAATATAGAGGCAATATTTTCATGTCATAAAAGATTTTTGTATTTGATGATGTAGGACTCAAAGAAGAAGCAAAATAAACAAGACCTTAGAAACAAAGTGCATGCTTGATAAGCTTAGAAAACTGTCATTTATGAATTGAGCAAAGATGACGAATCAATATTCAATTAATTATTCATGTAATTTTAGAAAAATACTCAGCTCATGAAGGTTGCAAAGAACACATGATAATGAGACATGCTTTATCTGATTTCTTTGAAAGATTTTTAAGAAGAAATTTTAGCAAATAAGATTTTATTTAAAAATTTAAATTTTATTTAAAAATATTTTTAGCATATTTCTCTTCTTTTTTAAAAGTGTTACTTCGATAAAACCTTTCCAGCCGCATAGCATATTGAGGCGTAATTTATCCTTTTCAGGGCAAATTAATTTAAATTTTAAGAGAAAGATATTTCGCAGAAGAATAACAAAAATTAAAACAATCAAAATGTTACAAAAAGGAAGGGACAGGTCTCGACTTATTTGCTTTTTTCTCAACATGACAACTGTGACAATTAGTTAAAAATTTTACAATTTTTTAATTTTATTACTAAATGCTAAAACAGATAAGATGCAATAACATTAAATGCAATGAAACATAGAGTTCATACTCAACTTTAATAAAAAAAAAATTTTTTTTAGAGGTATCTATTTAATATGAGACAAATGTTTTTTAAATAATGGTTAACAAATAATCCCCTGGAAAACATGTTGCACAAACAACAGGTTTTTCTCCTTATCTATTCCAAGATGTCTTTCTAGTTGACAATGTCTATAAAACACTTTGGAACACATTTCAGAAATACAAGGATTCTATCCTGGATGTGTCAAGAGATGTCTTTTAAGATCCCCATTTTGAGAAAATCCCTTGGAACATATTTCACAAACAAATGGCTTTTCACCTGTATGACTCAAGAGATGCCTTCTTAAGTTACCATTAAGAGAAAATCTCTTAGAACATACATCACAAGCAAAAGGTTTTTCTGCTGCATGTGACAAGAGATGCCTGCTTAAATTACTATTCGTAGAAAATCCTTTGGAACATATTTCACAAACAAAAGGTTTTTCTCCTTTATGCATCAAGAGATGCCTTCTTAGATCAATATTCTGAGAAAAACCTTTGGAACATATTTCACAAACAAAAGGTTTTTCTCCATTATGTATCAAAAGATGCCTCTTTATATCACTATTCTGAGAAAATCCTTTTGAACATATTTCACAAACAAAATGTTTTTCACCGGTATGCGTCAAGAGATGCCTTCTTAGGTCACTATTCCGAGAAAATCCTTTAGAACATATTTCACAAGCAAAAGACTTTTCACCTGTATGAATCAAGAGATGCCTGCTTTGACTACTACACAGAGAAAATCTCTTGGAACATACTCCACAAGCAAAATGTTTTTCTCCTGTATGAGTCAAGATATGTTTCCTCAAAGTACTTTTATCCGAAAATCCTTTAAAACATGTTTCACAAACAAAAGGTTTCTTACCTGCATGAATCAAGAGATGTCTACTTAGATAACTATTCTTAGAAAATGTTTTAGAACATATTTCACAAATAAAATTTTTTCTCCTGTAGCAATGCAGGAATGTTTTTCTTTATCCCCATTTTGAACAATGAATCGCTGTTGACTAGAGCAAGAATTTTCTTCGGCAGTCGATGACATCTTTGCATGTGAAAAAGTTTTGTTTCAGATGATAACAGGAACTTCTTCAAAGAATCAGTATTTATCAGATTGTTGCTATTTTCATCCAAGGAAAAAATTACTGAACTTTAGCAAAAACGCTGTATCTACTCTTGAATCTAAAAACAGAAAAAAATGATAAACAAGACATTTTTGTGCAAACTGCACTCAATTTTAATTCAGAATTAAGTAGAAGATTTTAAAAATTACATTTTCTTAAACGGCACAAATTTCATTCATTAAATTATCCCATTATGTATTAGACATATGACTTGACTCAAGGATAGATACTTTTGCATTAATAAAAGGAGAAATAAAAATTTATTTTCTTTATTATTTATGTTTACTTATTATCTGTGTTTCTTTACTATGTTTTATGAGCTTAGCTTCACTTTTTCTAGCTTGCTGAGTCTTGCGCTGATGAAAAACCTCAATAGTAGATTCAAAACAGCTGTTTGCTACTTTTTCATGTAATGTTTTTGCATTTTTGATCGTTGGTTTTCTACTCTTATATCATTTGTAATTGCTAGTATACCTTGACAGCCAGCAAAATACAACGTACAATTGAAAATTGTTTTGACAAATTTATGCAACTGCAAAAATAGTCGATTCATGTTACTCCAAAGCATTTTCATAATATTTTTTTCGATAAAATTAAGACACAAGAGATGAATCAAGAGGGGAGTGGGAAGTTTATTATAGACGTTAATACCATGAATACATCAAAGTCATTTGGAAAGTTGCAATATATAACTAACTAGTAAAACAAAAAAAAATTGAAGACTACCTAAAAATTTATTCCTTGCTATTTTGTTGTTCGCATGCACACAAAAAAATTACATAAAAAATTAGCAAAAAAAACACAAATGCACTAAAGAAGCAATAAAAAATGGTGTCAAAAATCAGCAAACAACATGATAGTAAGGAATCCAAAAGATAATTGCGTGCGAACACAACTTCTGCTGCGGTGGCATTAATACATAAGTACCAAAATTCGCTTGTAATACAAATATACATTATTTGCTACGTTTCATGTGACATCTCAGACTTGTTTTTATTACCAATAAAAAAATGAACTATAATTCATTTAGATTAAGGATTACTTTATTTGCCTCTGCAACATTTTAGTTCACATGTAAAAATTTCGGAATTCAAGCCTCTGAACTGTGTATACATTTATAGAAAGAGAAAAAGACAAAATTACATTTTATATGTACAATAGAATCCCTGAAATGGATACAGCTTGATACCAGAGGTAGTGTGGATTTTCGAATTTTTCAAATTTCTGATCTTTGCTTTGCTTACATTTTTTAAGCAGAAATTTAAATGTAATGATGCACACAAAATGATAATGAATGCTTACAATATAGCAAAAATTAAAATAATTAATTAAAATGATAAAAATGTAAGATAATTTTACAATCGATTAAACGTAAAGGTCTAGTAAAAATTTAACAATGTATAGTTAATAACAGATGAGAGACTTTTTCCCTCACTTGTTCAATGGAATTTTCTTCATCAAGGTCTTCTATTAATTAACATAAAAAACATAAAGTCTGGTAGTTTTATTTCACATTTAGCCAGTGTCTTAATAATTAAAAAGATTGATTAATATATAAACATATCAGGTAAAAAGAGAGTGATTACCAGTAATATCAGCAATACCTTGATTTCTTAAAGAAAATAAAAATATTCAGAAAATAAATATATGCACCACATTGGCGTGATCGCAATAAAATGGCGATTTCATGTCTGATATGGTAACCCAGCTATTGCTATTTATTTATTAATAAACTGTTTATTTACTTTTATTTTCATTTTTAAAATGATATAAATTGTTCCATTCTATAGTTATAAATTAAACTTCTTTTATTTATTATTTAAAGAAATAATTAAAAAATATGATGCGACTAGCATTCGAAAACAAAGATTTTGCCAAATTAGCATCAGAAAAAAAAGACTGCATCAATGTAGTGCGTATACAATGACATCTGTGCCTAAATTTATAGCGGCTTTATAAAAAAAAAAAAAACATTTAATTGAATCATAATGTCGACAATAACATATTAAAATACTTATAGAACAATATAAAAATAAGTAATTCTGCAATTTTGCCCCTACATGTCGACTGAAAATTTCATTGTTTACATCTGTAATAATGTACCGAATTTAGGGTTGCAGATTTGAAGGAGTTTGCCATATTAAAATAGACAAAGTGGTATTAAACTAGTTATATGAAAATATTTTAAATAAAAACGTAATTATCATAGAATTAAACAAGTTACCTTCAAATGAAAGGTTAATGAAGTGCTGATTACCAGGCCTATCACAATTACACACTAACTTGCTACTTTCTTTTAATTTTAGTAATTTACCAGCTTCTATGGGAATTTAAAAAAATAAGTGAATCAGACTCAGAAATATTCAGTTATCAGTGAAAATAATAAAGATACTATGTAAAATTTGCGATATAACATGTAAATAAATTGTTTAACAAGCAAAACATTATCATCTTATGATTAAATTTCTGATAAATGTGATAATATCAAAATATCATAAATAAATAATGTAATCGAATATGAATTGAAAAGAATTGGATTTGATTAATTTTTTACCATACTGTTTTCTGTCCTAATAAGAAAAATATTCTTTTAATAATAAATATATTTAATGTAAATAAAAAATAAGCTAAATGTAACCATTTTACGATTAAATTTCTAATAAAAGAAATGATGTCAAAATATAATTGATATAAAAAAAGGCTATGGAACAAAAAGTTGTCAAATCCTATTCAATTAACTTTTTCCATGCTGTCTTCTGTTCTTATAAAAAAAATATTCTTTTAATAGTGAAAAAAATAAAGATATTATAGAGAATTTATGATATAATGTGTAAATAAACTGTTTAAGAAGCTAAAAAATGTAAATAATACGATTTCATGATTGAATTTCCGATAAATGCTATGCACAAATATCATCGATATAAAAGAATAATCATAAAGAAAAGAGCTTGATTCATGCTCGATTAATATTAAAAGTATAAAAAAATATATTTTTTTAACACTGATAATAATAAAGATACTATATAAAATTTGAAATATAACATGTAAATTAATAGTTTAACAAGTTAAATTTTAGAATAGCTTTAATACCCTACATTTGCAGCAAAATTGTGAAAAATGAAGAATAGCCATGCAATCAGCAGGGCGATTTACACCAAAAACTAAACAACACTAATCTATATCTGGGGCTAACTGATTCTGAAGTTTTAGAAAATTTCGTCCATCAGTTCTTGAGTTAGAGCAAATAATGCATCAGGGAAGTGCCATCTGTTGAATGATTTGCACTAAAACATTATTGACACCATATTATAACAAGCGCTAAGTAAATCTAAAGTTCTTTGAAAATCCATGCATTAGTTCTTAAGATATGGCTACTGTGAAAATTGTAAATAATGCAGCATAGCAGCACCACCTGTTGATCGATGAACATTAAAAATTATCAGATCTAATTTTAATTAAGGTCTAACAGAATCTAGCGTTTTGTGAAATTCTCAGCATTAGTTCTTAAGATAGAATGCCCACAAAATTTATGTTGTCATGCAGACAGACATTTTGTAAAAATCATATTTTTGGGTGCTCTGACAGCCTAAAATGTTTCAATTCATCGAAAACTAGACTTCAAAAATATTCTCAAATGCAATACTTTTTTCTTCTAAAAATAGAAAAATGTAAAAATAAATATATATATACAGTAGACTCTCTCAAATCCGCACTCCTAAAATCTGCAACTCCCTAAAATCCGCACATATTTTACGGATGTAAACAATGAAACATTCAGTTCAGATGTAGGTGCAAAATTTGACTTTTTTAGTTTAATATCAATTCCATATGTCTTTTAATTTGTAATTTTTGTTAAGGTTATTGAATTCATGTTTTTTCATGAAGAAAGAATAATTTATTTCTGAAAAAAATAAAGATATTGCTGATATCACTGGTAATCAGAATCTTATCGAATATATTTATGTATTAATCAAGCTTGTTCAGTTATTAAGTCTGGCTAAACTTGAAATAAAGCTTCTTTATTTTATGATCTTGATATGAATTAGTAATGTACCTTTATGAGGCAAGTTTCAATGAATAATTTAGGAAAAACACATTTATAATGAATATTTAATCGTACATTATTGATTATTAATTTGATCTTTGCTTTTAGTATTTTTATCATTTTAAAAAGTATGTTTTTTTTTAGTTTATTTCTTATTTTAATATTTTAGCATATTGCAAGCAATCATTATACTTTTGATTTCATTATTAATTACAATCAAATTACTTTTAAAAAAATGTAAACAAAGCAATGACCAGAAATCCGCAAAATTCTAAAATCTGCAAAACCTCTGGTCCCAAGCTGTGCGGATTTGAGAGAGTCTACTGTATACAGGGTGATTCAGCTCGTCGGTGACAAACTTTAAGGATCGATAGAGCACACCTAGACGAACATTTTTGAATAGGGAATGTAGGGTCCCTGACGCGATGGTAAGGCGCTAGGCGCTTTCGAAAATTTGGGTGCCGAAATTCGAAACGTCATAAAAACTAGGGAAATGGTTAGATTTTCTTGCTTGTTGCGTCGAAATGATTCTGTTTGTTTAGACTTTCTTCAGTACCAATTTGATAAGCGTATCTCTTAAAACATGGATAGGGGGCGCTGCAGACTTTGGAGAGCTAGACAACAACTTTAAGCCCGTTATTTTGATAATTTAACACATGCTCGCCAAAGTTTATACTCTAACTTAAAGTTTGATCCCAAAAGTAGAGCCCTGCAAAAAGCGTAAGAGCCGGAATAAAATGTCAAAGTACAGGGTGGTCGAAACTCGAAGGCTCCTAAGAGATAAACAAACAGATTTCTTGACTTATGGCATGCATTTTCATGATTCTGTTTGCTGGGGCTCTCTGAAACTCAGTTGAACGGTACAAAAAGAAACATCGATAGGGGGCGCTTTGGGCAAAAAACATAATTCGTTGACATTTCGGACGCTAACTGGAAACGGGGCGCTACGATCAGTTAGTAATAATGAAAACACATTTTCTACCTCTGCTCAACACTTCTGAATAAATTTAGACCAAAAACATCAATGATACTGGAAATTTATTTACAAAAAATAACACTACAGAAGATGCTCGAAATTTCGACCTTGGGCCATGATGCAGGCTTCGCACCTCCGTCGCATTGAGGAGTGTGTGTTTCCAACAATGCCAGGAGTATCTCTGATCTGCCCTGCAGCTGCCACAATGCGCGCCACAAGTTCTTCAGCACTGCTGACAGGTGTATGGTATACCTCGGCCTTCAGGTAACCCCAAAGGAAGAAATCCAAGCAGGTGAGGTCTGGTGATCGGGCAGGCCAGTGAACTGGACCCCCACGCCCGATCCACCGCTGGCCATACCTTGCGTTTAGATGGAGACGCACGTCGTTCGTGTAATGGGCCGGAGCTCCATCGTGCTGAAACCACATCTGGCGACGCGAACCTTCGGGTACGTGCGCCTCCTCCAGAAGCTGCGGCAGCACTTGATCCAGGAAAATCAGGTAATTTCCACCTGTCAGCCGTTCAGGTAACAAATAAGGGCCAATGAGGCAATCCCCCAGAATGCCGGCCCACACATTTACTGAGAAACGCTCCTGGGCTGCTCGGCTTCTGGTTTCATGTGGATTTTCATCACACCACACATGACTGTTGTGGGCGTTCCACATTCCCTCCCGTCTGAAGGTGGACTCGTTCGTAAACAAAATGCTGTTTACAAAACGGGGATCCCTGGATCTCATCGCCAAGTACCATCTTGAGAATTCCACTCGAGGGCCAAAATCCTGCTCTCTGAGCAACTGCACCCGCTGGATGTGGTAGGGGTGCAGATTCCGGGAACGTAAGATGCGCCACGCAGTTGCTTGCGAAATGCCAACATGTCTGGCGATATCTCTCGTGCTAAGACCTGGGTTGTCCTCAACCAGGTTAAGCACAGCCTCTTCGTTGTCGGGGGTGCTCACTGATCGCTCCCGTTCAGGCCTGCCTCCGTCGAAAGATCCCGTTGTGGACAACCTCTGGTGTACTCGAGCGAAGAAGGCATGGCAGGGGATTTGCCTGTTGGGGTAACGCTCGGCGTACAACCGCTGAGCGGCTCGTCCATTACAACCAGCAGCGCCATACGCCAAATGCATGTCAGCCAATTCAGAGTTTGTGTACCGTTCCATCCTACTACCGATCTGCAGACAAGTAACCCGAAGCTTAAGTAGGTACCGCACGTTCAAAAGACGTGTCTGCGCATACAACTACGTCATCTCGCGTTGTCGTCTATGCATTACGTATCCTTTGCATATCGATATGGTACGATATCTTTTGCATAAATCAGCAAAAAGCACCTTATGTAAATTTTATTGCGCGCATTGTGCATGATTGAAACCAGCTATGTTTGTTAAAAAAAAACAAACAAACTGCAGTTTTAATAGCTTCTTATGATAAGTAAATTACTCTCTTGTTTTGTTTCTAACTGATCGTAGCGCCCCGTTTCCAGTTAGCGTCCGAAATGTCAACGAATTTTGTTTTTTGTCCAAAGCGCCCCCTATCGATGCTTCTTTTTGTACCGTTCAACTGAGTTTCAGAGAGCCCCAGCAAACAGAATCATGAAAATGCATGCCATAAGTCAAGAAATCTGTTTGTTTATCTCTTAGGAGCCTTCGAGTTTCGACCACCCTGTACTTTGACATTTTATTCCGGCTCTTACGCTTTTTGCAGGGCTCTACTTTTGGGTTCAAACTTTAAGTTAGAGTATAAACTTTGGCGAGCATGTGTTAAATTATCAAAATAACGGGCTTAAAGTTGTTGTCTAGCTCTCCAAAGTCTGCAGCGCCCCCTATCCATGTTTTAAGAGATACGCTTATCAAATTGGTACTGAAGAAAGTCTAAACCAAGGCTAACTTATCATAATATCAAGGCTTGTCATTCGCCAAGTTTCGTTTGACTGCAGTACAGGGGGCGCTGAACTACATGATTTTTACGTTGGTAGCGCCATCTAATGTTAGAAACTGAAATATTTTCCATTATTTCCTATGGGATTATTAGCAGTAGTATGCACCAGGTGGCATTACATACGAGACAAAGTCATATAATAAGTTGGCAATTATAGGGACAATTTCAACAATGGATTTTCTCCTGAATGCGAGGCCTGATATTATGATAAGGGGGCCTTGGTCTAAACAAACAGAATCATTTCGACGCAACAAGCAAGAAAATCTAACCATTTCCCTAGTTTTTATGACGTTTCGAATTTCGGCACCCAAATTTTCGAAAGCGCCTAGCGCCTTACCATCGCGTCAGGGACCCTACATTCCCTATTCAAAAATGTTCGTCTAGGTGTGCTCTATCGATCCTTAAAGTTTGTCACCGACGAGCTGAATCACCCTGTATATGTGAACAGTATAATGATAACAATATCTCAAAAGTTTGGAAAAGCTTGCTATAATTCAAAGTAAATGATTATATTTTGTGCATTTATGATAAAAAGTGGTGAATTGGAAAAATTCTTGAGCTAAGTGAAGAAAACAAAGACCTGTTTATTCACTTTTTTTCACCTGTACTCTATAGACCAGCAACTTCTTTTCAATTGTCTAAAAATGATTCAGTTCCTGTAAGTAACATGCTTCAGAAACTAACACAATTGGAACTAATTACAGTCATTGTACACAGCTACAATATTACCGAGACACTTTGCAATGAAATATCCAGATAATTATTTCTATGAGTGTAAGGTAGATTTAATTATTATGTATTCTATGTAAGAAAAAACATGTATTATACCTTTAACAGTAGCATTTGAAATAATAATAATAATAATAATAAATTATGCATTTAGGAGTAGTTTTTCTTTTAAAAAATGTGTAAACAAATGTGATTTTCAAGCCAATTTCAAAGTTCCATATTTTTAAAACCACGTATATATCACTCATCATATTTTTGGTACATGTTTACATCCATAAGAAGGTTATCCTACTAAATTTTCATATTTTTTTAGCCAGTCCTTTTTTAGATATTGAACTTCAAATTTAGTGTTTTGATGCTGAGATGCCAACTTTGACTAACTATAGAAAAAGAAGGAGCGTCTCTAAATGTTTCATATTTCTTCTGAGAATAGTTCATTAGGGTATATATTCAGAAAAAGAAATGTAAAGGTGAATTTTACTTTCTTCTATTAAAATGTTTATGTCAAAAAAGACAATTTTTCACTGTAAATATGATACATTTAATCTTATTTTATACAATTTTTTTAATCATTATCATAAAAATACCTATTATGGAAATTTAGTTCATTCCTTACTAAATGTAATGGTTTTTAAATCATTTTGATACATTTAGAAATAAAAAAGTTATAAAGGATTCTGTAAAGTACTATTTTCATGAAAAACCGCTTGTGACATGACAAAAAAATGGATGCCAAAAAAAATTCAAAAGGTTTAAAATTTTTTTAATCCTTGTTTTAGACTCCTTAAAGTACAATAAATTAACTGGTAAAGAATTAAAAAAATCAAAAATATTGAGCAACATGGTCTGGATGATTTCACATGGATTGACCCAAAAAGTATTTGTAATATGAATAATTGTGAAAAAGAATATTTATCAAACTACATCCAAATGTTTATTACTAGTAATCAAAAGATTGTTTATAAAGATTTACAGGGCATCAATGGTTCACTGTGTAGAACAGTTAAAAATTTCAACATAAGACTGTTTGCTAAAACTGTTTAAATTGAAAAATGAATTTTTTCAATTTTCAGCATAAATTCACTATAATTATCAAAGTTAAAATATTTTAAATGAAGTTACACTGCTTATAAACCAATAATATCTGTTTTTATCAGTAACTACGCATGTGTATGTAATAAGAAAGGATGTTTTAAAAAAACCTGGTTTAAACAAAAAAAACCTGGTTTAAACCAAAAAAAAACAGTTTTTTGGGTTTTTTTCCAACTCTGTTCTAAAAGAAACATTTTAAAATCAAATAGAAATGTTGAAAGATATGAAAAAAAAATATATCATCATATACTGTTTGTTCTTCAGAAAAACGCTAAAATAAAAACTATGAATAATAAAATTTGTTCAAATGATAATAACTTATATTAACTGTGAATTATTGGAGCCAGGTCAAGTATAATTACACCAAGTAGTACTCCTTTAACACAGGCTTAATCATCAAAAAAGTTTGAATGACTATAAAGTTACAAAAATGTTAAAAATACATGGTTGTTTAGCAGAAAATTGTTTTAACCTTTTCAGGAATTTTTTTTAGAGAATTTAAATGAAATTAGATTCCATATAAATGAAAAAAAGTCAAATAAATTGTGCTTAAGGGCAATTCCATATGACTCACTTTACCATTTGCCACATTTTGTAAAAAAAAAAATTCCATATACATCATAGAGATATCACATTTAGTTGCTAAAAAGATTTTCATTTATATCAGGGGCATAGTAATAGACAAACATACCAATCTTATAAATTTTTATATGTGCTGGAGCAGGGGTGGATTTAAGGAGTCGCAAGGACCCCCAAACTTTCTTTTGAATTCAAGGAGAAATGTGGTGTTTTGATAAAAGGATTTTCTAAGTTTTTTTTTTTTTTTTCGATTAATATTACAATAACTTTTTTATGTAATAAGCATAATTTTTTCTATCATTTGCTACTACCAGAAATGCTTTAGTTTTCCTTTATCTTTTCTGCCGTTATGAATTACTATAATTATATTTATAAATGGAGATGGAGAAGATTCAGATGAAACGTGTGTCTGAGCCAAATGGAACACTGTTAGTGACATTCTATGAAGATTTAGTTATACAGATTGAGGAAATGATTAAATCATGGGGCCCCACACTTACTATTTAGTTTTCATAAAGCTGATATTTTAAATTGTGAATTTTTACTTTGTTACTGATTACAGTCAAAGATAGATAATCCGCACACCCATAATCCACAATTTTCTATAATTCGCGTTTCTTTACAAATGTAAACAGTTAAGAAAATTTACACATTTGTGATTCAAAAATGAGTTTTTAAAACGAATAATAAAATAATTGAAAAAAAAATCTTACTAAAACATTTATTTTGTTTTAGTATAACTCTTTTATTTTATTAACAGTAAAAAATAAACTGTATTACAAAACACATCTAATCTTTTTTATTTAAATGCACATGTGTATATATATTTTTTAAAATAAAATAACTTTTAAAAGCATTTTTTGAGATAGCATATTAAATTAATTATTATATTTCTTTTTTATCCTTTCATATCATACTGATTATAGAATTTCAACTGTATCTATACTGATAAAAGAAATTTTTGCTCTGTGTGTCTTTGTGCGACAGCTTTTTAAATCTACCGCACATAGAAGTTTGAACACTGAGCATTTGAGTGAGGATAGCATAAGCTAGTTCCTGATCGATCTGAGGGTAAGATTTTTAGTAATTTAAGATCTGGCCCTCCTGAGCCCAGACTTGCATAAAACCAAAAGCTTTCTGTGCACGTAATATTGGATCATAAACTTTCTGCAAATTAATTTATTGTTGGGTGTAATTCACGTTTTTTGTGTGATTCATGGTCGTGATTTGCGTTTTTTATGCGATTTATGAATGTAATTTGTGTTTTTTGCACAATTCATGGAAGTAATTCACGTTTTTTGAATGGTTCATGGCTGAAATTTACATTTTTAGCATAGTCTTTGGACGAAACTCACAATTTTAGCGCAGTATTTTCTCGAAATGTTGTTGTTCTTTTACACGATTCTTTGTTGAAAAGCACGTTTTTTACGCGATTCTTTGTCAAAATGCATGTTTTTATGCGATTCTTTGTCAAAATGCATGTTTTTATGCGATTCTTTGTTGAAATTTGCGATTTTCTCGGGGTCTTTTGATGGCATTCTCATTAACAGTAAATAATTCATTCATAAAATTGAGGGAATATTTTTATTTTTTGGTACTAAGAAAAGTTAGAAATAAGAATGTCTCTTTCTTAAAATTTTCTGCAAACTCCATAAAATTTTCTGTGCACGGCGTGTGCACATGCGTCTATGTTATGCAACTGTGCCTGAACCCTTCAAGCTTTTATGCCCTAAATTAACTTACCCCTTTTTAACACAATATTCATTTTTGGTACCCTTTCCAATTTTCCACATATTCTACATTCCAGTTAAGACTCGTAGAACTTTTTGTATGCCATGCATTTTTCACTTTTTAATTGTGTCACCCTCTCAATACATAACATTAAAGTTGATTCTTGGATTCCTGTCTCCGGGCCAACACTCTCATATTTTTATTGAGGGTCTAAGGCTCTTTTTAATACATTTTCACTATTTTTGTGTGTTTCTTTAAAATTTTATTGTAATAATTTCTCTAATTGTCTGCTTAATTTCCTCTAATTATGGATAAGCGCAAAGTACTAGGGTTCTTTAATATATTTTCATTTAAGTGGGCTGCTCTGATCTACCGGTTGATCTTTTTTGCCCCTTCTATTATAGGACCCTGAGATATAAACATGTTAAAAGCTTCTAGTATCTAGCACTTTAGGCATTTAATTACTCGAAATAATGCATAGGGTATAAATAAATAATATGCATAAAATTTTAAAGAAATGCTCAAATATGGGTGTAGGAGCATTCTTAAAAAAGTGTCCTAGTGCACTCTGGCACTTTATTCAACGTTCAACTCAGATGCATCAGGAGACGCCTTGAATACCCTCACAAAAATGTTCTGCATTGTACATGCAGTAGATTTTGCTACCGTGGCAGATACACACACACAGTGTCAAAATTTCTTTTATTAGTATACCCAATTCTTCAATATAGAAGAACCCCCAAGAGTTCTAGCGAGAAGGGCCCCTCTCTTTGTAAATCCAACCCTGTGCAGGTAGTGTATAGATCCTTATTTGGTACTGAGACTCGCATTACAAAAAAATAGGAAGTCAAGTTTTATGGGTTAATGAAGACCTAGAATTTCCCCTTTTTCGCAACACAGTAAACAAGAAGTATTTCATAAAATGAAACATACGTTCAAGGTACTATATACACTAAAATATCATTGTTTTACTAGTAATTAATTATATCAATCAATATTTCGCATGTGATTCATATTACATGGCATTGTGACTCACATTATATTTCCAGGTTATTTTCCAGGCATTCTAATTAAGCAAATGTTGCCAGATTATAATTTATAAGCTTCAGTCAATATACAACATTTATAAAATAAAAGTGAGTTTTGTTTACTTTTAACACTAGAGGGCTCCTCCCCCCTGCTCGCTACGATCGCCAACCGCCCCCCCCCCCGCATAATCGCTTCACGATTCCAAGTTGTAGGCTACCCTTGCTTGCTGCGCTAGTCAATACCCCATGGAATCGCTCCGCGATTCCGTTCGGTATTGCTTTGCAATCCTGGTTGGAATCGCTTTGCGAGACCTTATTTTCCATACACTGTTAAAAATCTGCTGCATTTTGTTGCAATGCACTCCCCTGCTTGTATAGAAAACGGTTACTTGGCCGTGAAATGGAGCTTTCCCATTGGCTAGAATAGAGATATTATATATAAGCGGTGGAGTGTGTTGCAACAAAATTCAGCAGATTTTTGACAGTGTACATTCAATTTTGGAATTCATCCTTCTCCTCATTGGTCGAAGCATAGACGGAGCCCTTTCCTGATTGGTCTATTCAACTCATGGAAGGTGTGGTCCATCCAGATGCGTTATTTCCGGAAACCTTACACACCAGCATCATTCCAGGAGTCATTCCTGAGCAATTCCATCTCAACTCAGGCAGAGCATGTCAATTCACCATCACAGATTTTTTTCAAAAAAATACAGTAGTTACAACTAAGTAAAACACAAAATTTCCCAAAAGGAATTTTACCAAAAAATTTTTTTCCTCCGGTTACAGCACTTTCAAGTTTGTTAAAATTGACAATTTTCAGCAAAACTTAAAAATTCTTCATTTTGAAATGAAAACAGTACCAAACATATTCAGTCATTTTATTTTTTACAAATATTTATTAAACTGAATTTTACTTTAGCACAATTTTAAAAAATATTGTGACATTTTTACTTAATTAAAAAAAATTAGTTTTTAAGTACAAAAAATATAATTATTACTGTATTCAAGATATTTTTTCAGAATGAAAAAAATATTTTAAAGCTAAGCATTGATGGCAATCCAAAGACCTTTAATGGCAGTTTTAGAGCAAATTTTATTGTAACCCTAAGGTGCATACAATTTTTGTAATTCAATTTTAAATTATGCAAAATCTTGTAAAATTGCTACTTTTGAAGTGCAATTTCTCAAAAACACCATTTTTAAAAAATCTGATAATATGCTCAATAGATACTTTATTAATTTCTAATAAATACCTTACAAGCAAATCCTGTACTTTTGCTTAGAAAATTTTATATGAATTGTTGAAAATAACGTGTGGTGTGTTTTTTTCAAAAAAACAGAAAGTCAAGCTCTTTCTTATTTAACCGAATTTATAATATGATTAATATTTCAAACTAAAAAATACAACCTTGGTACATAATTATTACTGTTAAAATATAGCTAACCATTTGCTTAAGTTTAAAATTGTATAAAATACAGCCATTAGTAAAATTAAAATTGATCATATGTCATTTCATTCCATACTCATAGATGTATCAAATTCACCTACAGTGTGTTAAATATTTTGTTATGTAGTATTGGATATAATATATTAATATGCAGATACATACATTACAGAAGAATTAGGTACTGAAAATTTCTTGAATTAACTTCAACTCCTTATCATCGTAAGTGTGAAGTTGTGCAGATTGTCCTATTTTAACTGATTTTTCTATTTTTAGAAGCACATTTTCCAATGGTAATGCACATTCATCTTTTTTTCTTTCCAGATTCTTCTGACCACTGGAATGCTTTAGCAGAATTATGGGGGTACATGAATGATACTTTAATGTCATGTAGTTCTCGTGATATAACATTGATTTGTCCTATCCACCAATTATTTTCATAAATGCATCCAATGAAATCGCCAATTTGGAAATCATGTATTGAATATTGTTTTTTTATTTGGCTGGAGGTTTCAACTTTTGTCAATATATTTTTAATCGTTCGTCCCATATAACCTTCATTATTTTCAATCTCCTCAATAATGTTTAGATAGTATATCAGCAATAGATCTTACATTTGCATATTCTTTCTTTTTATTAGCTCTATAAGCTTAAATAAGCTTTTTGTCTAGATGTAGCAGAATGATATTTTTTAACAGAGAGGAAAGTTCAGCAACAAATCAGACAGAATCTCGGATAGCTCTTATTATAACAATTCTGAATAAAAACACCTTCACTAAAATGTTCTATTTTTATACATCATTAGTAAATGGTAGATTGTGAGATAATAATTGTAAAAAAGAAGTTTAATAAAATAGAAAACTTTCTTCATGTTGATTTTTTTTAATTAAGAAAATTATTAAAATTTTAAATATAACTGTACTGTTAAAATACATTGTAATAAGTCAGATCAAAAAATTGAAATTTTTAAATTCAATGAAGTTATTAAAGAAAACTTTTAGTTATATATGTAAATCTTAGACCATATTAAAACATAATCATCATAGAATATCAAAATATATTTTAATAAAAGTGTGAAAATGATGTTTTATAATATTTTCCTCTAAGCAAAAATATACCTGTTCAATAGCAATCTAATTATTGAGTACTAAAAGGAAAGAAAATGAAAAGAAAATCAGATTTTTCTTTTTTTAAAGGGGAGTTTGAATTATTTACATTTTATGAATAGGAATTTTCGGAGATTAGCTTATATTTATCTGCCATAATTATGTGCATAGTATTACCTTTTCATTAAACAATAGAAATCATATTATTAATTCAGTGAAATAAGAAAGAGCTTGACTTTCTGGTTTTTTGAAAAAAACACACAACATGATATTTTCAAAAAATCATATAAAATTTTCTAAGCAAAAGTACAGGATTTGCTTGTAAGGTATTTATTAGAAACTAATAAGGTATCTATTGAGCGAGCATATTATCAGATTTTTTAAAAAATGGTGTTTTTGAGAATTTGCACTTCAAAAGTAGCGATTTTACAAGATTTTGCATAATTTAAAATTGAATTACAAAAGTTGTATGCACCTTAGGGTTAAAATAAAATTTGTTCTAAAACTCCCATTAAATGTCTTTGGATTGCCATCAATGCTTAGCTTTAAAATATTTTTTTCATTCTGAAAAAAAATCTTGAATACAGTAATAATTATATTTTTTGTTCTTAAAACCTAATTTTTTTTTAATTAAGTAAAAATGTTACAATATTTTTTAAAACTGTGCTAAAGTAAAATTCGGTTTAATAACTATTTGTAAAAAATAAATTGACTGAATATGTTTGGTATTGTGTTCATTTCAAAATGAAGCGTTTTTGAGTTTTTCTGAAAATTGTCAATATTATCACAATCTTGAAAGTGCTGTAACCGGAGAAAAAAAATTTTTTTGGTAAAAATCCTTTTGGGAAATTTTTAGTTTTACTTAGTTATAGCTACTGTATTTTTTTAAAAAATATCTGTGATGGTGAATTGACGCATATCAATATTGCCTGCCTGAATTGAAATGGAATAGCTCTCCTTTAATTTGTTTAAGGCTAGTTTTTTTGTTTTTTTTTTACTATAGAAGGATTACAGTTCTTTAGTTCCCATGTTATATGCAATTGCCCATAAATGTTTAGTAGAATAGGTCTGGATTGAAGAACTTCGCCAAATACTGCACCAAACTTATCACTTGTATCTGGTACCATTAATGACCGACATCTGGAGAATGTTGACTTTTCCTGGTGAATGTCATCATTTATATAGTCGCTTTGTGTATGTCCCAAATATTTTTTTTTTAAATCCTTACCTCTGACTTACAATGGCAAATGTCGACAGTCACTATGCTTTGATGGTTAATGAATGTTGAATATGTACATCTACTTCTATGTATTTCAGTCACACTAACTTTTATTACCTTCCAACGAAATTGAAAAAAATGTTTATGAATTCGATTTGACTGTCTGTCTGCTTACGCTCAAATACCTAGAAATATACACAGATTTTTATGCAATTGCTAAAGCTTTTTTAGGCTAACATAGACATGTTTGGGATTGTAAGGGAGAGTGGGGTACAGTAAAGCTAAGTGCACTGTCACAACCCGGTTTAAACCAGATTTTTTTGGGTTTAAACCAGGTTTTTTTGGCTTAACAAGGTTCTTTTTTTAAATAGGTTTTCCTATTACATGTACATGCATATTTATAAATAAAGTTATAACTTGATTTAAAAATAATAATTTTTTCATTATTATTTATTTATTTATTCGAAAACTGAAATCATTTAAACTTTAAATATTTTTAGTAAAAGCTATATCTTATGTTTCGTAAATAAAATGCTCTACATAATGAAACATTGATACCTTGAAAATCTTAATAAACAATCTTTTGATTGCTATTACTATAAATAAATATATGATGTAGTTTCATTAATAAAATATACTTTCGCATGGCTATTCAAAATAATTTCTTTGAAATACCTGTTATATGCGAGGTCTGATTTTTTCTGTTAAAAGACTACATGAACAATTATATTTTACAGAAAATAATGCTTTCTATAAAGAATTCTTGGAATGATTTAACCTTAGCAGTGGAGTCTTTACACACTGTAAGAAGTATTGTGTAAACTATTTGACATTTCTCCTCTGAAACCCCCAGGTTAAAGGACAAAATGACAACAGTGAAATAAACGAAAATACCTATTTGACAGCTTTTTAGACAAATGAAAACATTGATCTTAAAAAGAAAGTAGTTTCATAAATGCTGTCATCCTCTAAAGCATTTAAATGGTCATCAGACTACACGAGCTTTCTTCGTATTCTATATTATAGCACTTAATACTTTTAAATGTCTAAACTACAAATTATATCTTTTTAGGCACTTTTATGAGACTTATTTTTAAATTATGTCTGCAAACCTTGTCTTGACCTCTTTTCCCTCCCATTTTCTTAGCTCATCTAAGTAGTAGGTTTGATTATGCAATAGAAGATTTAAATGTATGTATATAATATAATGGTACATATTTTAAATAAATGTAAACATATGCTCACAATTTTTCAATGTCTTCTTATTTGACTTTTTATCTTAAGTTTCTTTTTTATTCTTAAATTATAATCGTCCCAATCAAGAAAATTTTCTTTTAAAGCTTGAATAAAATCTTAGAGGTCATTTTTTTTTATTAACGATAAATCCTCATTTCACAAAGGAAAACGTTTTTTTCTAAATATTGCATTAATTTATTTTATTTTTACTAAATTCACGTGTCTTAAATTTTTATTTTTGAGCTTCATATATGTTCATCAATGCATGAAATTTGCATTCCACATGCATATTAACATATTCTAGACTAGACTCGCTATGCATCATGATGATCACTCAGATAAGACTTAAAAGTAGAAATTATTTGCATTCAGCGATGTAGTGGAGGTCATACGGGGGTATATCCTGTAAACCTAGATTTTTTAAAGGTGCACTGTATACCCTCTGTTTTTAAAACAGGTTTATAATATCCCTCTACCTTGAATGTATACGCTCTGCTTAGAGCGTATATTATCTGTTATTTTAACGACTACACCCCTGTGTACATTCAATAATTCGAAACACTTAAATAGCAAAAATAAGAAAATATTATTCTAGATTTGTTCTAAAAAACCAATTGGTTTAAACTGTGCCAATCTTGCTGGTAACAGAGTGAAATCTTAATGTAACTCCCCCCTCCCCTCAATGTAGGAATGCAAGAAAAATAAAGCCTTGCTAAACCAAATAAAAATGGAACAAAGAAACTCACAGATAATTATTCATTAGCATATATAACGAAAAGTAATCAATAGAGAAAGTAACTTAATATTATGTCTTATCATTGAGGTTTTGAGGGATGATTCAATCCTTAGTAAATCTTAACTAATGAAGGAATTTAAGTAGTAAAAATGTATTTTTAGCTGAAGTCTGCCCTTTTTTTAAGCCTTAAAAGATGAAGAAAGAAAGTTGGGTTTTTCTTTTTTTCTAACCAGAAAAATTAGTTATTCTACTCTGTAGGTTTATAGCTTATACAAAAAGTTGGATTTATTAAAAATGTTTGTCATTTTAGAAATTTATTAATTTATCATTTTTTTAAATCTTTGCTTGTAGATTTTGCGTAACTTGGATTTTGCATTTTTCAATAATATGTAAAATAAATCAACACATTAGGGAAAAAATAAAAAAAAGATTAAAAAAACACACTTTTTTTAACCGTTTGGTTTAAACTAAACAATCCTGACCGCCCCTTATGTTTAATTTATTTTTTAAACTTTTCTTTTAGACTAATTGATTACAGCACTGAATTGATCACTTATAGCTTTTAAAACACATTATTAGCTCAATATGATTCAATTTATCATGACTGGTTATTTTCGGATTTTAAAAATAATTTTTTTTTCATCATTGTACGTTTCTTTATTATAAATTAAAGGTTATAGATAAATAAGGAAATCAGATTTTTTTAATATAAATGTAAAAAGATACTTGTTTTTATTTAAAATTAAAATTAATGTGAAATTAATGATATAATATTACTATGCAAAACGAAAGTTTTAAATAATATTTTTATGAGAATGTGTAGAAATTCAACATGAGGCAAAGTGGACCACAATCCACTCTGTTACTGTAATGCAGAATTATCAATATAATTAATTATTGCTTACTCTCTACTAATAAATGCTGTTTTAAAGTAATTATTTAACTGTAAAATATAGTAAAAAAAGAAAAATGTCTATGTATCATAGTAAAAAATATTTTCGTTTGTATTTAATGCTTTAAAACAATACAAGTATTTTATCAGTTGTAACCGGTTATTACTAAAGCAATATCTAGCATTTGTTAAAATTTCAACAAACATTTTAGAAGTAATATAAAACAAATTTGGAATCAAAACTTTATGGTTACCAATTATTTCAGGAAAATTTCAGGCTCATAAGTATTTTTGAGTTTCATTTTCAAGTTTTCGTGGAGATGACTTTATTTTATTTAATAACTTCACCTTATTTTCAATTGCTGCTGTATCAATCTGTTGTTATTTAAAAAATATAATACCCTTTTAGATATTTTTTCTGTTTATTTTGTAAATGTTTTGTTGGAAATTTTTACTTGAAAAATTTGCATTATTATGCTATTTTGGAGATATAAGGGGAAAGAAAGCGGACCTAAATTAATAAAAAAACAAATTTATATTGTAATTCAAATAATGCTTAATAGATGACCATGTACCCCAGTGGGTGGACCAGTGTATTCCACTTCTAGGGTAGGTACACTTGTTCATTTTATGAACGTATACAAATATTTATTTTTAAAGTATTTGAAAATACTGTGTTATGAAAAAAATGTATATATTTTATACAAATATTTATATATTTTTAACATGTTTGAAACTATGTTCTGAAAAATTATGATGCATATAAAATTGCTTAAGGAATGTTCAAGTATATTTTTAGGCAGAATAGATTTTCCATTAAAGAGAAAAAAAAAATGTAAACTCTAAAAGTAGTCCACTGTGTACCAGTCTCCCCTACAGTAAAACCTGTCAAATAGGTAATTATCTTTACAGAAACTTGCCTTAAAGAGAAGCATTATATGGTTTTTACATGGATCATCATACAATTCAATTTGCTAAAACCTGCCTGAAAGTTATTTTTCATCACTTATTAATTTTTCCATTATAAAAAGTTTTAATAGGTACTTATAAATACAGTGAAACCTGTAAAAGCGGAATCTTTCTTCAACGTAATCCTGTCGCAAATAGAAGAGTTTCAGAATACTGACGAAACGAACAAACAATCTTATTTATAAAGAATATCTTAAAAGTATGTTTGATTGCTCTTCTTTATACGAATTTAATATTTCGAACTGAGCAAAAAATTGCCCAGGCCGGGAATCGAACCTAGATCCTTGATATACAAGGTCAATGATTTACCGTTTAAGCTAACTGGGCGATAGCCGGCTGTGATTTTTCGCTCAGATAACCTTATTGGCCATAGCATATGGTCTGTCATTTAAACAGCTCGGCAAAATAAACCGCAGATGTAATGGAACTCCATATAACGATGGGTACGTAGATATATTATTATAGGGGTTCGATTCCTGGCCTGGGCAATTTTTCACTCAGTTGGAAGTACTCAATTCATATGGTGAATTTACCAAGCAGTTTGATTGCGCTAAAATAATAGTGCACTTTTTTAAATGGAAGTCTAAAATTGTATTTTTTTCCCGCTCCTTACAATCACATCTTGACAAGATTGACTGAGTGTGTGGGGAATTATTTAGAGTAACTTTAAGAATTTGTGTATATCTTTATTTAATTTCATAATTTTAAAAAGTAGCTTGTATAAAATAAAGTTAGATTTATCTTTATAATTGTAGCTAGTAATACATCGAAAATACATTATGATATACCAAATATTTTATAAACACTATGATCTAAAAAACTGAGCCCATATTGAAAAGTTAAAAATATTTTAGTAACACTTTGTACAATATAAACATTTTCCTACAATAAAAATAAGATTAAAATGTTAAGTTTAAACTTAGAACTACTGTAAATGTTATTCTAATTTTATTGAAATATTTTCCTTGAGAATTTTTATTTTAGACAGTATAACTTATATATTTAACTTATTATTGGTTCGTTTATAAATGTAGTTCATTTTGAAGAAATTTCTGACTGCTATAAATTATTATC
Organism: Maratus speculifer; assembly: GCA_964019185.1. Lineage (NCBI taxonomy): Eukaryota > Metazoa > Arthropoda > Arachnida > Araneae > Salticidae > Maratus > Maratus speculifer. Next base: position 26,709,525 of record CAXHSM010001376.1, on the reverse strand, counting down.
TGGTTAATTTTTAAGAAGAATACAAACAATTTTGACTAAAGAAACTTGTGATATGCTCAATAAATATAGTTTATGTTGGTAAAATAACCTTGTTACAATCGTCTAAAACAGCCGTAGTTCTTCTGGGTTTCTCTATTTTATCTTTCGTCGTTTTTGATGCCATATTTGGCCTCAGTCGTTTCTATCGATATCTAGTCTTGAACTTCAAGGATGTTAATTTTTTAAAGCAATTTTATTTGCCATTGATTAACACATTAAAAAAAATGGGTTGTGTAAAGAATTTTCGTTATTTTATTTCAAAAGCAATTTATTTCAGATGGTTCGAAACAGTTTTAGAGCGTTTTCCGAGTTCAGTAATAAGTTCTTGGAGTTTAGCATTTGAATTTTATTCAATTTAAGCTTTGGATTACTCATTGTTAAAAACAGAACCTCCTTACCACCCTCTTTATTAGAGATGGGAATGCTCGGAAAAAAACGGAAAAATTGGGGAAAAAAACAGTTTTTTTCGGGGTTTTTTTCCGAAGGCTTATTTTTCAATTTTTCCGAACTGGAAAAATTGAAATTTCATTTATGAAATAATATAGTAAAAATTTTGTAATAGCTACGTTCTCATACTTTTCATTTTATTTATTTTTATTTTGAGTGTCCCACTTGAAAACTTTAATGTGGGTAATCTGATCTCTGAGCAGAAATCTGTTTGAGAAGACTTGAAAGGATCCTTCTTATTTTTTTCTTGTTTGAAACACAAGACCCTTCGCAAAATTTCTCTTGAAAATAGACATTTCAGAAAAAAGTTTAATCTACAAATTGAATCTTTCGCAAATGTAGTGATTGAAGAAAAAAAAAATCTCATGCCATATAGCAGCTGAATCTTATCAAGTTGTATAAATGCATATATAACCTTATTAAAAGTGTCTAAATAGGACTCTAAAAATAGTAATAATTTCTTATTCACAAATTCTGAATACATTTTGTATAAGTATATATACAAGAAATTCACAATTTCACAAAAACAGGATTACATGAAAAAAATCTAGATATATAATTAAATGCAACTTCTCTTTTTAAAAATTAATTCATGTGCAAAATTATTTCAATAATATGCCGATTAATAGAAATGGTAAAATTAAAAATTTAACATAAAATTTGAAGCATGCATTTATTACTTTTTTCTATCTTTTCAAGAAGTAAGTATTGAATTCGTGAAAATTTTGACTTCCAGTTTTTGATGTATTTAAACGTTTTAGAAGGTCCTGAACACGATTTGATAGTTTTTGGAAAATATCTGTCACTCTGTGAGTCTGTATGGGACAAAAATTTTATGGGCACTCGATCTCAAGAACTGATGCACATAATTTCACAATACTTTAGATTCAGTTACACCTTGATATAAACTCGAGATGTTTAGTTATTAGTGTATATCGCCCAACTGATGGCGCTGCTATGCTGCATTATTCATAATTTCTACAATAGTTCTATCTCAAGAATTAATGTATGTATTTTCATAAAACTTCAGATTAAGTTAATCTTTGATATAACTTTGTGCACATTACTTTTTGGTGTAAATCGCTCAACAGATGACGCTGCTGTGCTGCATTATTCATGATTATCGCAATAGCTCTATCTCAAGGACCAAAGAACGATTTTTTATCAAACTACAGCTTCAGACAGTTCCTGATATATATTAATGTTGTTTAGTTTTTGGTGTAAATTGCCCTATAGGTGGCACTACTATGCTGCATTTTTCAAGATTTCGTTATAGCTGATTAACTGAATGTTTTTTCAAGGTATTGAATCTAAAATTGACCTCCATTTTACCTCCATAATGTACAGTAATGTTGCAATAACATGGGCAGTTTGCATTAGAAAAGTACAACTGCGATGAAAATAAAACCTCATTTTATTACAAGTAACTATGTTCAAATTATACATTCCCTCTTGATTAAACTTTGAATTTTTGTAGTTTTTTAAAGCACACTAGAAGTCTATCTCTGTATGTAACTGCTTTTGTTAATTCCTCAAATAGCGAGCATTTTCTATTTGTAGTGCTCTGTTTTCACAACTTTTGAGTTCCATTCTTAGAAATATGAAATTACCATATGGAAACATTATTGAATATGGTTTCTTACTCAAGAATAGAATACCAGATTTCAGGATAAAAAGAAAAATATTATGTTTAATTAAACTTTAAAAAAATATTTTTTTCTGAGAAGAAGAAAAATGATTTCACACCCCCCTTTCCATTCTTAAACGGCATCTCACTTAAAATAAAAAGAGAAATAAAAAAACTAGGAAAACAAGTACCATTAACACCGAATCCCTCCCTCTTCAATTTAATACGCAACGATATAGAAAAATACGATGACTTACAAACAGCTGAGATTTATAAAATTTCATGTAAAAATAATAATAATGAAGATATTGTATACACAGGGATGACCAAAAGGAAAATTAAGGAAAGTGCAAGCGAGCATATTCGAGACTTAAAATACAATAATCAAAAAACAGCACTGGCAAGGAAAAACACAGAAACTCCAATTAAAAATAAGACAATAGAAATTGAAAAAATTGCAAATTATGGATGCCTCCACAATGCCCTGATCAGAGAAGCAATAGAAATAAAAATCTTACAAGAAGAAAATGAGAAAATAGTATGTAATGATATGACACACGCAACTATTGATAATAGATGGCGCCACCTGATCTCTCAAGCAAAGAGAGAAGGAGAGAAATTTCGAAAATCTCTGCCGAAAAAATGAATGAGTGGATTATTCTTGACTGAAGATGCCTTAGAAACAGGCGAAAGCGTTTTCAAGTGAAAAAAATGGAGGAAATGAATTATGTTGAACTATGAATGAAAATTAAAAAGGTAATGAATCTTATATGAACTTATGTATTTAAATACTGGGACTCTCTGGACCAATTTTTGTGGACAAATCTATGTTTTTAGCTTGAGCTTCGAGCTATCATTATCATCATTTTTTAAACATTTTAAAAGACTCGATGCAATATACTTACTTTTTTTTAAAAAGGAATTGTGAATTGGTTTTATTGTATATAATAAATTGAACAGAATACTATATTAATAACTGATATAATATAAATAAAGAAATGTTGAAATATACATAGAGTATTATATGTTTATATGCTATTTTTTAAAAAAGGATTTTGAATTTTTTAGTAGTTGGACCTAGAAAACTCCCCCATTTTGAACTTACGATAATACCTGATTTAATTGGTAAATATGCGGATATAAAATATTTTTCTGGTTTCACCGAGTAAAAATCTAACAGTCAATAAATCCTACGCTATTTTTTAGTTGCAGACCTGAGTAAGCCAAACTAAAACTTAGTTTTGTTTGAATTCAGATTATAAAACTAAATCAAAACTTTGAGTTGAGATTGGAAAGCTATACCAAAACTAAACATATTTTTTAAACGAAATAAAATTATAATTGTAAGAAAAAAATGTAACAATGAAAAAATATACATTTTTTTTAAACAAACAATGGCATTTTTAGGTGCGTTCGTAATTATGTAAGTACGTAGCACCTATTGTTGTCGCTCAGTCCGTCCGTCTGTCTGTCTGTCCGTCTGTCTGTCTGTCTGTCCGTCTGTCTGTCTGTCTGTCCGTCCGCATATAACAACGCAAAAACTACCCAACCGAATCGTTTGAAATTTAAAATACATAATTACAACATAATTTTGTCGAGTCATTTCAAATTTTATGAAAATCGGATGGATAGATTAATTACAGGGACAATCAAAAGGATTCCGTTACATTACGGTCAATGGGGAAAAAAGTTTCAAATGCATTTTAATCGTTTGAAATTTAAAACATATAATTACTGTGTAATTTTGTCGAGTCATTTCAATTGTTATGAAAATCGGATGCATAGATCAATTACAGGGACAATCAAAAGGATTCCGTTACATTAGGGTCAATGGGGAAAAAATTTCAAATGCATTTTAATCGTTTGAAATTTAAAACATATAATTATTACGTAATTTTATCGAGTCATTTCAAATGTTATGAAAGTCGGATGCATAGATCATTTACAGGGACAATCAAAGGTATTCCATTACATTACGGTCAATGGGAAAAAATATTCAAATGCATTTTTATGATGTTACACTAATTCGAACATAATAGAATTGGTATGAATCTATGAAATATATACTAAAATATGCATTCTGTACAATCTGTGATGCAAAGAATTTGTATTATTAAATTACAGGGCCACACAAAAGTATTCCACTACATAATGCTATACGGGGAAACATTGTTTGGGGCGTGTTTTAATTATATTCAACTATTTCACATTTTATGAATAAGATATACGTTTCTGAGGTGTAATTAAAATTACTTTCTGCATATTTACAGAAACACAAAGATTTTGACTACTTACTGTATCCGAAGTACGCTCTACTATATCAGCAAGATCTGACTATTTTTAAAACTTCGTTATCTTACGAACGCACCTCATTTGCTACGTTCACGTGCAATTTCCAACTTGTTTGAATACTGATATTGATAATAATGACAAAACTGCAACAATTTCTTTAAACTAGTATCATTTACTTAAAAAACTATACTTGTGTAAATGGAATGCATAATTTATTTAATTCCAAACTGCAGACATATTGGCTCAGGTTCTTACATTAGGTCAATTGGTAGTTAAACATTTAACTGAAAAATCATTTCAACAGAGATATGAAATAACAAACAATAATGTTTTAAAAATTCTTAGGCTGTGGGAAAAAAAAACTAAACTTTTAAAAGCAGGCTTTGCTATTTTCTTTTTATTTTGTAATATAAAGTGAAAATAATTTTCATTTAATTCAAATAAATGGGGAAAAATGTTTTATTATCTAATATTCTCTAAGAAAATATAATTTATTTGGAAGAAACAGTCATGAAAAATCAATTTTTCCAATTTTTCCGTTTTTTTCCAAAAAAACCGGTAAAAAACCATTTTTTTTCCGCCACTTATATTTTTCCGGAAAATTTACATCTCTACTTTTTATACACGTCTCTCGTTCCATAAAAGAAGTTTCTATAAGCAATGTTAAACTGGGCATTCACAAGTCGTAATTTTGGTCACTTCAGATGATTGAGACATTTTTCAGCAGGAATGGATTTTTGCAAATCTGGAAAGAGCAATTTGAAATTCCGAACATGGGTAGAACCCCCCCCCCCTTCTAGACGATTGATAAACATAAAATCCTAAATGTTCCATTGAGACATTTTGATGCTTTGATGAGGAAACCCCCTAAATTTGACGCTGTAGTGTAATGCGTGTAAAAAACGTTTCGGATGTTTCTCGTATCCTTTTCAATTCGTACAAAAATTATGAACTTTCCCATAGTTCGGTAATTGCATTAAATGTCCCATACAATGGGGGAAAACAAAATTACAATACCAAATAAATGCATAAAAAATCTCCCTTCAAAATTCATTAATTTATTTAAAAATGATTACGGTCGAAAACTTCAGTGACAAAAATTGCCATAATTTTGTAACAACCGACCATAACATCAAAACTGCTCAATATCTCCCTGCTCTTTCCCTAAATGTCAACGAGACTCGAAATAAAATAATTCAAACAAGAAAGAATCATTAATATTCTGAAATATTCTTTAAATTTTTCATGAGATGTGTCATCTGTCTACATTGAATAGCCAAACTGACAAGGAATTTGTATGATTAATAAAGAATACTGCCCAGTTAAACTGATGGCATTGAGCTCACAGGCTACAAATACTAATTGTACATTAAAGCCTTATTTTCAAGGGTTAATTCCGTTCGGAAAAAAAATTAAGAAGGGGAAACAGCTCTCCCCTTTCCTCTTTTTTTTATACTTAATCATTGAACCTCCTATACTATCAAAGACATGCTTTATCATATAAAAAATCTATATCCAAAATTCAGAGCAAATTAGATAATTCTTAATAAAAACCCATTTAGCATTTATATAATTTAAAAGGAGTTATCCCCCTCTTTTATACTTAACCATTAAACTTCCAAAACTATTCAGAGATTTGAACGAAATCTGAAAATTCTGCTTGAAAAACCCATTTATATAAATTAAGGGGGGGGGCATTAGAACCCCTGTTCCCCCTATTTATACTTATTCAATGAACACCTAATAACAGTCACGGAATCGCCTCATCTGAATGATCCTTATCTAAATTTTGAACGAAAACTTAATTCTGCATGAAAATCCCATTTATGTCTACTAACGGGGGGGGGGCATTAGAACCCCTGTTCCCCCTATTTATACTTATTCAATGAACACCTAATAACCGTCACGGAATCGCCTCATCAGAATGATCCTAATCTAAATTTTGAACGAAAACTTCATTCTGCATGGAAATCCGATTTATATCAACGGGGCGGGGGGGCTTTAGAGCCCCTGTTCCCCCTATTTATACTTATTCAATGAACACCTAATAACAGTCACGGAATCGCCTCATCAGAATGATCCTAATCTAAATTTTGAACGAAAACTTAATTCTGCATGAAAATCCCATTTATATCAACTAACGGGGGGGGGCTTTAGAGCCCCTGTTCCCCCTATTTATACTTATTCAATGAACACCTAATAACAGTCACGGAATCGCCTCATCAGAATGATCCTAATCTAAATTTTGAACGAAAACTTATTTCTGCATGAAAATCCCATTTATATCAACTAACGGGGGAGGGGGGCTTTAGAGCCCCTGTTCCCCCTATTTATACTTATTCAATGACCACCTAATAACAGTCACGGAATCGCCTCATCAGAATGATCCTAATCTAAATTTTGAACGAAAACTTATTTCTGCATGAAAATCCCATCTATATCAACTAACGGGGGGCATGAGCCCCCGGTTCCCCCTCTTATACATATCGAATGAACTCCAAAAACTAATCAGGGAAGCGCCTTATCAGGATATACCTACATACAAAATTTCAAGTGGATCGGATATTTTTATCATGAGTTATCGCGTTACGCACGAACATACGAACATACGAACGTACATACAGAACGGACGGGCACATAAGCTCTCAGGCTATGATAGCCTGTGAGATAAAAAAGATCCAACAAAGTTATCAGTTGCAAAAAATTCTGCTCTTTTGAATTTGCCAAAAAACTTTTTAGCTCCAGTTTCTTATTTTCTGCTTACTGATTGACGAAAACTCTTTTACAGATGAAAAGACACCATCAGCATGTTTCAGAACTGAAGATACTAAATCATATTCAGATTTCTTAAGGTATTTTAAAAGTGGCAATAAAAATTCACAAATACCAGTTCAAGAATAGAGTTGCTTTTATTAATTCCAGGTAGTACATTACGTTATAATATTGTTTGACATAAAATTATAAAATAAACAAAGATAAGTGTTTCGAAGCTCAATCAGTGTGCCGTTATTGCATTGATATAAATGTTTTTTCTCTTTACTTTCAGCAACAAATGGTCCCATCAAAACCCATTTCCATCTTAGCAGGTATACTTGTATACTTATTCTTTGGGACTGTCAAATTTATCTATTTACGGAATGATTCCGGGTTTACCAAAAATGATGGAAACACAATTGCAATTACAATTACAATTGTTCCGTTTTAGATAGGTTTCAAGTTTTAGGAACTATAAAAATAAGTAATGTTGTTTTCGTATAATCCTTATGTTCTTTCCCTTTAAGATAGGTCACCTTCGTAGAATTCATCGCAATATATTTATGCTCTTCATATGTGCACTGCAGAGAAAATATATTGTAATAGTTTTAGAGGATACAGTTAAAACGGAATATGTTTATGTTGAAAATTTGTCTAAACAGAAAAGTTCATAGCATTGGCAAAAGATAGAGCTTTGAACCATGCCGTTTAAGATTATACCTTTTAACACCTGTCTAAAATGGTATTTTTCATGCGTTGTTTGTGATTCCGTCTTAGTGGTTTTGAATGTTTTTGAATGCATGATTCAGAAACCCAGATATCCGTTTGGAATGGAGGAGTTCACAACGACCACTTGGCTATGCCACTGGTTACATTATTTAATTGCAGTGTAAATTATGTTAAATGATACAGAATTTTTTAGCAATGAGCATTATTATCTATATATTTAAAAGACCTGGCTGTTTTTTTTTAGTCATCAGCCCTGAGCTTTCTACTCGGCCGATTTTGATAATTATTTGTTTAAATGAAAGTTGTTTATGTGTAGATGTGCCCATTCTGGCTAATTTTTAATTTATTTCCATTTTTATATTTTATTTTTAATTTTAAAACCTTTTTAGTGACAATTCTTCAAAACAGTGGCAATTGCTTAAGCTTTTCTCACTATAATAAAAATTTATTTTGCTTTATTACTTTCCACCAATCAAGAGCTTGAAACTCATCGGTGAATGTGAATCGCATTTCAAAGAAAAAATATAATGGTTTTCATAAAATTTAATAATAAAAAAAAAAGATTGCACGTAATTATTCACTAATCACCGTACAATACACAGATTATTTACTGAGTAATATTATTAAGTATTATGTAAATAATATAACAGAAAATATACTTTAATAAAATATAATATCTAAAGAGAAATTTTGTCGATGGAGAAAATGTTGTCATTTAAAAACGAGATAAATTTGTTTCATGAATATAACATACATTGTTATAACTGTGTCAGTGAGGATGTCATATTCACTGACTTTCATTCCTGCATCTAAATAAACTGAACTTCTATTTATTTAAAGGTCCGTGGTATGCACAAATGAAAATATTTCTATAAATTGCGCTATTTCTATTTAATTATAATAGATATTTTATGAAACTAAAGAAGTTTTAAATTACGCTTTTATTTCGGAAAAAATGAGTGTTTCTGAAGGTGCAAATGATGCCATATTAGAAAAAAAGAATAAAACCTGTGATATGCCGTTATTACGATATTTCTATTTTACATAATATCAAAAATTAATTAAAATCATTACATTGTATTAAAGTTATTATTTAAATTAAAAATAAATAAAAAAAATTTTGCATATCAGCAACAAACACAAAATTTTTATTCTTTTTAATAACAAAGACATCGTTTTTCTTTTCGTTGCTATAACAATCAAATTAATTTTGACAAGGTCATGGAGTTCATCACCAATATATAAATTAAATTTAGAGCTGTAAATGTGTTGTGGGTTGGTTTTACAGTTTAGTAACTCTCTGTTTCTATTATAATTAAAATGTTTTATTGATATTATAATTTTTGCACAGTTACCAAGCGATTTAAATGGAGAAAAAAGTAAACTATGCAGATAATTTTGAATTCGTCTTCTGAGGTATTATATTAACTTCTTTAAAAAATGGCATTTAAATAATGTTTAAGATTTAAAAACCACATTAAAAAGAATTGTAGCTGAAGTTAAGTCCAACATAATGATTTATGAGTTGTTTTCCTTATTTTTTGTTATTTTTTGAAGTTTGTGCATCTTTATGAAAAGTTATGTTATCACTAATTTAAGAGGTGGCAATTGTTTATTTCGCTCAGTATCTTATTGTATATATAAGACTGATGTATATCTCATTTAATATATATTCTTTTCCGTCTAATTTTGACGGGTGCAACTAGTTAGATTTAAAAAAATTCTAAAATCCGGAGAATTTCTTACTAAATGCATTTCCATACTAAAATTTTATTACAAGTAAAATTATTCATTTTCTCTCTGTTCTTTGTCAAATTTATCACCGTTTCTTTAGATGATATTAAGTTACAGAATTTTCTCCTCGAGTTTACTTTATTTTTTAATTATAATGAGTTATTTATTTTGTCGCTATTTATTTTACTCATAATTTAATTTTTATACTGTTGGGGACATCTGACGCACCTTTGATTCTGCTAATTTCACATACTTGGGAGTCTATTGTACTTTTTAATACTAGGGTAGAAATTTTATTATAATTTATTTTCTACATTAATTTTAAAATTTCGTGAGAAAATTATTTCCTTGTTTGTTTTTTAATGATTTGTAAAAACTGATATTAATTTTACTTTATTGCAGATGCGTTAAACCATTAATGTACCACATCACATCAGTCAAAATATCTTCAGTGTGTGAAACAAATCTAACAAAATATTTTTTATGAGAGCTTTTTGAAAAAGCAGCTTCTAAAATCTGCCAGGAAAATCTTTTATTTGTGAGCTATGCAAGAATTTCTCCCAAAACACTCTTTATTGTGTGAAGTATGCAACAAAGAATTCTTTTATAAGAGCCATTTAAACAAGCATCAGTTAATTCATACTGATGATAAATGTTTTGTATGTGAGATATGCAACAAGAAATTCTCTAATAAGGGCCATTTAAGCACACATCTGTTACGTCATACTGGTGAGAAACCTTTTGTATGTG